>CM030371.1:3373554-3686497 GCA_003604175.2 Clonorchis sinensis
AGCTGTAGCACCCTTTCGGTGCCTAGCTGCCATGCAACCTGAAGGAAGCAGGCTGCCCAGGTCTAGCCTGGCCCAAGCCTAGACAGGGGAAGTCGAGAGGCAGAGGTCGGGTTCGAACCCCAAACCTTCCGGTCAGTAAATTCGCGTTCTAACCACTTGGGCCATCTCGCCCCCAGGCGAAGTCTTGGCCGAACAGAGGATATTCACGGGGAACGACTTTGGTGGTCTTACTTGGGGGGGGGGGCAAATATAATCTGCCTATTAAATGGGAGAATAACTGTGCACACCTCATATTTTAATAATTTTACAACGATACTTTGAAACTAATGAAGTAATACTGTGCTGCTTCTCGCCAACACCTACAACATAACAAACGTTCCATTATAAACGTAATCTTTACTGCGTAGAAACACCGTTACCATGGTAAAAGCAAGTAAAACTCCTTCAGACAGTCACCAACTTACAAATACCGGTATTAACGGGATTAGAGCGCGAAATTACGAACCGGAAGGTCAGTGGTTCGAATCAAACCTCAGCATCTCGACTTCCCCTGTCTAGGCTTGGGCAGCCTGACAATAGCCCAGCCCTCATGCCTCCTTCAGGTGACATGGCAGCTAGGTACCGGAAGTGTGTTACAGCTGAACGATTATTATTATTACCATTATCATCTTGAAAACGCTACTTAAAGTTGCACAGGGACCAAGCGAAATACACTCATTTGCAAACAAATTTGGTTTTGCAAGAGACTTACCTGGAACCCAGCTGAATCTCTCGTTTGTGATGTTTCCAGGGACTATTTTGGGTTCGAATTTATTCAGATTATCATTGTAACAGCTTGCCTTCCGCTGTTGACGTTCTGTACGGGGTCAAAAGTGTTTTCTATCGCGAACATTTATAATCAATTTGCATCCCGTTTCGTTTTCACCAGAAGCGGCGCTGCGTTGTTATGCGCGCTAATTCAAGACGCAGCGCAAGCACTTTGGTTACTGCAGAGTTGTTCCTGGGTTTGTGTCCGAAACCCAGGTGTCTTAGTGCATACAGCCTTGTTCCCACTGGTCGGTGCCTGTCGTAGATGACGGCATGAATGCCATTGTGCCCTGTTCAGGGTACTGACCTCTCCATAAAAGGGCCTATTTTCGAGGCATCATGTGAGTGAAAATCAAGTTCGGATTTTCAAACATGCATTTTCAAACATGTGTGCACTGTAGTCAGTCACGTGACCGTGGGGAAAATCCCAAACACGAATGTTGCGTCGTGATCCTTGGAGACCTTAGGGGTAATCCTTGTTGAGAGCTAGGTAATGTTCTCTCTGGAGGTGGAAGGAAGTTCTTTCGGAGACAATTCCACATTTATACATTTCTATGTATGCAGTACTTATCAGCTCTTGAAAGACAATTGGATGCGTTTCGTGCACTCTGTTAATCAGATAGACATAGAAGCCCCGTCCTTCATCTGTCCTGATAGTGTACAGTACAAAAAACTGACATGTTTTGAATTACAACGGAACGCATCAATAAACGTGTTCAGTCTTATGGTGGAGAAACTGGCCAGCGGCCTCAAAGCCATCCAGTAAAAAACCGGAACTGCACAAGGCCATATTGAAGTGACCTTCTTATAGTGTTTTGCATATTTTACGGAAGTAATAAAGGGAACAGACTTGGGGTTTTCGTCCTGTAAGTGAACCAGTCTATGCCGAAAAGCCGAGAAACACTGTACAACTGTTGTATCCTTCCATCACCAGCAGTACACTTCTCATAAAAATCAGTGAGTTTCGTACCCGCGATATCCTTGGTTCGAACACTCAGCGACTGGGCAGTGTGATCAGCTGATCAGAAGTGTGATTGACTCGCATCTAGACAGGGTGCAACGTATACAGTAGGACTTGCGCTCGAGAATTACTCAGTTGCACACTAATTCGGTATTGACAGCAGACTCATCTCCGTCTGAAGTGGCACATTCATTTGAAGCGGACCGCCACAAACGAGAGATTCAATTGAGTCTCCTGTCAAAACCGAATCCATGTGCAAATGAGAGTATTTGGGTTCAATTAGAACATAAGGTTGACGAAAACTCGTGAACTGCGTCTACCTGATGAGATCCAAGAAGGGCGAAAGCGGTCGCGGGTTGTCGAATGGTTTTTAGCAACCTTAGAAGTTGTAGGTCGCGCTTGAGAACATAGAAACATTCGAAAGAATGTGCGTTGAAAAGTCGCTTAGTTGTCTGCATTCTGGTCGATATTTAAGGTTCTCATAATGGCCAGATTTGGCCATCGTTGCAACTCACCACGGGACCAGGACAACGCAATTGTATAGAGGTCGAACTCCCTCAGGATGCATTTGGGCGGGTAACAAAATTGGACGACGTCGATAGAGAAGGAAAGCAATTGCTTCCAGCAGAATATCTGCTCCAGTCCAAGGACACATTGTCCTCCAAACGTGGCAAATTACTTCCCCAGGAGGTTCTGGGACACTCTCAACGGTTTTGCAAACGCACACAGAGCAACAACAGTTGGGAAAGACCATATTTATGACGAAAACACTTTGAAGACATTTTATGGTTGGAATGCATCTCATCACAACCACGTCTCTGTTATTAGACTCCTGAATACGTTTGGAGTCAGTCAGTGTTCTGTATTCCTTTCTACTTTGCATTACTGGATGCCATGGTAAATAAGTCCTTGCTTTGTTGTTAAGTGTTTATCGTCCGTACATGTAACTACTAAAAATAACTTTGTCATCATCAGTCAACACAACGTAAGGATAACTCCTAAAATTCCAAATTTGTTTTAGAAGCATACAGACAGAAAGCATTCCAACGCCCCATATCATGTTGCACCCGTCATGAAGCGAACAAGACACGGCGAATGTCAACTGCGTTTCTGAATCGTTGCCGACCGACTTCAACATGCACGAACGAAGGAGTGGGTGTGGACCAGTCGACTGCGAATGCGCACGCAGCTCAAGTTGTCACGTCAAAAGCTACAAACAATCTTCAGGCGTCCGGCCAGTGAAATGTTGCAACTGACGGAGAAGTGTGCTGGTCTCGAGCGAAAAGAAAAATACTATTTTCGGCGAATCCGCTCAGAAACCCCGGCAAATCTGATAACCGATCCGAATGAAATAACCTCGGTTATACTCGTCATTCAGTCGATAATTGCACGTCACTGAGTGCTGGGTTGGAGTGGTCCTGTCATCGGACAAGATCAGATCGTATGCGTCAATACTTTTCCCCTAAAGCGTGCATTTTCGTTTTAAATATATACTACTCATAAAATAGGAGTAACCTTAATTTGAAAGTGGTGGCGCGAAGTTTCCCCAACTTAGCCGGGTTAGTCAGAACAAAAAACAATATGATGTAAATAGAAACGCATTTTGTCAATAAGTGGCAATACTCGCATAAAGAGAACAAATGGTGAGCAGCGCAGGTAGGAAGCACAATATAACACCATCAATAATCGTGGATAGTCTCAAACTCGGAGGAAAACGGAAGTAAAAAAACAGGAACATGGGACGTCCAACTAGGATTCACATCGCATACTTTCAACTGTTCTGTACCCGGAATGTGAACTGGAATTCGTCAAAATTACAATAGAGGTGGGCAAAAAACGGGAACGTAGTGTTGTAACCTATGGATGATAGCGTCGCAAGTAGAATCAGGCACGCGCCCATACAATAGAAAAAGCTAGGGTACAAGTATAAAAAATAGACCGAAAAGAGAGAGAAGTACAAACTGTTTATCGCTGGGCGAAACGGGAACAATGGATCCAGTTACAAACGGTCGCAAACGGCACAGGGAAGACGAAGCTTTTACATATAAATGATTGGAAGCCCGGGGTGGTTGTAGAGCCTTGGAAGAGTCCTGCGGCGTACTCTAGAGTGAAGCGGAGGAGAGACGGTATAAATCAAGTCACTCATCAGTAACGCCGATAAAAGGCATATAAGATAATGAATGGCTAAAAAAACTGAGCAGATCGAGCAACGATTCAATCAGTCAGTTTTTTAGCTATGAACTGCGTATGAGGACACGGTGGTTCCAGCCTTTGATTTTGTCCAGAGCATAGGGAGACGACGGCCAAGCATACGTAATCGGTTCAGTTGTCCCATGAAGTACGGATCAGGAGGGCAATCGCCCTGATACAGGACCGCTATCAGCTGCGTGACTGAGTTATCCCTGAGCAGTTTCCAATCTACATATATCTGAGTAAGAAGGGATGGACAAGACAAACAGTCCATATCAGGTTGACCTATCGAACGCGACCAGCTGACCTACCGCGGATGATTTATTATTTTTTTGGAGACCATCCAATGAACCGCAGCGCAATCAACCCGATATGTTTGAAGCTTCGGTGACACAGATCGTCAAACACATTATTCAGCTGTGTTTTTTGTCTTGCAGTGACATTTTAGACTTTGCAAATGGATAGCGCATTCCGGACCGTACAACAGAACTGTTTGAGTCACTCAGGCCGGTTGGCACAGCCGGCGGGTCGCACCCAAGAAGAGCAATATTATCAACGTACTCAATATCTGAATGTGAGCGAACAAGTAGCAGAAAGGAATCAATCAATCAATAGGCAGTAAAAGATTCCCATGTGAGATGCAAACAAGAAACTGGAGTACTGAATAGGGGACAACTTACTAAGATAATCCACCTCGTTACTGCGTCCTACGGTTTCGAACCCGGATCGTCCTTTGGAGGTTGGTCTGGCGTAGGGGAACGGCGACGCAGGTGGATCCCCTGGAGCATTCCTGGGAGGTGAATTGATTTAAAAGAAAATAATCATAATCGTTCAGCTGTAACACTCAATGCCTGACTGCTAGGCTACCCGATGAAACCACGAGGACTGAGATATTGTCACGTTGCCCAAGCCTAAGAGACGCAGAGGTCGGGTTCGAACCACGGACCTTTTGGTCAGTAAGCTCGCGCCTTAAGCACTGAGCTCGAGTTGAGATAGCGGTGTGCAGATTCAGTGATTCATTGAAAACAAAAAAGTCATTTTAGGCTATTAACACCAAAGTTCGGAGTAGTGGCAGAAGTCTCCAGCCCAAAAGTTCGGTGGTTTGAAAACAGCAGTTCAAGGGAGTTACAGTTACCAATAAAAATGATGAAGAACACACAGTTCAACGTTGACCACTAGTAGAGTGCCACATTGAAGAAGCGACAAGCTCTGTCGGAAAATGTTTTATACGTAGCTTAGGGCAATAGTGAAGATTTTGCATGGTAACCTGTATCAGTCATCTTGATTGATTGACAATCGATCAACCGACCGACGGATCGATTGAGGGACTGAGTAAGAGGCCTTATAGAGGCCATCACAGACGTCTTGGTCTCAACTCAGTTGACATTCGCTGTAAAGAAAAAACAGTTGGGAACTGTACCCCTGCGTTTCATCAGTAATATAACAAACGCACCATGAGAAAAAAACCTCGCACAACAGTTCCACTTACCAGGAGAGAGACCGGGTAACTGAATTCCCATAGCCTTGTGGGACGAAATACGCGAGGCCGCACTGTCAGGTGTACCCATGGTGGAGCTCACGGCGGGGGAAGAGTGAGATGAGTCATTCAATCCAGGCGTTCGGGTGGCGCTACTCGGTGCAGTATCGGGCGATTTACTGGAATCGTCCATCATCGAGGGGATGTCACCTGCTAGCCGGAAAAGAAGGGAATAGTGGCCATTTGGCGAGGTTTCAAAAAAGCAAGGACAAGAAGGGGAATTTTATCCATCGAGTAAACAGGGAGCTGACATCTGGAGTGCATCATATATTTAAGTCTCGTTTTTTTCACCCCACTGACCTTCAAACTACCGACCGATCTGATATCTGACAACACGAACTCTACTACAATCAGCCGAGATGCTGCCCTCCTTCAACCGTCATTACAATCTGCATATCAGAGTAAAGCAGGATATTGCATTCTAGTGAGGTGCGAAAAGACTTACCCGCACCTCTGACATCGACCTCGACCTTGGGTGGTGTGGCGGGGGATGCGACTGGCGAAGCTGACTGTCCACCGGTTGGGACAGGAAACAGCAAATGTTGCGTCACAGATTGAACGTAGGTAACATCTGAAGACGATGACCTTGACCGACAAACAGATTCGCAGTGAATAGACGTCAGTGTGTAGTAAAAATTCAGATGAAAACCGAGAAAGCAGAGAAAAACACTTTCACGTGGATAATAGTGTCTCAATAAGGAAAATTTTCCAACGAAAGTGCAACCTTTTGGACCCGGCAGTTTGGACAAACCACGGGGACAGGGACACATTCCGTTTATTAAATGTATTCAGTAGATTAGGAGTGGAATCAACACGCCCAACAAACTTGTGTTCTTCGTGAAAAACCCCTCACTCAAAATAACCGGAGAATCATCTGTAGCCAGTGTAACGCAGGTGCCACGGAAGGCATGTTGAGGGGCGAACTTCTTCCATGTAAATGTACCGACCGTGAAATAACTGTCGGAAACGCGCGTCCATCAAACTACTTCCAAACGCAAAATTGCGTTATGACAATTTTCCGTCACTAATGCCAGATTTGGGTTCTCATTAGACCACAGTAACCACAACGCATGTTTTCTGCAAAGACTTCGTATCCCTCTCATGCTTTCGTGGTCACCAATATCACCTAAAAATGCATAATAATCATACTACTTCCCGCATTTAAGTAGGCGAATATTTCAACACCGAGCTAAGTGCCAATGGGGTCGAGGCGAGGGACGGTGATTCGTAAGAATGCACGTTTAAACTGAGGTACCTAGAAGTCTATCGGACCATAAACCGCAATGATATGAGTCTATAATGCACACAAAATACAAGTACAAGAAGGAAACTCACGCCGTTGATACACTTGGCTCGGTTGGAAGCGTGGGTGGCGGATTAATCTATAGATAAGATGGAAAAACGGAGAAAAAGTGGATGGGATTTTTTGACATGACTGTCAACTGTCACAACTGTTATTGCAGTGTATTGTTATATTCACCGAGCGGAGACGATGGTGCCGTAGAAAAGGAGGCAGTTAGTCAAGACGGAAGCAAGCAGAGGGGCGGCGGCGGCGGCTTTGTAGTCGCAGAGTATAAGAGTTTGAATTCGGGAAGATATAACCGTATTGTGGTGTTACCTGAACCCAACTACTGTACTGAAAAAATAGGAGAACATAGATGGATCATACTGAGCAAGCCAATAACGTAACAAACACCATTTGAGACACTTGCTTAGGTCCGGCTAGCAATGATTATTGATGGATCGGGCCAATGAATCTTGGAGTTCTGGGTGGCATGTGCTACTCAAGTTTGTGTAAAAAGGAAATCTGTTGGGCAAACTGAAGGCAAACATGAAGATTGATTAGCAAACCGGTGAACAGAAGCCGGAATAACAGTGTATCGTTGACCTGGTCGCTCCGTATGACCGAGGAAAAATTTGACCAGTTGGGACACGCTTTCGGTGCACAGCTGCCCTTCAACCAAACCAAATGGTTGAGGAAAGAGAAACTGATGGTGTTGGCAACCTCACCAGGTCGTGCAATGCGATGCCATCATCTTCAAGCAAAGTACCAGGGTAGCAGCATTTCATATGTCCACCTGGCATCGAAACGGATTCACTACGGCTGGTTCGGTGCGTTTTGCAATAAATAACTCTACAGTGAATCAATATCCCCATCACACACACACACACTTCGGGTCTGAATTACTAGGTTCCGCAGGTACCACTCTTCTAAACATCTGCTTTGTAGCGAACTGACGCTGAAAAGTCGAATACCGGACTGACCATGCTGTAAGTTTAACTGGGTGGAATTGTCCCTAGAGCGAAATCAGCGGCTCGGTGTCCAAGTGAGCTTCGCGGAACGAAGTTGAACCATCTAAAGGGCAGGAAAAGTTTATCAGCACTGCCGTTTGTCGCCACAGCAGCTAAGTTATATGAACAGCTACAGAAGATAATGACCATTCAGCTGTAACATCATTTCGGTGCCTAGCTGCCATGCCACCCGAAGGAACCATGAGGGCTGGGATACTGCCAGTTTGTTCAAATGGACAGGGGAAGTCGAGAGACAGAGATCAGGCTCGAACCACGGACCTTCCGGTCAGTAAATTCGCCCTCTAACCACTGAGCCATCTCGCCAAAGGACAAGAATGGAAGCAAAGAAAATGGAAGTTCAACTGAACACCTCATAAGTAACGATGTGAGAAGCGAACTAAACATAAAAGTCCACTACTCACCACTACACGTGTTCGCGGACGACGATTGGACAAACCACCGGAAGAAATCAACCGCGCGCGATCTTGAACTTGCTTCTGGGACCAGGTCGCCACCTCATCGGTTGTCGCAGATGTCGTGACATCGGCAGGTGCGGCTTGTGGTGTGTGATCTTGCGTATCCTGGTCTCCCGCATCTTCAACCCCGCCCAATTCGGGTTTCGAATGACCTGGTAGGATTCGAGTAACAGGGTGTCCGGTTACAACGAAGTAATCACCGTGTACAAGCGTTAACCACCAAAAACTTCACCTGCATTCGCATGCCTCAAAGTGACTTATTGCGCTTGAAAATGCAGTCAGTTCAATCAGGCTAGGTCATTCAAGAGGCAACATGCGACGCAAAGTAGCGAGCCAAGGACAAGTAACAGAGAAAAACAGGGCCATTCAGCCATCCACAGGATACGGCTACTTGGAATATATGAGAGAAGAGAACAGGTATAAAGTAACAGTGTATTTTGCCGCTGTAGTTGAGACCATTTTAAATGTAAATCTCACGCAAGAAGCAACAAGGATGACGAAACGCCCGCTGTTTTCGCATCAGCTCATCCATTCGAAAAACGTGACGGACAGTTCGGTATTTTGGCGGCCTCGACAACAGTCTCGCTTTTAGTTCGTCTACCTTCAAGCGGTCTGATTGGTCATCCTAGTAAAGTTCATGGTCACCTTGATCAAATGCAGAAAAACCTCTGGAGGATCCGTTTTCACATCAACTGCATAGTTGGTATCCAGGAGTGAGTGAAACTAAACTACGCGTTGTTGGGAACCTGATAATTTTTTTTACCACGCTTGGATTAGCAATGCTATTGAGTGTTACGTCTTACAAGAACAGAAACGAACGACCTGACGGCGCGTGCCGCAGCATGACCAAGTAGGATTTACCTGTCTCCAACTTCCGAGTAACCAAGCGCGCAGTCTTTATGTCGCAAAGAGTGCAGAAAAAACACTCTATGTTTGATGGTATTAGAAGCAGTTCGTGAAATTTTAACCGAAATCTCTTTCCGCAGGTAAAGTCAATCTATACCGAGATTGCGGATAGCCAGTTACTTCGAAATATGGTCATGTAATTAATCTGATTCACTGTTCCGATTTTTTCCCACAAATGAACCCTCTGGTTGTGGACATCTGACACGGATATGAACAAACCACAACTTTCCAAGCAAACACGATGAGATGAGCGTGGCATCTGCTGATTTACAGCGAGACAAATTCAGTCGACTGGATCGCCAACAGCATCACGGAGTTCCATTATGACTCCGATGCAAGCCTAACCTTCGATTCGTGGTTCGGACGTTACGAGGATGTTTTCAAAGTCGAATTGAAGCACAAAGATGATGCTTGGAGATTACACTTATTGCTCGGCACAACGGAACACACAGAGAAGCCGTCTGGAATCACCAGACGCGCGCGACTGACGAATCTCCAGCTTGAAGCCACGAGTGGCTGACTAGCAGTGCGATTTATTCTCATTCTTGAGATGGCACTGTCGACGATTTCGAACAAGGATAAACAATGTTGCTCGGCTTCTTAGCACAGACTGGTTTCATTTCCAGGAGGAAAGCTGGATCGGTGGAGTGCACTAATGAGATGAACGTTATATTTCACTTTCAAGCAGCATATCGGAAATGAATTTTGCAACAGTCTCTCCACCATGTTTCCAATCATTCTGGCTTTCTTGAATGATGTGACTTCGCAAGACATCGCACTTACTTGTCTCTTCAAATCATGTTGTTTCCATTGTTTATTAACGCCGAAAACCCATGAAACCTTATTGACAAAATACAAGAAAATGCCTTTCAACGACCGTTCCCGTAAGCATATCCTTCCGGCAGGATTTGCTTTCTGATATACTTCCATCCAGTCCTCTGGTTTCACCAACTGAGGAAGTGAGTTTTTCGCCCCCCCCCCTGTGTGGCCCTCGCACTGGATCCTATCTGAAAGGAGTGGTTGGGTTCGAACCACAAACCTTTCGGTCAGTACTAACCACTAAATTATCCCAAGGTTATAATTTCGATCGCCCGGGATTTAGTGCTCAGATGGGCGCCAGCGAAGTGACTGTCGGTCTTGATCCTGCTACTCGGTAATCCCCTTGTTCTATCTGAGAAAGACTATCATACAACTCTCGTTTTAGTGTAGTAATCCTAGACGAAGCATAAGGCTGGATTTTTCCGTTCATTGGAGCTAACTGACAGTGCCAGGCCCGAACGTAAACTCCGTTGGCTTGACATGCTCCTGGTTTGTCCGAGGCCTAGGGACCAACATGTGAATTGGGTTCAGCTGTAGCGCCATTTCGGTGCCTAGCTGCCATACCACCGGGGAAGCAGGAGGGCTGAGATACTGCCAGGTTGTCCAAGCCAAAACAGAGGAAGTCGAGAGGCAAAGGTCGGATTCGAACCACGAAACTTCCGGTCAGTAAATTCGAGCTCTAACCACTTGAACCATCTCGCTCCCCCCGATTGTAGAGCTACATCTGCCCAGTTGCTCCGGAGTCGTCATACAAGGACTGTCTACGAGTATTAGTGTTTTCTCAAAGCGCCCTTCGCCCCCGACGTACAACAGGTAAAATGCAAGAATAGTCAACACGTTGGTATGCGCGATCGGTCGCCTAGATAAAACGAACTGAGCCGGAAAGAAACCGGAAAGGCACAGTGCATCAACGGGTTGGTCAGAGATCCCCACGTGATCCACAGTCAGAGAGGAGGAGGAGGAGCAGGTCCCCGGAAAGCAGGCAGATTAAAACGGGTAACCTAACAGAGCTGTACAGACTGAAGCCACCATAAGTTGGATGACCAAAAAACAGTCAGTCGGAAAGTGTGTTTGTGAGGGACTGGTTCAAAACGCGTGAGGGGAAACAAAAATGTGGGGAAGAGAGCACACATGCTGAAAAACAGCTAAAGCAGTCCGCATGGGGAGACAGAGTTCAATTGAGAGCTATTCATTCCGGCAGGTGGACAAAGCAAGCATAAAACGGAACAAACCAGAGGTCCGGAAAAGAGATCGACAACAATGGAAGAGAAGGTGAATCAATTGACGTCCTCACATATGAAGAACTGCGATACTGGTGTAATCGGGATCCAAAGATATTAGTTAAACTAACAAATATATAATATATATATAATGTAATATGACAATATAATATATTATATATAATTATATAATAATATACATTATATATAAATATATATCCGTAGGTGAAAACCCAACTGTTAAGCTGTTTCATCCGTACTAAGAGTCTTTAGGCATCTAGCGGATTTCTAAGGAAACACGAATCCGTGACCTACAAAGTACTTGTTGAAGACTATGTCACCACCATGAAACGCGGCATCTCAAGTTTGCGCGTAAGTTACTCCTCACACATTTGAACGGCCACTCTTGCATTTTTTTCGGAGAGGGAGGAAATATCTAAGGGGGAATTTCTCCCATGAAGTCAGGAGAAATAAATTTGGTCGTAATATCTGCCTCATTCATTCTCGTATTCGGGTGCGATTAACCTTCACAAAGAAAGTAAGCTCTGTATATACGTAATGTACTACTCATAAGGTTGCTGACTACTTATGAGTAGTCCACGACCGGTTTCGCCCTTCTGCTTCGGGCTCATCAGGTAGGCGCAGTCCCCGAGTTTCCGTCAACCTTATATTCTACTTGAACCCAAATTGGAGTGATTTCGAGAAGTAAGCTCTGGGTTCGAAGTTCGCGCTTTTTTGGAGCCCAATAACGGTGCATATCATTGGTGTGCTGGTATGGGAACTTCGGATGCGCGCTGGGTCCAGATGGACCGGAAAACATATCCCGAACGGCAACCCATAAGCATATCCGACTACTCAGGCTAGCAGACGCTTGGTTGGTGGGAGTAACGCGATGAACGCCAACTGCCTACACAAGATCTACTGCCGCCAAGCAACAACAGAGGGATGCTCACAAATCCACGGTTGGTCGCTCGTCGAGTCAGAGAAAGACCGTGTTTTCCTTGATATGGCGCTACTTGAAGATAAATGAAAACTGCTGGACAGCTCACTACCAGTTTCGTCCACTTTGGAGATCACTAGGTGTACCAGCCATCCACCTTAGTTCGTAATTGAACAGTAAACAGGATAGACGTGGAGATAATAGATGCCCATTTGCAAACTAAGTTGTTGTTAACAGTAGTCTCTCGTTTACAGTTAAAGAATAAAACCTCTAAAATATGCAATTGGGCGTCCCATTAAAATAAGCTTACTTTGAGATTGATTGGATATCTCCAAACCTCCAGTTACAGTGACAAGTGATTTGTACCAACCAGCCTAGCCAGTCGTTCCGACTACTTATGAGTAGCGAGATCTACCACACATGGGATGATCTGATAGTCGGTTAAACCGAATGTTTGTAGCATAAGTGAACGGATCCCGAAAACCACAGTCAAAGGAGCATTTTCGTCCTTTTGGGTTCGCGCTTGGGATCAGTTGGAAAATGACTCTACCGGTATCAGATCTGCAAATGCGATCTTGTACAAGGCATATGTTTTCGCACATGTCACGGGTGTTCCCTAGTTCCCCACGTGAATATCCAGTCACAACAATTACTGCGCCCTCTAGGAATCCGATCAGATCTTTCCCAACCCGAGGTCTGGCCGGCCTTCCGCGCGAAAAAAAGACCCGTGGCAGTAAGGATCAGAAAACAAAAAAGACATTTACTGGCAGTAGTAAACAAATGAATCAGGTTGAATAAAACACAGTGGCCAATGAGAAAAACGGGCCTGAACAACGGAAACACGTTCCGCTCTAAACTGGTGCGGTTTAAAAACCCAGTTCAGACAACAGCTCCTAGTTTTTGCGCATAGAAACATGAAAGTGTGGTAAACCTAGAGGACTATCATGCTTCCTCGTTGCTAATCAACTCTTTGGAATCAAAACGCATCGCACTTTGGGGGTGACACACTCAGAGAAAACATAAAGATGAAGCATAACTCACCCGGACCGGCGGCGGCTTTCAGGGTCAGGTCGTTTGGCTGTTAAGACAAATTAGGACACTGGTTAAAACAAGGTCCAATACGGAAGACACACCGGGCGCAGAAGTGCCCGACAGTTATTCGGTAGACTAGTCTGTGATCTACTGTTGTCCGGATGCATGAGTAACCTGGACACGGAATGATTTGTCTAGGAACATTATGCATCGTGACGGTTTTGGAACCAACTGATTCAAATACCTGATACTCAAGTGATTTTCACTAGCATGCGCGTGGACCAACAGCCAAAGGAAACACGCAACAAACATTACGCATACAGAAGAAGCCAGGGCCGCTCGGTAGGGCGCATCAGATGTTGACAACCGGTTGATTTCTGTTTCGTCATCGGCCAGGTTTTTGTATTTACGCCAATCTCATTTGAACAGTTGCCAACGCAAAGACTTTGGTTAGTTAACAAGGGAGCGGAGAAGCACTGGACTCGAGCCTCGCTTTTAGTACAGCTCAGCCTGTAATGCTAATCCATGGCCGCACCCTGGATTCGAACCCCAGTTACGTGACTCGCGAAGCCAGTGTGTTATTTCTGTAAAAACTGATCTTGTTTCGTCGGTGGTGCAGTTCAGTGGCGTGCCTTTCTAGGGAGACTGCCGTCTTCTTAGGGATTAGTTTTGACAAGCACTCATTTGCATACCAATTTGGTTGTCACGAGAGACTCGCCTGAAACTCAGCTGAATCTCTCATTTATGATGTTCCAGGTAAATTCTCCTGTCAAAACCAACTTGGTATGCAACTGAGTGTATGAGTCGAATTTTGTGCAATTTTGGTTCAAGCAGAACATAAGGTTGACGGAAACTCGGGGACTCACGAGCCCCAAGAAGTGCGAAGCTAATCGTGGGCTGTCGAACAGTTTCCAGCAGCATTATGAGTAGTGTGTTGCGTCTATACAAGGATCAGTTTAGCCTCATGTGTGATCAAAGAGATCAACCGACAAAATTTCCACTCTTGTTTGCGTAAAAGCTGAGGCCTTCGAGTGGAAAAACTCAGCTGTCCTTTTTAACCAGCCCCTAAATTATTTTTGGACTCCCTAGTTTCGAAATCAATCCGCAGGGTACCACTGATCATTCGTAGAGCAATCCGTCCAAAAAAGAAGAAAAATCCCACAATCCACATGAAAACTCGTTACAGGTTGGGAAGATCCAATGCCGCGTCACGTGATACAAACTGATTGATGGAGGGATACTGATTTGACGTCCTGTCTAACCACCAGTTGATCGTACCGGATGGCGTTGGGTTCGAATCACTTCAGAAATTCCTGAGAAGAGCAGCACTGACGATTCCTGTTCAAGATGAAACGGCTAGACAGTGTTTTTCGGCTTTCCGGGATACAGAGTGCCTTTACTTGCGGGACTAAATCTCCACTAACGCTCAAGTTTGGTCCTCTTCTCGGATTAGCGTCCCTCAGTGTAACAAAATGGTTTGTGATGCTGCAGATGTTACGACTTCTGTGAGTATACAGATCATTTCCAATGTAACAGAAGTCTACTTATTATTGATGCGTCCAGGTAGATGGAACTGATCACCTCATATATTATGCATGATGACGATGATTCATGTTTCTTGAACTTTGTTTCGAGCGATGTCGACCGAGTACAGAGACAGCTCGCAGACGAAATATCCGACGATGTCCCTCCCCCTGTATCTTCTAGAATCATCCGAATTACCGGTTCAGTTCCGTCGGTTGATCGAATCAGCTAATCCATGTAAAGCTTGAGTCGACACACCCCTACCAGTGGGTGTCAGTAGTCGTCACCTATACCCCCCCCCGTTCGAGTAACCAAATGTGTCTGCCTATCAATCCAACCAGGGGGAGGGATAGTGTCCGCACCAGCAACGTCTGCAACAACCTCCCAAAAATCGTGCGAGCGGAGATAAACAGGAACACCAGACATGAATAACTATAATGAAGCAGCGCGCCTAAAACTGGAGTCCATTGGCGACATTAGCGACTAGCCCATTCAGATGCCGCCCAGGTGGCCAGCTGGGTGTGACCCATAATTAAATGTATAGTTGTGGGACTTAATAGGGCGGAAGATGCTGTTCCGGCGTCGCGCTTCCGCAGCGACATAAGAGGAATTCACCCTGGGAACATCACACAGGACCGATTATAATTGAATGCGACTCCATGTATCATAGCAACAAATCACAACCGGGAATAGTTTACTGTAAAAACAATGCCATGACAGAAGTTCAATCAGACAACATAGAGTAAACCAGCCCAGAGAGCAGAAGTTGAGTTGATGATTGAAGATAAGTCGATTCTAGGCATCAAAATATCGACACTGCACGACCACGATGCCCAGCACTTCAGCGGTTCGACATCCTCCCTCCAGGAGAGACCAAATGCAGGGCCCAAACGTAAACTATCTCTAGTTATGGGAAAATCCCTTGCTCATACCCTCTTCCTGGTAGCCCGGGTGTGCTAGTTGGTACTTGATCAGGTGGCTGTTGATCTGTTCGCCGAGCTTGGCAATTGATTTGCAAACGTTTCGTCACCATTCGAGGAGATATCTTCAGCAACGACAACTTCAACAGTAGCGTGGCCGTAAGAAGCAAGAAATACAAACCACAACGCAACACAGATTGTGATCGGACCAACCAGAATCCAAGCACGGTTTTAGTCAACGGTCAATCAAGTTACAGCGCAAAAACTGCTCTTTGCGAACTATATAAACGCAAGCACAAAGAGAGGGACTACCCACCCAACAGCTCACTGAAGATGTCTCCTCGAATGGTGACGAAACGTTTGCAAATCAGTTGCCAAGCTCGGCGAACAGATCAACAGCCACCTGATCAAATACCAACCCTCTTCCTAATCAATTCAACTCCTTCGTGAAACCCTCAGTCTCAGACTTCTACCAGTCCGGTGCCCACAGAGACACATGAATAGTTGTTATAGAAACAAAATAGCAAAACAAAAATAGCAAACAAAAAACAAAAAACCTCACCGGTAATGAGGAGTCCGCATTATCAGCTTTTGAGACCGTTTTGCAGGGAGAGGTGACGTTTGGCGAATGACCACTAAAATGAGAAACAACACGGATGGCAGTCAGGGGAAAACAAGATGAACAGAAAACGACAAAACAGTCATGAGCAATGATCCAACCCGAAAACTGTGAGCTGATATTTGGGGGGAACACGTGCCCCTTCAAATGAGAGTACCTCCTATATATATATATATATATATAATATGAGCACATTACATAGCCGCATATGTATTTACGGATGTCTGTGGGCATTACATTCTTCACGAAGAAAGGACCATCACACAAAGACTCAGCACCTCATGAACACAACCAAAAAAGGGGTGAGTTAGGAGAAGGCTCGAACGGTTCTCACTATTGTCAAACCGGACTATTAGTACGATGGCAAGGGCCGTACGCGATCACCTCACGTCGTCAACGGAGTAGGGATTAACAAAAAACGGTTTTGCAGTCCTGACGATCTCCACAACGTGTTTGTGAGGACGTCGTAGTAGCGGACAGTTTCACCAAGCCCCCGCATTCTTGCCTTGCTTCTCGTTGTAGATGGATCGCGTCAGTTGAGGTGACAGCTCAGTCGAACTTGGTGTCAACATTCACAACTTATTTTTTCAAGGATGATCCTGTCCGGACTGGTAGGGATACTATATTTGGAAGGTAATACAGAACCTCCTGTATGAACTATTTGCATAGGCCAAGTAACCAATTTCAACAGCAGCGTTCCGTCAGGACTTTGAAGTGCACAGCCTCACCACAGCTAGTGAACAATAGTCCCATACCAAGAAATGACGTTCCCGAACATCTAATATGGAGTGCACTAGGTGTTCTGAGACGACCCGAAGATCACCAGTGAAAGGAAATCAGTGCGGAATTGTTTACTGATCAACCCGAACTAAGCGGTTACGCGCTATTAGACACGAAAGTAATAATCTCATTTGCACACTTTTTGAAAAGTAAAAAGTCTCAAGCGCTCACTTGAACTTTCCCAGATGTTCTTTGAACATCAATCACTAGCGAAAAGATGCTGCAAAGAGATCTTTCCGTAGAAATCTTCCGTTAGATGCAGGGACGGCGCTTGACCCATGGCCAGATACTACTCACACGTTTCATCAGTAGTGTACTCCGGTACCATGAGAGGGAAAGTATTGAGAGAGGAGCCAGAAAGCTATTCACGGCATTTGATAGATAGTCCAACAGACCATAGGTATCCCCAACACTTGATTCGGCGAACCATGCATCGGAGGTAATTTTCACTCCAGCGATTCTATGCGGTTTTAGACTGGGAAGCAGCGACCTTCAGAGAAGGCATGTTTGTCTTAGACAACACAGTCTTGACCCACCCAAACGCGTACTGACGACGTCCGTAGGAATAGTGATGAAACGTTTGCAATCGAACAGATCAACAACCATACAGTCGTGAGATCTCTAACCTACGAACCTCAGGATGGCCGGCGAACTTCGTCCTCACAGCAAGGATCACACTGACGGCGAAGACGACGGACCAGGCGGGTTGGATTTAATCATTACTAGATTCTTCATCTCAGACACGAGTAAAATGAAGAGGATAACACTGGCACGCCAAAGTACTACAAATATCGGAAAGCATAGGAGATGGAAATGAAACGGCCTCTTTGCTAGGATAGTTTATTGCTAGACAAGAAAGTATGAAAATGTTTGAAAAGAGTTGAAAGGGGTGAACGCACTTGGAGGCAGTCTGTGGACTCGCAGTGATATCGGTGAACAGGAGACGTCCTTCCTGATGCGCTTGAACATACTCATTCAACCGGGAATGTGTTTCATTCAGTCTGAGTTCCACGTGGCGACACTGCAGACAGAGTCGTTCGATTGCCTCCTCAGCAGCAGCTTCTTGGGTTGCAAGCTGGAAGAACGGAGTAAGGGAGAAGGTAGACTTATCAAATTAGAGAATGTGAGCCGACTGGAATATCCGAACATCCGAAAAGGCAAAGTTTAGCTGAATAAGAGCCACCTCTAGTAAATTACGGTCAGGTTTAGGAACTGCATTACATCTACAAGGCACCTGTAAGTGAAGGAAACCAATCTAGACAGTCCACCAGCCTACTTGTCAGCCGTGGTTTGGTGTGTGATCTTTCGAAAGCAGGCCACTCTTCGGTTCACGTGTAATGGCCTCCCTTGACGGAGAAGCTACCCTGTTTTCCGATTTGAGTAACTTTCAGGACCGTGAAGCGGAAAATCAGTAGAGGTCCGAAATGTAGGAAGGAAAGACAATTTTATGATGAGCGATAAGCTGAGGATGGAAGGTCCGTCGTCGTTCAGCTGTAGCACCCTTTCGGTGCCTAACTGCCATGCAACCCGAAGGAACCACGAGGGCTGGGATACTGCCAGGTTGCTCAAGCCTAGACAGGGGAAGTCAAGAGGCAGATGTCGGGTTCGAACCACTGACCTTCCGATCAGTAAATTCGCACTCTAACCATCTCGCCCGCGTTCCAGAGGAAATTCAGGGAACATCCGAATTACATGATACCGACAGGGGACACTAGAACCATCACATAAACAAGTCGAGCAATTCAACTTTTTCAGACCAACACAAACCCAATCAGCTGGTATACAAATTGTATTCTCAACAAGACAGTAGAATTCACACGTCAGGAGTAGGGAGGTGCGTATGGCCTTAAAGTCTCCAACTAGGGAGATAATACTAGACAGCCGTACAATGCCGATTCACATGCACGCATACACAGATAAACTGTGAAATGCGGCACTCTTGCTACCTGGTGAACCGAAGGGAAATGGTTGACAGGGTAGTCTGCAAGCTTGACACAGTCTAGCACAGAGCCAGGACACAATCGGTAACAAAATGTGGGCCCATTCTGACCGGTCTCATGAACTTTTCATCGATCTATGCATTACAGGACTGGCTTCATTCTTATCAACTGAGAAATCAGGTCGGTTCCGCCGTGCTGGCTAGCACGAAATAACAGCTGTGTGGATAGACATCTCAAGGAGACTGGGGGACAATGAAAACCGTATGTGTGTGTGTGTGAGAGAGAGAAAACGGGTTGGGTCTTTGCGAGTAAAATGCAATCGGGAGTCGACCGCTGCCACCGTCAGATTTTTTGGGAAAGAAAACGGTATTATCCACAAAATTCATCCGTTGATACGCTGCATCTGAGACAATTTCACTGTACGACAAAGCAAACTGACGCTCAAGGAGACCAGCAGTGCCGTTGTGCCTTGGCAAGCCGATTAGCTATGTACGCGACTTACAAAGCCGTGTTTCCCGCTGCATCAAGCAAGGCAGCATTCGGTCTGCGGTGCCGGTCTCACAGGGCGAGATGGCTCAAGTGGTTAGAGCGCGAGCGTACTGACCGTAAGGTCCGTGGTTCGAACCCGACCTCTGCATCTCGACTTCCCCTGTCTAGGCTTGGGCAACCTGGCAGTATCTCAGCCCTCCTGCTTCCCCCGGGTGGCATGGCAGCTAGGCACCGAAAGGGTGCTACAGCTGAACGATTTTTTTCCGGTCTCACAACCCAACCACTTCTGCAATGTACAAAGGATCAAGCGGTGTAAATAACTGATGTACCTATATCTGGGATTCTTGTCCAATGAGGCGGCAAGTGCCAACTTGGTCTGTTGGTTATGTATGGGCACCGCGACATATGAGCAGCTCGAGGTAATTAGTAGAAGGCCACCAGTTCAACTACCACGTGTAACATCTCCATCCGAACACCCCAAGATGGTCAACAGTATTACGGATCTGATGATTCGGACAAATCGATACGACTGTACAATCAATCATATTCAACAAGCCTCGAGCTCAATACCATGGCTGGCGAAGCCAAAATAAGTACACCATCAAAGGAGTAAATACATTGTCTTTTAGTTCACAAATGTATCCAGACAACAGCACTGAAACGTACTGAACGAAACCTGGGGTATAGTGAAGAGGGGAAAAAGAAAAAAACCGACCTAACACTTTTGGTCTTATAGAGACGACAAGCTCTAGATAGCTTGGTGGTTAAGGCGTGAAATTAATGTCCCGAAGGTCCGGGGTTCGAACCCAACCTCAGGCATCTCGACTGCTCCTGTCTAGGCTTGTGAAGCCTGATAGTAGCAAAACGCACGCGCTTCCTTCGGGTGACATGGCTGCTAGGCACCGAGAAGGTGTTAGAGACGGGTTTTTGCGTGTCGATAACCCGTTTCTTCAACCATCGTCTGGTTGATACCCAAAATTGGACGTTAATCGTTTGGTTCAGCAGTGTGTCAGTTCACCCAGTTGTGTTGCAAGTGACTTCAGTTCATTCGGCTTACTACAGCAGCGGAGGTAGTCGGGTATCGTCGTTACTGAGCTCGCCTCGGTTGCTTGGGCGACCAAAGAATAGATCTGCAAAACCCGTGAGGTGTATGGCTTGATTTTCGTCGGGGGCGAGAAATTACTGACCGGAAGGTCCGTGATTCGAACCCGACATCTGCCTCTCGACTTCCCCTGTCTAGGCTTGGGCAACCTGGCAGTATCCGAGCCCTCGTGCTTCCTTCGGGTTGCATGGCAGCTAGGCACCCAAAGGGTGTTACAGCCGAACGATTATTTTCATCTACACTGTATTGACTTTCTTTGGGAGGGCATAAACAAGAAGGACACGGTAACTTTAAATTCGAACGATAGATTGCAGTATATTTTTGATATCATCATCATCATCGACAGCATGTTCAACACAGATGCTTCGTTGCCGCAAGACACTCAGTAACGGAGTCTGGATAGAAACTGAGGACAATAACGCCATAAACATCGAGTAGGAGCGCCTCTAACCATGCACTTTGTTGCATATAAGACACTGGGGAAAACCCCCTGCACATTTCACGAGTTTTGGCCACGGCAGACATGTAGTACGATTCTGTGCACTCCCTCCCGGGCTGAGTAGGGTGAGGTTTCGCAGGTGTACTAAGCTTGTGACAAGATCCCCAATCCCGATGTGTAAGCGTTACCGGTAACAAAATAGAACATACCCGTTGCTCCAGTAATTGCAGTTGAGACTGGGTTTTGAGCAACTGCGCGTGGCAGTCGTACAGATCATTGGCCAAAATCCACGTGAGCTTGTCCACCCCGGGAATCAGGGGAGGTAGACTTACCTCCCCTGACTCTGACTGAGCGCGCTCCTCGGCAGACCGAATAAGCTGCTGCAGAGCATCCTGACGTCGCTTTGTCGATGCTGCCGTTGCTGTCCCCTTCAAGGCAGATCTGGGACCCGGTGAATCGGACAGTCCACTTCGGTCCAGATCAGTGGCAGGCGAAGAAGTGCCAACTGTTTGCGGGAAAGCATCCGCTGAGTGTTCGGTCTCTCTCAGCGATGTGTCTGGTCCAACAGCCGAAAGATCCGTAACTTCATCATCACTGAGTGGGGTCTCAGAATGTCGAAATGCGTTTTGCGCTTCGGCCAACATTTTGTGCAATGCTTCCAACGAATCGTCGCGTGGAAGCTAGTAATAGAAGGAAATGACTGTTACAAAAACAGCTGACTGAACAGCACAATGAGAAGTGTGTGTGTTAAATTTGATCCGACATGGTTCTTGGTACACCGGATTAACAAGCAAAAAACGGGTTTACGGTTATTCGGCCGGAAACCGAAATGGCGTACACAGAGACTGTTGTTATCAGACAGGAATGAGTGGAAAGTGTGGGTTTTTATCATGAGAAGTCACGCAGGATGTGACTTTGGCCTCCTGATAGTACCGTAGAGTTTGATCGCAACTCAATTGACTTGGTTTCTGTCGCACAAGATTGAAAAGCTGGATATTGCAAGAAGGCAGGAGTACAGTCAGGGAGATGCCAGAAGCAATCGTTCGAAGGAAGAGACAAACCGATCAGTTCGACATAGATACAGGTGAGTAAAAACTATTGAAAGTTTGTGGGAGGGAAACAAATGAGGTAAGTTCTTGAGGAACCTATGCATTAACGTTGTGAACCGCTGAAAAAACCATCAAGGAGCATATAGATGAGTCGACCAATCGAGAAGCAGATCATTCTTCCGTGTACCTCAAACATCGTTAGTTTAAAGGGAGGCCCGATCAAGAGCCCGATGTTAGGTTATGTTGGTTACGTTTCACTGAAATTGTCCAACGCTGTGAGGTATGAGAAATGCGTCGACAGATTTCCTTGAAGCGAGTGCTTCTGGACCTATTTTGGAGATCATTGAGTAGGTCACGTGTCAACTGTTTGGCTTTGGAGAAAATGTGAGTGACTGAAATCGGAAAGTAGGTGTTACGGTTGATGAAGGACCAATGCAAGGGAGTGGAGAGAAAATGCGTTTATTACCAGCAAGACGGAAAAATACCCGCAGAACGGGGCAGATTAAAGGGGCGAGTCATGTATATTTTCTAGACAGAATAAAGAGAATATGCGGCGAGACGGCTCAAATGGTTAGAGAGCGAATTTGCTGATCGTAAGGTCCATGGTTCGAACCCGACCTCCGCCTCTCGACTTCCCCTGTCTAGGCTTGGGCAACCTGGGAGTATCCGAGCCCTCCTGCTTCCCCCGGGTGGTATGGCAGTTAGGCACCGAAAGGGTGTTACAGCTGAATAGTATAAAGA
This sequence comes from Clonorchis sinensis, assembly GCA_003604175.2. Lineage (NCBI taxonomy): Eukaryota > Metazoa > Platyhelminthes > Trematoda > Opisthorchiida > Opisthorchiidae > Clonorchis > Clonorchis sinensis. The sequence goes on from CM030371.1 coordinate 3,396,338, forward strand.
GAATATTAAACAACGGAGGGATGAGCGGAGTTGGACAAATCGTGAGATGGCGCAGAGATGTTGGAGTTCTGACCGAGTCAATCCTGCTTCTTTGGAAACGGGTTGGGGACAGCACAGGCACCAGAAGTGGGATGAAAAAAGAGACAGTAAAAATCACGACCGGCAGTTTTGGTTGGGTTCCAGAACAAATGGCCCCCGATCAGATCTTCGAATGTATACTGAGCCCTAAAGACCGGAACTTTGCAGAGATTGCGGGCACACTCTTTCGGTGCCTAGCTGCCATGCCAGCCGAGGGAAGCACGAGGACTGGGATACTACCAGGTTGCCCAAGCCTAGACAGGGGCGGTCGAGATGCAGAGGTCGGGTTCGAACCACGGACCTTTCGGTCAGTGCTCTAACCACTTGAGCCATCTCGCGGAAGGTACATGCGATTGATGTTGTGTTGAAAAAATCTTTGGCCAAATGTTGACGAGCCATTGGAAGAGAGATATTCCCATGGGTATGACAAAAAACAGATGGTGGCCGTACCCGCTGTGGATAAAGAGGGTATTACCACAGAGCACAACGTGAGTACGGAGAGGATTGTGGGCAAAGTGAGGTGGAAACGTGGGATCAGACTGAGTTGGAGGATTCCAGGTGGGTGGGAGAAGATACAATATGGGAAACGGGTTTGTTAATGAAAAAGATGTTGAAGTCACGGTGTAGGACACATGGGAAACCTAAAATCTGAGAAAAAATTGAAAAACCACTCGGATTTACAGCGAGCCTGATCAGTGGCGGTTGAATACCGATGTCAGTTAGAGTTGTGAACCGAAGAATGTAAAACCTAGCATTGGAGTCGAACCGGAGAATAGCTCGAAATCGACGGTGATAAGCATGACAAAGATACCTGTCGCTTCGGGTACAAAAAGAACTAAAAACTGGATATGGACGACCCAAACGAGGGCAACTGGGTGACAGAGAATGAAGAGTGAGCGTCAGTCTCAAGCCAACCCATGAGAATAAGTTGGGAACCGGGAGAAAACGAAGTCACTCATTTTGGAGATTTGCATCTTGGTGATGTGGAGAGATTGAGTGAATATTGTCGTTTAGGTCGCGTATACTGCGGAATGAGGCCGAGAACCGAAAGCGAGTCCTTGTCGCACGTTATAATGCTATCTCTTGACCGGTAAGCTAAACCACAAGCTTGACGAATCATTCAAGACCTCTACAGGTTGGACGATGGTACCTGCACATTTCGATGAAATTTTAAACTTCATATCATTCATATCACCCAGCTTGTTTAATTCAAAACGGTCAGGTGCGAATTTTCGGTCGAGCATCAGGCTAAACAGACCGTATGTCGAACATCAGCAGCAAGAACTCGAGCGCAAATTTTAAGATATTTCATGACTAGCTGTGGTCGGCACATGGCGAATTTGGCGGTATATGTACAGTGCCAGCTGACCGGGCCCAATCTAACTATCATGCTTTAGCGACATGCGCCCATAATGAATTCAACAGAACTGCGTTGACCAGCCACCCAATGTGCTGTTTGTCCTGTTTACCAAGGTATCAGTTCAAAACAACAGTCACATTTGTAGGCATGCTATGTGTGACTGACTAGTGGAGTGGACATTGTCCTGGCACTGCTAAGGCAGCTGGTTAGTCATTCAGTCAAACACACTGACCTCCAAGCAAGTGTATTTGGCTCACGTGTCGCGTCAAAGTACGAACGAGCCATCCTGCTTAAGACGAAGATATATAGAGCGACTGATTGCATGAAGCAGCTATCACGTTTTCGAAAGAAGACTGGAAGATTTTTGCTCTCAGGCACACAGTGCACTGGCATTCTTATAATCTGTTCGTCAGAGGAAAACTGCGACTGGTAAGAAGGGGCGAATCAGGGCACACGGAGAAAAGGGATCACTCGGACGCTTGGAACTAGAATCTAGTTAGAAGGAAATAACTCTATGAACAAGTCCAATGTGTGGAGTCTGACAATACCGTATGGATGGATACGGAGAGAAGCAACACCCTAGAAACCCACCTACTCCTTGGAGAGGCTACACAAGTCTCTTCTTCATTATAATGTTTCCTTTTCAGGGGGAGTGATGGACCATGCAACAAATCAGTGCCGATTACGTGCAGAAATGATGCCCGCTCTCGTTCGTGTCGTATTCGCGTGTACGACAGAATCTTCAACCGGTGTATAGCTGCGTCCATTCATGCACTAAACCGAGGAAAAATACCACATAATCAACCGAATCACAGTTGACCCATCTCCTGAACGTATCAGCCTCATTTGGAACTACACTGCCAACTGAAGCTCCATAAGTCTGTCGGTTTTCAGCCCAATAGGAAACCTGCGTCCACGGAAACAAAAGGAGTCGATTTCCTACCTCTAGAATGCATGCACGGGGACGGGGAAAGGCAAACAGAACGTCTGAAGACACTCCTGCCCCACCACGACATCACAATGGGCTACTAGAACGACGCTCCACTACAATACAAGTGGTTTGAAAAACTGATGAAAAAGTAGGTTGCTAGAAGCAGACTAAAAGACAGGCGAAACGCTATTCAGTTTAAACTGCTCAATTGAGAAAAACGACACAATACTTACCTTAGCAAATGCCGCGCACGTCACCAACAGCAATGTACGGATTTGACTAAGTACGGTTAAGCTAAACCCTCAGTTGTATCGCATCCAATGCAACTAGGTGAGTTGCAGCAAATTAGGTCGTGTGAAGCTGGTGTTGCGGAAAAACTAATCAAAAACAAGTGAACTAAAGATCACGTGTGTCGCCGACGCACGCCACACACGATTGATTGGCTGATTGTGATCGATCAAATGCAGAGCAGTGATTGGTCGTTCAAGGTTACCGCAGCGATAGTGTTAGCGCACGGAAAACAAAACGGTGTCAATGAGTCAATGATGTCGAATAGATGTAGGTATTAGAGCAGAAGAGAAAAGGGGCGTTAGTGCCGCGTGCAACACTTTTGTGTTGTGGGTGTATTTCCAACCGGTAGGACGACGCAGGGTGGTGATTCATAGTGATGAGTTGTTTGGATGTAACTCTACCGATTAATTTCGTTTGTTGTTCACTGGATCGTTTTGAGTGAACAGATGTAGCTAGTGGATCAGTGAGATAAGAATTATGAATTAACTCGGTGGTCCACGACCAGGGTGAAGCAGTCGAAAATGAGAATTTTCGACAGGGAGACGATTGACCCAGGAAGAGTGAAAGGCAAACGTGCAAATATACAGGACATTGTTGGATCAGTCTTACTGTATCGAGGCGCAAGCACCATTCGACCGTACTTAGTAAGTCAACGGGTCCGGGGCCAGCAACAATGGATGCAAGCTCAAAGGTGTTAGAAGATTAATCCAACTGGGATGGCACACAACCAGAAACACTATCTAGAGGCGCAAGCACCATTCGACCGTACTTAGTGAACCAACGGGTCCGGGGCCACCAACAATGCATACAAGCTCAAAAGTGTTAGAAGATAATCCAACTGGGATAGTACACAACCAGAAACACTATCTAAATCGTGATTGCACAGTAGGAAACTTCCCCTGTCTAGGCTCGGCTAACCTGGCAGTATCCCATCCCTCGTGCTTCCTTCGGGTGGCACGGCAGCTAGGCACCGAAAGGGTGTCACAGCTGAACGATTTGTTCAAAAGTTGACTGAAATAGTGCACAGATCAGATCTCATCACTCCCAAGACCATATAATCTCATCGAGGAAGCATTTTGGTATCCATCACATTGTTTAGTACGGGAAAATGGCATTGTATGTGTACGAGTGTGGCAAACACAAATCGTCCCACCTAAAGATATCTGGAGGCGTCAGAAGCCACAAAGAAATTTCTACCTATCCTTATGTAATGTTGGAAAGTAGAGACAAATCTTCTGCAAAGTCAGGCATGTTTTGAGTGGAGCAACAGGGCAAAAACGAATGCGGTTAGTATGGTGTCAGGCGGTAACTTCAAAAGACGGATACGGAGGCTGATAGTCTCCCTTGTTGGAGCCCATGGTGGTTTACCGGATTGCGAAATCCGAAATTCCAACGATTACACCTCGGGCAAAACAATATCGTAAACAGTATGCGGGACTCTGTGGATGCTGGCTCGCGCGGAAAACAACCATAAAAAGCTGGGCGATATAAGTTTAGAAGCCGGGAGGAAAACAGTGGTGACTCCATATGACCAACAGGCTCTACAAGCCGGGATATCCACCACCGCGATGCGTCTTGCCCTGACGAGTAGCAGGACTGATTAAATCTGGACACGTTGGTAGTATTAAGAGAGTTGAGAATTTTTAAGCTCTTCAGCATAAACTGGCTTCACGTACAGGACGAAATCGCCAAGATCAACAGCTGCCTGAAATCGCCATAACAATTCCCAACTCTCTTCATACTATCAACAATCTATAAGTAGTTCGGAAGGAGAATAAAATTCACTCCATGAGTGAAACCGCCATCTGGGAACTCGTTGCCCGAGGAGCTAGTAAACAAGTTTGACCGGGCGATGTGGATATCATAATTGCAGGATGAACGGTACTATATCCAGTCAAGGGCGAGTTGAGCCGGGTGTTGATGATGAACGATTTGTGGCCGAACGGCTGTGTTCAAACTACTAGGCAGAAGGTTGTGGGTTCGAGACACCCTGGAGTTTTGGTGAGATGCGCACTCCTGATAATTTTCAACAACGATGAAGCGGCTGTGCATTGTTTTTCGGCGCTTACAGGACGAAATCTCTAGTGAAAAAAGCTGCTCTCACCTATACATACTAAAAGAGGTATCCCACATCTTGAGACACGCCGAGTCTTCTTCGACCTTAACGCGCATCACCATCGTCGATAGCGTGACATCAGTGTTCAACACTAATGCGTCACTGCCGTAAAACCATGATTTGGTTGAAAGTCTTAGTGTGAAGAAAAGAGTAAAGGTGGACGAGGGAAAGGACCTAGTGACAGCTTAATACAATCATTCCGAGGTGCCTCCATCTTCAGACACTCATTCAAGCAATCTCGATAGAAACGGGCAACGAGAACGCCACTGGCATCGGTTGGCAGCCATATCTTGCAGTGTCTCCAACCAGGTGCAGTGGGGATCACGCGGTCCCCATCCTGGAAGATGAGTAGCACCGATAACACCCAAACATTTCGTAATCTCTTTTATACCCCTCTGTTAGGTCAAGGGTTGGCCACCTCTCTGCTTCCACCACTCTGCGTTCTGCATGGAAAACAGCAATACATGGCCTAAACAACGCAGCTTCTGTTGCCGGACACATTCTTCGATGGTAGTCTCCGGTGCACTACCAAACACGCTTCCTAACTGCCTCGTTACGGATTCACCGCCACCAACCCATACGAACTATGGTTCTGAGATAACAGCTATCAAACAGCTTAAGACGTCTCAGTTCCGTTGCTCTAAAGGGCCAAGTCCCACGGTTATACAACAAAACAGCCCGTATTGTAGCCTGACACACACGTCCCTTGAGATCCAGGGCTACACCGCTTTTCCGCAAATCAGCAAACGCGACCGGTGCATTGGAGATTCGTGCATTGACCTCATCAGTCGCACTAGAATCAGAGCTGGTACAACTTCCATGATACGTAAAACGCTTATAGACGCCCCGCTGATCCGAACAAAGGAGATGATAAATTCGGTGCCACAAGGATGAAGTATTGACAAAGACCGTGCAAGTTTATCAAACGGATTCAAGAGATCATTATGGCATCTTCAAGTTGTTACAAGGGCGTTTACCTCCATGATCTAGCGTGTGCTCATACCAAAGGACTAACACGTGACCTGTCTGCCACTCGTTTCAACGGATGGCGGTAGCGTCGTCGAGTTAGCGTTTCAATACTTTTATTTATGGATGGTGTGGATCGAGAATATTTGGGACGCTCCTCCAAGAAGCTTTCCTGAGCGCTGTGTGTACCACAAACACAAGCAACCACCCGTGGAAGTAGGAGCTTTACCGGAGACAGCAAATCGTCGTTCAGCTGTAACACCCTTTCGGTGCCTAGCTGCCATGCAACCCGAAGGAAGCACGAGGGCTGGGATACTGTCAGGTTGCCCAAGCCTAGACAGGGAAAGTTGAGAGGCAGAGGTAGGGTTCGAACCACGGACCTTCCGATCAGTAAATTCGTGCTCTACCCACTTGGACCATCTCACCCATCTCGACACAACGACAAACAGGTTGTGGCCATGCCTTTAAGGATCTGCGATACAACTGTCTCCATCAGGACAGACCACTGCTCAGAAGGAATGGTCATCTGGACCTTTTAGTGGATCCAAGGTCCTTTAAGAGAACGCCTGTAGGCCTGGACCGTAATTTGCTTTTTCACACGGCTCGAGATTCCCGAATGTTGCGCGTTGTAGGTCTGACCACCGACCATTGTTTCGCCTGAGTTGTTATGTCCAATCCGCAGTTATCTGTGCGGAATCGTGACGAACTAGAAGTATAACCAAGTGCAGGTTGCACCGGGTATTCTGTTCACTTCAACCTCGTCAAGGATGGATGGATATCATGTTCAATGTCGACTGTCTACATAGTTAAGTTCGGACAAATCGATGCTGCTTAGGGATTGGCTACGACCGTACAAAACACAGCAGTGAGAAGTTGTACGGGTTCTCTAAGAGCTTAACAGCCACCCTCCTTCGTTATTACACACAGTTAGTTGACGGGGGCGAGATGGCCAAAGTGGTTAGAGCGCGAATTTATTGGCCGGAAGGTCCGTGGTTCGAACCCCACTTCTGCCTCTCGACTTCCCCTGTTTAGGCTTGGGCAACCTGACAGTATCCCAGCCCTCGTGCAACCTTCGGGTAGCATGGCAGTCAGGCACCGAAAGGGTGCTAGAGCTGAACGACAGTTAGTTGACTACACAACCTGGTAGAATATGCAAGGTATGTAACCGGTGGTAGCTCCAAAATACATCGGACCAAATAGCTTTTACAAGATAATCGTGTTGTGACAACGAACATCACCATTTTTGGCATGGTACGATGCGAAACCAGCCAGTGATTACATCAGAGCAACCACTTGTGGTGGACAATTAGGCTCTTCTATAGCCAGATAGGTAACTATTCGCACAGAGTGTCCGACAATTACCGAAAACCGAGCTTCGATTTTCCAATGAATTTATGGCAGATATGTGACAAGATAGACGATAAACGTCCAACAAATGTGGTGTTGTAATTTGTTTGGGAGCTATGCTACTCACAATTTGCGTCAGTAGTACATAACCGTCACTACAACACTGAATCGATCAAAACAAACGCTCCGAGACCTGGACTTCAAAGAGGACAACTCGTCATTTCATCGGCTTAATAAATACTAATAAAATAATCATTCAACCGTTCGGTGCCTAGCTACCACACCACCCGAAAGAAGCGCGACAGCTGAGATGCTGTCAGGTTGCCTAAGGCCAGAAAGGAGCAGTCGAGATGCACAGGCTGGTCAGTACGTTTCCGCCATAAACACTGAGCTATCTCGAGCTCAGCTATGTGGTCAGATTCCGAATCGCTAATGCAAGTGAAGCCTTCGGTTCGTGACCGGTCACAAAGAAGCTGACTTAGTGTATCGTGACAAGGAAGAACGGTCAGGTGTGACTGAGACTTTTCGAGATCCGACGTTACTATGATGGTCAGACAACTATTCTGACAACCTCCACGAGAAACTGAGAACAAATTGAATTAACAGTCGAATTCGACAACCAGTGGAATAAATAACACTGATCAGAGCATCTCAACCGGGCAACCGAACCGAGTCGAAGAGAATATGGTACCACCAACAATTGTAAAACCAGTCTTCTTTTTCAAGAAAAACTGCTATTTTGTGGGGGGGGGGGACTAGACCTCGGAAAACTGCGTCAGAAAAACACAATGCCAGCAAGCAGGATAATCCAACACGGTGAATCTGAAATTCGTGCCTCGTAACCGCATGAACTAGATAGAATCACGCAATGATGGATGAGCAGCTGGACGTTTACACCGAGGTTCCGTGTTCGCCAAAAACTGACAGCTGTCCCGGGCAAAGCGTGCGCAACTCACAGCAACAAGCAAACTTTCCCATCTATCTGTGGGCAAACACGTGTAAGGACATGCTCCGGGGCATGCAGTTACTGAACACGCCACTTACAATCCAGGGAGAGGCAGTGGAGATTGTGGTGAGTTTTACGTAGTGTGACAGATGAGGTCAATGCACACATCTCCAAGGCTCGGGTCGCGTTTGCTAATCTGAGACATCTATGGCGTTAAAGTGGCGTGTCCCTGAAGCCGAATGGATGTGTGTATCAGGCTAAAATTTTATGATCGTGAGACTTGGTCTGTTCGAGCAGCGGAACTGAGACTTGTTCAGGTGTTCGACAATCGTTGTCTCAGAACTGTAGCTCGTACAAGTTGTTGGCGAATCCGTAGCGAGTTTTCGGTTGTGCAACGGGGACTTCCATTGAACCAGCATTGAACGCAGTAACAGAGGCTGCGTTGTTTAGACCATGTATTGCGTATACTGAAGAGAGTGCTGTTTTCCATGCACAACTCAGAGAGGTGGCCAACCAGTGACATGGCAGAAGGGTATAAAAGAGATTACGAAATGTTTGGGTGCTGTCGGTTCTACTCGCCTCCTAGGATGAGGACCGCGTGATCCCCACCTGGCTTGGTTTGAGGCATTGCAAGATATGGCTGCTAATAGATGCCAGTGGCGTTCTCATTATCAGTTTTTATCCAGATTGTCGGAATGAGTGTGCAGGCACTTCGGATTGATTGTAGTAAGGCAGCACCAAGTCCCTTCCCCATCCACCTTTATTCTTTTCTTCACAATAAGGCTTTCAAATAAACCATAGTTGTACGGCAGTGGGGGATCAGTGTTGAACATGGATTTCATGCTGTCCATGATGACGATGATGATTTGTGATCGATTAATTTAGTCACGAGGCTGGAAATTCATCTCAGACCGTGAATCCGATAAAACCTATCAGGCAGAAGTCCTCGGGACACACTCATTGGCAAATTGCATTGACCCTAACGAGATCTAACTGACTGTCTGGTTTATGGGAGTTTAGCAACCTTATGAGTAATGCTTTATGCGAAAGAAAATGGTTTTGGAAGAACTTTTTGTGAGCCCTACTGACGCGTTAGCCTATTTTAATAGAAAGATTTACGAAAAAACATGTCGCTGCTTAACGGACCAAGGTAGAGTCAGTTAGACGGCTATCGGACCACCTGTTATTCATAGATGGTCGCATTTACACCGCATTCATTTGAAAAATTTTTCCATCCTCCCGGTACAATTATTTTGGCGAGTTCACACCAAAGAGCGGAAGCATTAGATTTGAGTATCCCTTTTATCAGAGATCATCAGCTGTGCTTATCCTTGGTTGTGTCGGGGTTTAAACCCCGGACATGAGAAATGCAGGACGAGCGGGTTACTAGTAACCAACCAGCGCGCCTGAACGGGTAGGCGTGTTCACGATTGCACAATGCGGTTGGTATGCCAAAAGCCTGGACCAAGTAACCGTCCTGGTTCTATTGAACCCACCTGTCAGGGCTTTCCAGTCAAGCGGCGCAATAGTCACCTAAAACATACTGGACACGTTTCGATTAGTTGTTTGCGGTTGCGGGATTTCCGGCGTTGGCAAACCTACTCGGGATATCGCGGGCAAAAACCAAAGCAGTCAACGCCAGAGACTAGGATTGCCCATTCCATCCACGGTGTGCTCAGTTATTGTGCCTGTCCCAGTCGGAATCCAGTGAGAGCCACGTCGCACCCTTGCTAGGATGAGTTGAAACGGGTGGGTTGTAAAATCATCGGAGAACAGACCAAGTTGATGTGAAAATAAGGAAATATGCGCAAGCTGGATAGACAACGAAGCCGACCTAAGACCATTAGATTCTAGAAAAAATAAGATTTACACGAGAGAAAGTACTACTGAATAGGTTGCTGAAAACTCTTCGGCAGGCAACGACCGGTTTTGCCTTTCTTGAGGCTCATCAGATAAGCACAGCAGCCCTACTGGGACCAGGGTTTACCAAGTTTCGCTCCACCGTTTTATCCACATAGTCAGTAGTCTGAACATAACGTGAGCAGAACACCTCACCCATTCCAACGAGCACACATCACCAGTAGTGGAAGCAGCAATGACCGGCGCAGCTGAGTGTGTTGGTGATGACCGTGTTACTTCATCACCAAGTCACCCTTGGGCTATTTCCCCCCCCCCCTCACACACGCACACGGTTTTGTGGAGAGTATTCTTCGAGAAAGTCAACTGACAGATGTATGCGAAGCGCACGACCAAGCAATTGCAGCCTCGGGAATGTTAACAGTCAACCTGCGGTGTAGGAGAGACTTGATTCAAGAGCCATCCAAAGTACTTCAGCAACAGCCTCGCTCAAAAGTTTCAAGCCCACACTTTTTACACCTCAAATAACGCGGGTTTCGGATTATCTAAGGTGTACTCTTAAATTTTCCATCATCGGCATAAGCAAAAAAACAAAAACTAGGAACATCAAAACCAATGTCGTCTATTTCCTTAATTTGGTGACCTTTATGCTTTGTGTAGGGAGAAGGTGGGTGGCTTAGACAGGATGGACAAGTGGATTCACTAAACTATGATGTACTTTGGAGTAGAGGTAAGCTAATAAGATAATCGTTCAGTTGCAACACCCTTTCGGTGCCTAGCTGCCATGCCTCGTGTCCGAAGGAAGCACGAAAGCTGGGATACAGCCAAATTGCCCAAGCCTAGACAGGGAAGGTCGAGATGCAGAGTTTGGGTTCGAACCACGGACCTTCCGGTCAGTAAATTCCCCGACTTAAGCCATCTCGCCCCCATAGAGTAGAGGTCTTGAATAGGGCCGAAACTTTGCAAAAACTAGCCGAAACGAAGAGAAGGTATCTTGAAGGACACATGCGATAAATATGATCCACCGTATTCCAAAAAGAAGGAATTTCAACACATGGCAGTCAGATTAGCCACCGGGTTCGAACACAGGTTTGCTACCAGAAAGGACAGAAACCAATATAGTCTTGAAATTCACCGACGACAACCTTGCTACAACTCGCTAGAAAGCAGGGCGTTCCAAACGACGGCGTTTGGCGGATGTTGAACACACAGAGTACAACCGGAGTACAAGGAATTAAATCCGAGGATTACTGTTGCGTCCACCAACCCTCTTCCCCGTCGGGTGAGTCCATTTTCCGGTTAAGAGCCATGCCCCTGTATACTCTAAAGCCAAGCCTCGCACGTAAGAAAAAAGACCCATGTGTCGACATCCGCTTTAGGGTTCACACAAAGTCACCTGAATGGACCAACATTCGTCATCATCATCGTCAGCTGTAGGAACCGTGCACTTGCCGCACAGTGGTTGTAGCTGCCACAGTTTCGTTCGCCGATGATTTGGGGAGGTGAGGTAGGTAGCTGCGCATTGGGGGCGGGAGCTGATAAATTGGCGCGTAAGTACACCACTGTCAGTGGACTGTTAAGTGGGGGAACTGGGAAGGGAGCTATGCATTGAAGGCAATAGCTTGGATGTATGAGCGCCATTGAGAGCGCGACTGAGCCATGTCTGACAATGTCTCTAACCATTGATGTGGCCCGTCTCGGGGTCCACATCCAGGAAGACGGCAGTGACCAGCGCAGCTGAGTTTGCTGGTAATGGCTTTTATACTTCGCTGCCAAGTCACTGTTTGACCGCCTCTGGCTCGTTTCCACCATTCACGTGGTTGTGCGAAGAGCGCCCTTCGAGGAAGTCGGTCGACTGGCATACGCAGCACGTGGCCAAGCCAGCGCAACCTATGCAGTGTGATCAGTTCATCTATCGAGGGTGAGTTGTTTCTCCCGAATACCAGTCGACGTACTTCAGCATTGCTGATCCGGTGTTCCCACCAGATTCGGGCAATGCTCCGGAGACATCGGTGGTCAAACACTGAAAGTCTTTTGACGTCCGCGGCGCGCAGCGGCCAGTGTTCTGATCCGTATAGTAATACGGAGCGCACCGCAGCATTGTAAACTCGACTCTTGACGGATAAGCTGATGTCACGCCTACGCCACAGGTGACACAGGTTCACAAAAGCTGCTTCGGCCTTCCCAATTCGGATGGGAATATCATCTTTCGTGGGACCACTTCCAGAAACCTATTTAACTCCGCAAAAATAGCCCACATATTACCTGGACGAGATCGCATTTTGGCAAATTGGATAGGTCTGATGATCCCTGGAATCACCAGACTCATATCCACTAAACCATGCTCTTTGGCTTCACCTAACAGGCTCGAGGTGTTGAAAATTACAATTACGGGGGCATATCTTCCCTTCAGTGATGCTTAAACAGCAAGAACTAAGGCGTTCCCAAGGGAGAAAATGTTTCGTGACATCTGGATGTAATTTTGAACATACTTTATAGTTTATGGGTAATGCACTACTCATGAGGTTGCTGAAAATTCTTCGACAACCTTCTTCAGCAACCTTATGAGTAGTGCATTACCCATAAACTATAAAGTATGTTCAAAATTACATCCAGATGTCACGAAACATTTTCTCCCTTGGGAACGCCTTAGTTCTTGCTGTTTAAGCATCACTGAAGGGAAGATATGCCCTGGGTTCCAGGTGAGTCTCTCGCAAAACCAAACTGATTTGCAAATGAGTGTATTTATCGAGATACTCTATAGTTTTTCTGCGTTTTGACGGACCTAATAAAAGAAGCTAGTGATCTCTCTTCGTCCTCAAATGTCTGTGCAGCGATTGTGAACCAACCATCCGGGGTTCTTTGAATAGTGTACCTTAGTTCTGTTACTACGCCTTCCAGCTCCAGCCTCGTGTACACAAAAGACCGCTTAGAGTCAGTCTGACCAGGAGGCAGCAGGTTCTTCCTGCAGCTGTCCAATCAGTATGGGCCACAATGTCCGGAGGCCAGCCTCTCTTCATAGTCGATTGGACGGATGAGTCACGTGCGGACGACTGATCGAACGAGAGGCATGACTTGATTGGTCAGCGAATCTGGACCGAGCATCTATAACTCGGTGTTCCTCGCCCCGACCAACCAAGAAGCCAAGGTCCGAAGTAGACGCTGAACCACAGTTTGCAGTACGCGACGGGATGATCATTATGATCGGCAAAAATCACCCCGAAACGTCGTTTCATTCTGATAGATCTGATCAGATTCGTGGTCAGAAGCAGTGGGATAAGGCAACGATACGGACCGTTGCCGACCATGTCCTACAGCATGTATTCGGCTACACACATTTGTGGTGGAGTGACATTCACACAATCTATCACTGTGGTTAATTGTCGCTTCCACGAATCACTCGACCGCAGTGTAATAGAAGACATTTTGGGCGTCAAACATGGTCGTGAAAGACTGAGAGAATTCAACCTTTCTGGTGCCTCTGAAAACATGGTTACTTGAGAGAACATCGTACAGAAAAATTAATCATCAACGATATGACGTTAACTTCGCTCTGAGAAATTGTACGAGATCAATGAAAGAAAATTAACTTCCACGGGTTTTTATGCACATATTCGGTAATGCAACGCACATGGCGAAAAAAACCACCTAGAAAATTCTATGCCGTAAAAATTAATTTCCTTCCGATGCGGACCTATTTTCCCCCAAGGCAGAAAATCTAGAGGAGACGTCACACCTCAGCCGTGCTGCTTGGTGCGTGCCAATAATTACCGTAACCTGTGTGATTCCACCGGATAGTTGGAACCGCGCTTTCCTTCACAATTTTGACTGTGACACCAATTCAATTAGAGTTTTTACAAAACTCAGTTCATATTCGAGAAATACACCTATTTGCAAATCAATTCGGTTTTTGCGAGAGACTCACCTGGAACCCAGCTGAATCTCCCGTTTGTGATGTTTCCAGGCAACTGAATGTGCTACACCAGGCCGCCTCATGTTCCAGTTGCTACGATATTCGAGATATCGCGATACATGTATATACGTAACGTATATACGTAATCATACAGACGCGTTTATTCGTCTAGAGACAAATCCATAATTCTGTGGCTGCCAATCCCCATATAAACCGAGAACATCTGAATTCATTCAAAAGATCCTAAACACGGCTAAGATGAGGGTAGCGCTCTGTACTGATGCAACGGAAGAGTAAACCCCTGGCAAAAAGAACCGGGAGATGGGTTTTCAAAGGTGTTCCTAAGCACCGTACAGGACAGACGGTTGAGGAAGTTCATGCCAGTGGGCACAAGAGAAAAATAAACAGACCATCGATAAACGCAAGCGAACATCGGGCACTGTTAAGGCAAAGAAGCAGTGGCGGGACACGTGCTAGACCCGGGACAGGAAAAGCGGTTTACAAAATGCCGAGGTTTTGAGAAGGGGACCACGATTCACACCGGAGCTATTCATAGTCGAGGCTATGGGAATTGTCAAGCGTCCCAGGGTGAATAGAGCGGAAGGCTTGGGGGGAGCAGGCGTGTGGAGAACGGTTTTAGATTTGTCGAGCTGCTACGTGGCGGTATGCGGTTATCAGTGAAAACCGAGCGAAAGCCCAATTGACTGCATCCCCCAAACTAAATTGTCACGACACGTACGAACCCACACAGATCAGCAAAATCTACGAATGGCACCAAAGGTGAATCATAGATTGGAACACCTTGAACCGGAAGATCACGGATCCAAACCCGGACAAAATGACCTTAATTCCATCCAGACCATCAGCCGTAAGACTCAGACATCCGCTCAAACCGAAAGGACTTTTAACCGATATCCAACATTAATCTAGCATGCTAGACGAAAGAGGTTTTCGGTTGATCGGTTTTCCGTCTGTCTTGAAACTCAGCCAATTTGGTAACCTACTCATTCACGAATGGTTTCCGAAGCAAAAGAACTAGCTTGAGGTTAAACAGGCTCAAAGATAATCGATTTCGCAGCATGTTGTTCGTCCAAGACATTCCAATGCGATTTTAATTGTCCCGAAGTTAGAGGAATAGTTCACCGAGGAGCATCACACGCGACGCGAACTACTTTATTGAAGATGTCAATTTTTAGCATGGTTTCCGAACTAGGATCACTGGTGGAAAACTAAACTTAACTGACCAATCAAAATCATGGAAAAATTACAGTACGAAAAAATAAGAGCGTGCGTGTGTGTGTGCGCGCGCGCAAGGGACTCATCCGAATGTAAAAATAAGCCGTGTAAATCTGAGGGACATTATCAAGAGATTGCCAAATTCTGGTGCAAATCGCAATTTGTCTGGGTCACCAATCCGACCCCGACAAGTTTCCACCGCGGCTCAGCAACAGCCAACAAGGTAGTCGTGGAAAAGTTTAGCTGGCCAATGTGGAAAAACGTCGCAAAAAGACGACAGAGAAAAAAAACGTACAGGAATCATAAACGGTCAAAACAGAGTACCGCTTGAGTGCAGTGCACCGTGGACAGGGGGATGTTAGCGGAGTAAATCTGTATCATTCATTTTGTCAGAGAACAGAAATTGTTCGAATAAGTGGTGGAGGGAGACAGAGAGAGAGATAGAAAAAACGTTTCTCGGGAAATAAGCCGGGCTGCATCCGAATCCGTGACAGATATAGCTTGAAAAAGGTTTTTTGAGTTAGTTGGATGATTTAGGCCTTTGTGAGGAAGAAATTCTTTGCACGTTAGGCTTTCTCACCAATCCGGTCGATAATCGCTATACAGAGAAGAGGAGGGTAACTGTGTGAATTTTTGGTTTATCAGAAAAAGGGAGTAAAGTGCTAGCGACATTATGAATGGTGATTCAGGCATCCACGCTTGTAAAGACCACCACCCTTGAGGAACGCAAGTATGGTGGCCCCTCAGGGGTGGTCTTTACAAGGGGGGACAGGTGTTCTTGTGAAGTAAGAGGTTGTTTTAGTTAGGGTGATATTAAATCCACGCAGGTTTGGTTACTTATTTTGTCTCAACTGAGTACAGCAAAGCGCCGTTTTTTGACACTCGTCCCTTCAAACGACCGTATAACAAAAATCATTTTTCGAGAACCAAAATGCTTCGAATGTTCTATTTTCATCAGCGGAAACAAGTAGTGTGTTACCCCAGACGTTTTATTAAGTCAGTAAAGCCATAATCATGGTCATTGCTTAGTTCAAACTGAAGTTTCATTGAGTTTGATTGGGTCCAGATTGGATCTGGGTCTTGTTAGTGATTTTCAACCAAACGAAGCTGAACTTCACTCAATTGTCATTACCCAGTCTTCCCACAAAGCAGTCTTTCGGGAAACTGCTAGCCCCGGACAACCACCAATGTATACTGTGACGTTATCATGCGCTCAGACCTGGGCGGATAAATGTTACCGTAAAAGGTTAGATCTTTGATTCGCCTCCCAAACTCTCCCCAGTCAACGTGACGGTAAATTTGCGACACGATGGCAACGAGTCTCCTTTTGAAAAAAAGAATGTGACAGCTGCCGGCCCTTGAAATGTACGCATGGATGGCTATGAAAAGCCTAAACTTTCCACATTGTTTACCTGGCGTCAATTTGTTGGGTTGTATCCATGTCAGCTGTTTATAGAGGTAGTATTTTTTTAGCGAACCAGTTAGACTATTGATTTGCCAATGCACGACTTGAATCGACACCTGAATCCGACCGCTTCAAATCCTCGTGAAAACAAATCGGCGCAGCAGTCATTGCATGTGCGGATCTTTCAACAGCGCGGTTCGAACCAAACGGGCAACAACGGTGTTGTACGGAAGTCATTGGCTGTGAGTTTTCTACAGGGGCGATATCAGTTGACTCATTGCTCCGACTCACTCCAGTGTGTAGAAACAGACTACCAGCGGTCATATGGGTTAGCACAAAATGCCTCAAGGTTTCCCATAGAGTTCAGTGGAAAATTTTTGGATAACTGAAAACCAGCCCTAATGAGGAGATGTTGTTCGTACGAGGGTACCTTGTTGGCGGGTCGTTGCACTCACTTCGAATGAAATACGACCAACAGAAAACAATCAAGCAATGCTGGACATCTACGAAGGAATGTAAGACATTCTTATTCCAAGCAGCAAGCAGTAAAGTGATTTTTGAGTATACTTCATTTGGTGGGGTCCTACCCCATCAGACATGCTACTATTAATTTGGAAGTAGTATGATGCAGGAAATGAACCTGGTGAATCCATGACAAAAGACAAATATAGCCTCATAGCACGGTGAAGAGATCGAAACAACAGTCACAAAAGAATACTGAGCTCATTTTAAGATCAAGGTGGAAAGACGCTTTGAGTCAGTTCCTTGAGCCGGTGGTGACATCAGAGTCAGCCAGGCATTATCCGAAGCCAACTGAAGAACCTATGATCATCCGTTCGGCTATCCATACCCCATGTGCGCCTCCAATAATCAGTATTGTTTTCAGCTCAAAATTGCAAGACAACGAGTGTCAGAGTTTTAAATAACAAAGGAGTCGGAGGAAACCCCGAAACCGAACATTGGCAAGGAGAGTAAAGCTCACGGTTTTATAATTTACAGGGAGAGAGGCAACGCATTTTTGTTCAGAGTGCGATCGGCTGGGGTGCATAGAAACAGCTGACGCAATAACGAGGAGAAGCCATCAGGGTGTATAATTTCAACTTGGTGTGCGACGCGACTCGAAGAATGTCCCAAAGTGCTCTAGCTTAGAACGTCATTTCGATGGCCCGGTCGAAAGCGCAAGTAGTTTTACCTCTGAAACTGTCCACAATGCCATCTGTTGCCAGTTACGTAACTTGACATCAAACTGTAGTGACAGCCATCAAACGCCTGTAGTAATAATAAACAATCGTTCAGCTGTAACACCCTTTCGAGCCTAGCTGCCATGACACCAGAAGGAAGCACGAGGGCTGGGATACTGCCAGGTTGCCCAAGCCCACAGACAGAAGAAGTCGAGAGGCAGAGGTCGGATTCGAACCACAGGACTTCCGGTCAGTAAATTCGCGCTTTAACCACTTGAGCCATCTCAGAAACGAATTCCATTCCATGTGTGTGTGTGTGACGAGCGAGCGACCACGTTACCTGATAGCGACTGGACGAGGAAAAAAATCTCGCAGGCGAAGGTCCACTGTGTGCAGAGTAAGCCTAGCATACAAAAAGACAGGCCATACATAAAACCGGAGATCAGTACAAGATAGATACATCTATCCGTCTGCATGTCTAGTTTGTTGTGCCGAACTCCAAGTGATGTAACTTGCATATGTGAAAACAAACAGCTGACAAGCACGTTTGTTGGGGGGAGTGTGATTTCATTAAGAGTTGATTTCAGAATGAAGTATAAAATCGTTTGATGGCGTTAGAATTACTGGGGGCAGGAAACTACGGAAAAGGCTGTGTGATAAAACTGACCGTTCCCACGTAGGGGAACGGTCGGTCAGATCAGAGAACTTCTCTAGCCGTAGACATGAGCGTTACCAATGGGACTGAGATGGGTGTTTATGTCTGTTGTCTTGCTCAATCTCGGATGCTATTGGATCAGTCTTCGAGAGGGTTCGATCCTGCAAATAATTGAGCTAAACAAGGTGTGGGAATTCGAAGATCCCGGTGCGTCAACGCTATTCATGGAGTATCTTATCATACGAGGAATCACTGTTGTTTTTCGGGACGGACTAGGATGTTATTGGCCACGGACTTCCTAGCGATGAACGCAAATAGTGCAAGTGTAGCTGAGTGCTACCTATCGTCGAAACCTTAAAATCTAACGCAGAAATGAAAGTCACAACAGACATGATCATCAATGACAGTAACACCAGAGGAGAACACTGGTGCCGTACACTGCCGTACAACAATGTCAATTGTTATTTCAATAAAACCTTTAAAAAAAGGAACAAGAAAGAATTCTGGCGCAGAGAAGACGATCCCAGATGCTTGCACCTCCAACGCAGTGAGACAACCGGGATAGAAACTGACAGTATGAACGCCTCATCGGCTAGCTGCCAGTGTTCAGTGTCTCCGGCCAGGCACAAGACGGGACACGTGGTCTGCATCCAGGAATGCGAACAACACCAACAGCACCCAAACTTTTCATTTGTTTCTGCCATGCTAAATTCTGTTTACTTCTTGGTTTCCGCTACTCCGGAGTGGGTACCCTTCTCGGCAGACGGTAAAGCAGCATGCGTAACAACTGGCCGAGATACCTTAGGTTGCAGTGTACCGTCTGATTTACCAGAAAACTCTCCTGATTACCTCGTTCCCAGTAGATCTACCCAAATTTGTCCCTGTTCCGGTTGCTGGTGTCACATCCAACTTCGTCTGCGTGCGCAGGCGTGAGTTGGATCAGCCGGGAACATGGAGACGAGAAACGGAAATTTACGCGCCTTGCAACAGATCGACAATACTGGGGGAATCGTAGCACAAGATGTCTGTTGCAGTGCAATCATACACGACGCGAAACGTGAATCACACGATTGCATGCAACTGTCACATCAGTATCTTGGTCTCAGAGCAGCACTCGCCTCTCGGTATGCATTCATTTAAACAGGGGCTGACACTGACTCGATGAGTAAGCTACGTTTGTCCAAGCCATGTGTTTGCAACTGAAACTCTGACCGGATGAAAACAAACAGGGTGTGTGTCTGAGTTGGACAATTTAGTGGGACCAGACACAAGGTTTTGATGTTGCCGTGGTTAAAAATAGCCCAAAGAGACAACAACGCTTATTGCGTATGGAATCCTGGTGATAGTCACAAAACCAGGTGAATTAGAGCACTTAGAATGTCAACTGTGGCAAGCGAAGGGGCTGGTTGCAATTTCCAACTAGGGAGTCGGTGCTCAAAAGGAGACTACTGATAAAGCTACTGAAATCTCTCCTGGGACCACTTTGGTAGACACATTCCCAGAGTTCCCGTGAGTCATTTGCTCTAAAAGAATCAAATTGTACGGGATTTGATGCAACTCACGAGTGCAAATGTCTTACGCGGTCGGGTCGACAAGGGTGATAGAGCCCATAGCATCGGCTGGCATACCACCGTAGACTAGAAAACCGCTGGCAATATGCGGAATCGAAGAAGTTGCGCTGGTGTCGATTCGCTGAGATTTGTGGATTAAAAAACTCGATCTCTACCAAGTCAAAAGCAAAACAACAGAATCCGCCTAACCGCTACAGAGAGAGAACAAACCTATGATGCAATCGTCTCTGGACGGCTCCCTGTCGATTTGCTAATGCGACTGTTAAAAATTGGGGGCGCAGTTCTCGAGGAGCGACAGGTTTCGCATCCATTCAAGTTGATCACCTACACTGTTCTTAGCACAAACGGTTTAACTCATCCCCGACGACGCCACGGATACCCTCCACCTGTCTGTTATGGCAGTGTGCTCACCATACGGGATTCATTGATCACGTGTGAGTAGTTGCGAACAAACCAATCAGGCTTGCCAATAAGCACTACTTACGGCGTTCACGTGGCATATCGTTGCGTCTCATAACCCGCGTGTACCAGGTTACACCACGGGCTGTGGTTTCGCCTCGCTGCGAGATGCGGACTCTCCCGGCGGATAGCCAGAAGTGTCTCCGGGTATATCACCACCATCCCTGATGTTGAGTGGACTCAGCGAAACTGTAAACAGTTTAATAGTCGTCAGTCAGAAGACCAATCAGCAACATACATCGCGGTGGCTCGGACATGCCACCATTTCGTATTGTTCAGCTGTAGCACCCTTTCGGTGTCAAACCACCCGAAGAAAGCACGAGGGCTGAGATATTACCGAGTTGCCCAAGACTGGACAGGTCAGTTTGGGGTAAAAAAAAAAGGATAGCGGTTAAAAGCCAAATGCAACTTGATCTGTTTGTGTCACGTCTTCTTCTCCTTGTGATTAGGTCGACTAATGGTCTGGAGTGATCTGGCCTGATCATATCAAGTGGACACATAGCTGTTTCACATCACTGTCACACTAGCATTTTAGGTTCCAAGCCCCGGCAGTGAATAACAGGAGAGGGACGTGAGTATACACGAAATGTGCGGAACAAATCGAAGATACGTTCGCAACATGGTCGGAGATACTACATCGATTTGTATGTTTACCAATTTGAAACCAATTTAACCTCGTGAGGGTTATGCTTCAAAAACCCAATCCCATTCCAAAAACGCAGCATTATGACACTCTGTATTGCGTAGGGATTGGCGAAATTTCAGGTGATTTGCCCCGATAAAAAAGATCAAGTGAGATGAATCGATAGCCATCAAAATTCAACTCACTCTCTCCTCTTGAACTTTTGGTTCTTCTCTTTGGTTGGGGCTACAAACAGGGGAAAAAACGGAGAGGCGACGGTAAAGATGAGAAAGTCGGGGCAAAACATGAAATCCGACTAGAGAATAAGGAAAGTGGTGAAAAAAACTCTGCGTCGTTGCTATTTTGGTTTGAATGGCAACACTGGGAACGGCGACCGACAATCAGATCAAATCGCTGCGCGTTTTCAAAGGACCAATCGTAGTACTTGTCTCCGTGGATCTTACCGGGCTGGGCACACAGAGCACGACAACAAACCGCAATGGTCTGTGTAAAAAGAAACATTACAAAAATGATATTCGAGATATCGCGATACATGTATATTCGTAATGGACTACTCATAAGGTTGCTGAAAACTCTTCGACAGCCCACGACCGGTTTCGCCCTTCTTGGGGCTCATCAGGTAGGCGCAGTCCCCGAGTTTCCGTCAACCTTATGTTCTACTTGAACCCAAATTGCACTGTTTTCGAGAAATACACTCATTTGCATATCAATTTGGTTTTTGCGAGAGACTCACCTGGAACCCAGCTGAATCTCCCGTTTGCGATGTTTTCAGGCAACTGAATGTGCTGCACCAGGCCGCCTCATGTTCCAGTTGCTACGATATTCGAGATATCGCGATACATGTATATACGTAGTACATTACTCATAAGGTTGCTGAAAACTCTTCGACAGCCCCCGACCGGTTTCGCCCTTCTTGGGGCTCATCAGGTAGGCGCAGGTAGACGCATCACAAACGGGAGATTCAGCTGGGTTCCAGGTGGGTCTCTCGCAAAACCAAATTGATTTGCAAATTAGTGAATTTATCGAACTCAGTGCAATTTGGGTTCAAGTAGAACATAAGGTTGACGGAAACTCGGGGACTGCGCCTACCTGATGAGTCCGAAGCAGAAGGGCGAAACCGGTCGTGGGCTGACGAAGAATTTTCAGCAACCTTATGAGTAGTGTATTACGTCTATAGGAAATCAATACAGTTCGACTTACTAAAAATAGCACATTCCACAATGTACCCGAACTGTGAACATCATGGTGGCCAATTTCTACCAGGTTGCCAAAGCCTAGACAGGAGTAGTCGAGATGCCGGTTCGAACGACGGACATCCCGATTAGCAGTTTCACGACTTAGCCAGTAAGCTATGTCGAGCTCCCCTGATGATGGTAGATAGATAATATCAATCATCTACCGAGAAGGATATTGTTCTACATGAATCACGCAAAGTCAGAGGTAGGTATCGAATCCTTCATTTCTACTGAAACGTGAATGAATGCGCATCAGCTGTGAACTACTTGTGTTCCAAGCAGAACGTGATCTGGCTCAGAGACAAGCGTAAGAATAGAGTGCCGCTGTTTTTGTTCCGATGAGACGTATCACCCACCTATCATTCGGATTTGGGGAAATGTCATTTGTGCCATGGCAGTTGAGGACCCCATAAGTGGGATACTTTTGCTAACCCATGCTTGTAAATATATGTACTTGTTTGACCGAAACGTAGCCCTACTTGAGAACTTTAGAGCCACCAGCGAACGCTGTTTGAGTTCGAAACACAATCCACCGCGTCCTCGTTCAACAGTGGCATCTTTTAGGTGTCGTACAACTCAAGGTGGGCACTGTCAAAAACTAGACAGCAACAATCAAAAAGCCAGGATTGGCTTCGAATCATCACAGTTTTGCGCCGAGCTATATCGAGCATCCTTGGAGATGAGTGGAACAACATACGATTCGTTTGTCATCCAGCTTTACCGTGTACGATCTGGGAAAGAGAGCCTGAGGGGACTTTTCACGGCAGAACAACACTTGTTGTGTCGAGGGAATAAATCGATTTCAGAGTGCAAATGCCCAGGGTTGGGAGCTGGTTGACACGGTACTGAAAAACGGCCGACTGTGAGGCAAGTCAGTTCATTGCCTCGTAGGGTCACCCCATTGGCACGCCTAGAGAACTACCCTAGCGAACACGAACTTTAGTGGTACTACAGTTCAGCCTGCGCGACTTAATGGTCACGGCTGGCTGACTTCAGGCAATGACGCCTTGGTTTTTTTTAGGTTATCACTAAAATTATGCCGAACTTCTGAATTCAAACTTTCAAAAGATGAGACTGATGAAATAGTAAACAGTAATCGGTAAGCTGTAATGCCCTTTCGGTGCTTGGCTGCCATGCAACCCGAAGAGAGCACGAGGGCTGGGATACTGTCAGGTTGCCCAAGCCTAGACAGGGGAAGTCGAGAGGCAGAGGTAGGGTTCGAACCACGGACCTTCCGATCAGTAAATTCGCGCTGAGCCATCTCGCCCCTTGGCTGATGAAAAATAGCCCGGTTACCTGAATAAGTTGTCCAATAGGCTGAAGCAAGTAATCACCGTCATGTTTCCTCAATCCAGTATTCAGTTAGAGAAGCTAAGTAATCCATTTGAAAGAAATGCTTGTGACTTTATTACCGAGTACAAAAATCTACGATGGAAGGTGCATTGACAATAAAATGGTTAGTTGCATTGACGAGGTCACGTAACACTCAGATTCCGGACGAACAATTGAAGTCCCTCGCCAACCCAAGTGAGGAATACTGACTGTTTTTATCATAAGACAACTTGCGGAGTCGTTGGTAACCGAGAAACGCTACCGTCCATACAACAAGGAGTTAAACCAGCTGCAATAGTCTCCCCCAAAAAGACCAATCCGCCTTCTATTAGCGTATACGAAGATGCTGTTTGAACGCACACACTTGGTCAACTATACACGTGTGGTCTCTCAGAGCTCCTGCTCCGAAAAAGAACAGGGATTTTACCACCAAGGCGACAAAATCCGAAAAGTCCGACACTTTCGGAAATAATCACTTATTCAAGTGTAAATCACTGACTGAAAACTCGGAACCCAGCTTACCTGCGTTCGACGGGGTTCGGGGCACGTTCCACTTCGTCCTGTTCCTGTTCTGCCAAAAGTTGGGCAATTCGACTGTTCGCGGGATCTTTTTCTCGCGCAAGCACAAAACTGGGGTGGGGGGGGGGAAGAAAACAATCAGACCTGACGGTCACCGGACGATAGAGAGGATCTCGAAAACGACTCAAGTGTCAAACAAAGATGACCTGGAACAGTGCAACGTCTACAACTCCGACAGCTTCGTCAATCAAATGAGGCATTCATGATGATGGTACTCGATTACCGACAACTGTTAGATTAAGTATGATGGGTAACAGGAAGTATCGCCCGAGGCAGCGTATTTTACTATCCAGTCGTCCTTGGTGCCCAGTGAAAATCTGTCTGGAAAAAAATTGGGAAAGCACCCCCGTTTTGTCCACAGAAAGGTTTGATGAGATATTTGGATATTTAGATAAAACGTAGTGAATGTACACCTCCGCAGGGTAACTGGAATTCGAAAAATGGTATCAGAGAAACTCTCTTGGACAAGGCTTTGCGATTGGTTCCAAGGGGATTTCGAGTTCCCGATAATACCATCCAATCACTGGCTGGATTTGTCGTGACTTTGGTTAGCAATTTCAAGGCAGTCCGTACTAGAAGCCGAACTAAGAGTAACCTTGACAAGACTATTTAGATACCATGGTTACTGGTATGCATTGAAATGGGTGAAACCTCAATAACAATTTCAGTATCTCCTCACAACCTAGCCACTATAGGTGGTCTGCTGAGGAAAGAGTCACCCTCACAAGCCGCATGCGTTTTTGCATCTGAGATGTTGTCGCTCAAGGAGTCAGTCCAACACGTGACCACGTGATGTGGATCCGCGATATATCCAATCTAAGGACGAGTTAATCACATTACCCATCAGCCGTTCATGGATGACCGGTTAGAGGTGAACAAACAACCAGCAGCAAGGGGTCGTGGGTTCGAGACTGACCAAGGTGTTCGTGAGATACGCGCTGCTGATGATCCCCAATAAGGACAGTGCTTCTCGGCTTTTCAGTGTAGATTGGTTTCACCGATAAGACAAAACTTCAATTGGAAATTATCAAATCTCCTCTCCGACGAAGAAAAATATCAAAAGATCAGAGGAACTTCTATCTGAGAAGTGTGAATACGTGATATACCTTCCGTGATTGAAGTGAGCTCTAATCACTGTGTTGACCGGCCGCTTGAAGCCGGAAGGTTTAGTACTCCAATTATTAACCGGGAGGTCTAAGGTTTGGTTCGAAACAGTTTTGTTCGATACGGATTGTCGATGATTCCCGGTAAGGATGAAATAGTGCTTAAAAATCTTGACCGAGGACGCCGGAAAACTTTCGGTGTTTGAGCATCGATATCTTCAGAGCATTGCCCGAGTTTGCTGGGAACAGTGGATCCATAATGCTGAAGTATGTCGAATGGTTTTCGGAGGATCTAACTCGCTCAAGCTAGACGAGCTGATCGTCCTCCGTAGGTTGCACTGGCTTGGCCACGTCCTTCGTGTGTCAGTCGACCGACTTCCTCGAAGGGTTCTTTTCGCACAACCAGGCGAAGAGTGGAAACGCGCAGTGGGGACGTCAAACAATGACTTGGCAACAAAGTATGAAAGCCATTAGCAGCGAACGCAGCTGCGGTGGTCATTGCCGTCTCCTTGCATGGGGGCCCCAAGAGGAGACATATCAATGGTTGGAGACATTGTCAGACATTGCCCAGTTACGACCTCAGTGGCTCGCATGCATCTAAGCTGTAGCCTTCAATGCATAGCTCCACTGACAACCCTGGTTCAACTCATCAAGTATATCAGTTATCGCCCCCTCTCCACAACTCACCGGCAAACGAAACTAAGGCAGCTATAACCACTGTACAGCAAGTACCCGGTTTTTACAGCTGATGATGATGACGATCTATGTTTGCGGGTCATCATTCATTCATCTGATTTGTCACAAGAAATCAATCGATCGATCACGATAGTGATGTCGCACGGTCCCATCTGAAGACGCGAGCAAGATAAAACAACTAATAGTATCGCTTATTATCTCATAATGTAACTTAGGTGTCCAACTGTACAGGTGCAACCATATCGAATATTGAGTAGAAGTGAATGCGCGAAACGTACTGAACAACGTCCTTCGTGCTCCGAAGTGTCTGAGCGGCAAACTGTTGCGACACGCCAACCAGACTGATGCCATCAACTTCGACAATCTGATCGTAGACCATGATTCTGTAAGACACATGGGGGGAGAAAAGATCAACGGATATTCGCCTTGACAAAAGGATATCGAGAAGAAAGGCCACACAGAAAACAAACAACAACAACGAGACTTGGCATCGACTTACTTCCCGTTGGCTTCAGCTGCACCCCCAGGTGTGAGCGCTTTGATGAAGATGCCCAACTTCTGCTCTCCACCGACGTTGTCCACACCTAAGCCTAGGATACTGATTCCAAGACCCTGGGCACCTGTAAAATGAGACGCAATATGGAATAAGATCGTGGTGCAGATTGTGCGTGTGGACGGGGGATTAGTGTGCGCGGCTTCCTCGGGCGGGATAAACTACGAGCGCATCAGACAGAAGTAGACACTTGGCCTATTCTTACAAGGACAAGGGATCAAAGGTAACCATATCATGGCGAGAGATGAGATAGGAAGGCCCTCGCCCCTCAAACCTTGGTGTAAAACCTTTCTAAACCCGCTTAATCCAGTCTCAGGGATCTACCATGACCAGGTCTTTGGCATAGGTCGGATAGAACCGACTAATCGGTCCTCAAGGCCACCCACATCAGTATTCAAAGGGAGATCTGGACGACCAATATCGATTAGAGGCAACTGTCCTGCACGTCACTGTCTGAGTTATTTCTAAACATGGCCGCAGTGCATACAGTATCCCCATTCTAGGTGGTTCCGCACCAACTGAGATATGGTTCAAGAAAACATTTCTTGATTCAAAACTGTAAAACAACTCGGACACGAGGGCGTGAGGACTGCAGTCATTCCGAATATACGCTGGACTGCTGCCGAGATCAACTTGGTGGTCCTGACTTTACCGGTGTTGTCCAATAACTTTGTTTTACTCAGTCGGTCTACTTCTATGCTGTCATTGGGCTTGCAAACAATAGACACACCAACCACACAGCACTACGCTCGTCACTCTCTGGGATAGAACCGCTTGTGAAATCTGATTTTTTCTGCGAAGATCCACTCAAAGAAAGGGAGAACAAGCGTGTAAGTTTGTTGGAAATATGCAGGCTTGATTTTCATCTCACGTCCACGTCAAAACGTGCTTGGCACCAAGGCGAACGCAGGGAAATAAAAAACCGACCGGCATACGCACTGATTGCGAACACCGTTCCTGTTTCAGCGCAACTGAACTACACAACAGTTTCTCTGGGTTCTCTGAAAAATAATGATCACCCTTTCGGTGCCTACCTGTCATGCCATGAAGATGTCACGGCTAAGGAGTCCTCAGTCCTCAGCACGTGTTCTCTTGAGCAGAGTACTGTTGAAAAGTGATGTGTAGCTTAATAGAAAAGGTGAAACTGAAACTGTTCAGCCGTAGCATCCTTTCGGTGCCTAACTGTCATGCCAGCCGAAGGTTGCACGAGGGCTGGGATACTGCCAGGTTGCCCAAGCCTGGACAGGAGAAGTTGAGAGGCAGAGGTCGGGTTCGAACCACGGACCTTCCGTTCAGTAAATTCGCGCTCTAACCATTTGGTTGGGCCATCTCACCCTCCCCCCCCCCGGCAAATACCGACTCAACTCTTAGTTCATTCGTTCAGATCGAATAACTGGGAACTGTATTACTGTACCAGTAGTCTTACCCAGAGTAGGTGCGGGCAGACATACTGATCGGGGATCAGAGTGCATGAAAGCGACTGAATAACATGGGGCAAGCATAATTCAGACGGAGTTGTCTGTTTCCCGGTGGAAGCGATTTTCTTGATATAACATAGCCGACCAACCCAAGGTGGCATTATGACCACATGTTACAAACCGCGTGCAATTCGTATAAGGGCTCCACCTACAACCGTTTGGTTCACCGAGCAATGGCCTCAAGGGGAAAAACGTGCCATGGAGGTGACAGTTCCAGCCAGGATAGTGTATGGGTTTTGACAAATCCTGTTGGCGTTGCGCTGGATGGAAATCTCGACATTCACATTAAGTTCATCAGTCGGGACGCCAAAGCGGGACCGCGTATGCGAATAGGCTGTATAGATCAGGGTCTCCACTCATTGCGGTCTAGCCCAAAGAAGACTACAGGTACCGCACCAATAGGGTACGTTGGTAACCACTTTTCGCATCTCACTGACGAGACATTACCTGACCTTTTCCGGAGGTGACAGTTCCCCAAGGTGAAATTCACTTGCAATACCGCTTCAGTGCGTGGATGCCATGCCATCCGAAGGAAGCACGAATGTAGAGATAATTCCACTACACAGAAGCAGTCAGGAGACAGAATCAGGGTTCGAACCACCGGGCCCATCGGCTAGTAAGTTCGCGCCTTAAACAGTGAGTTACGTCAAGCTCGTTATACTCTGTGTTAATTACGTGACGTAATTATTTGTGTTTCCCTATTCCTCAGAACAATTCGTCACCCCTCCGGTGGCTGCTCCAGTTTTAAGACTGAACTATTCTATTCTACAAAAAGTCGATTTTATATTAACCGTTTTCTGTAGCCGATTTGTTCACATTCATTTCTGGGCTTGTTGTGGAACATTTGTTCAACTTTGAACCGAACAACATTTGTCCCGTTTAATTTGTCCGATAGCACACTGCCTTTTCTGTACCCTCCTGTGTTGCTAACTGCCCGAGGTTCAATCTAGCCGTAAGCTTTCCTTTAATTCTGCACACGATTTACTGTTATTTTCTTATAGAACTACGGTCTCCCTCTCTGTACTGTCTGCCCACATCTGAATTCAATATGCTGTTTGGCTGCCCGATTGCGATTACCGAACAAACGCAGGTGAAGTTCGTAGAACTCGCCGCAAGTGTTCCTGACCGTCCAACGTTGAATTAGACTACGTTACCTGTCAGATAGGACTCCTAGATCGTGTGTTTAGGCTAAGTAACCAATTTTTTGCCATGAGATCACGGCCTTAGCACAGGATCGTACACTTTGTGTTCATTATATACACGGCAACATAGAGGTTTAAGCATGTTGAAGACTCTAGAACGAATCGTGAAACTGAAGTCACTCTGAACAAGCACCAAAGGGGTTTGTCGGAAGATTGGTGCTTTTTTAACCGCCGACGACATCGGCGTCCGCAGAGCAAGTAACCAGCTCCAATGTGAGTAAAGGTCATAGAGATTTGGAATTTCTAAAATAATAGTTTGGAAATTTTCTGGTGGTTGAATGAGACGAAAGTGAAGAAGGCAGTTGGTGTGCGGCGCAGCTGGAACAGTGATCTTCTGAAAGAAGACCACCAAGAAATGTCCAAGGACAATGATTCGGGCCATGCCTGGTGAACAATGCTGTTTCGGATTTCCCCGGGGGAGTGGTCTCCCGCCAGAGGGATAACGAGGAGGAAATGGATCAGTGGTTGGAACACGAACCCATTAAACTACGCGACATCAACCCCTCGACTGCTCCTGTCTATGTCTTGGCCCTCGTAATTCCTTCGAATGGCATGTAGCTAGGCACCGAAGGGATATTACGGCTGAAAGAACGAAGACGGATCCATAACAGTGAGTGCACTAAAAATAAGCCTGCTTCGAACAGCTGGGACCACATGGGACTCGCATACAAGGAAGTCCCTCGCTCATATCGTTCAATGACATCGATATCAAGTGCCTTTAGAGTCTTGAACCATGCCCGTTCGAGTCATCAGTCGAATAAGTTGGGCTGCTACACCACAGAATTGGGAAATTTGCCCAACTTCGAATGTCCGACTATGATGGTGTGGGCGATCTTCCTCTGACACACAACTGTTACCTAGGAAAAACAAAAAAAGTGCAACATACCAGCGGAACAGCGTGTAGGCTGGTATGGGATCAGCCTCCACAACTAAACATTTGGGAGGATGGCAAGCCCTTTGCGAGCGTGCTGTGGGAATAGTTACGATCAATCGGTAAGGTGCATTGGTTATCTTTTTTTTCAGGAAGCAGCGTCTGTCCCAGTCACCAGCAGTCGAGAGGGCTGAGATTTTAAGGCGCGAAACCACTGACCGGAAGGTCAATGTTTCGAATCCGAACCCTGGGTCAATCTGGCAGGATCTCAGTCCCCGTGTTTCTTCCGAGTAGTTATGAACCGAAAGGGCATAACGGCAATGATACTAACGCTCTCCGGCCACGAAACACAAAAACTGGTTTGACATGATCGCCACTATGCGGAGAAGAGGGTGAAAGGAACGAAACAAGGATAGATAGGAAGTCATGACGAGGTGTCCCGAAGCAGTTACTCAGCAACTGGGACTGAAACAATAAGTTAGTTCTGGGAACCGTCCCAGAAGGCCTATGGATGATAAGAGAGACCATTCAGTGAAAGGTAGGTCGGTCCCACAACTCCGAAAAAAGGACTCGTTAGCGCCTAGGCGCCCATGTGATAAGTCACCGGTGCTCAGCTTTCTCAAGGTTGTGACTTGCTATGCACAGTTTATGGACTGACCACCTCTGTCCTGGAATATCGAAGACACAACCAATTTCGATGATGTCATTACACATCAATCACAGTTCTGAGACAACACATGTCTGAGACTGAAATCATCGATCGCATGCTTCGGAATCCTAAATCAACAAAGCGTACCTACGGAGATTAAAAAATCCGCGTACGATAGGACAGGTAGCGACGCAGTTTGGAAACCATGAAAATCGTTTACGAATAAAAGTTTGGTTTCGAAAATCATCCAGAGAGCTTCCAGCTGTTTTGAAGAGTACCCATATTTTGCCATATCACGAATAAAAAGCTGTTCCGAATACCTCGAGATGGACATCGCTAATCAGATAAACTGGCGATCGATACTAGAAGTCCCCAATTTATCCAGACTATGAACAGTGGTATTAATAAACCAGACAAGTGTATCATTTTTCTCTTGTTCTTCGGTGCTCAGTACGCCTAAAAAGGCCTTATTCTGGTTTGAGTAAAGATAATCGATCTGGGCATATGAACAAGGAACGCAAGAAAGCGCAAAAGTAAGGATGTCTCGACAGATAACTCTGCGCAAAAACTAGGGAATCAGAGAGCAGTTCGTTAGCAGCCATCGGAAAATACTACCTTGGAAAGCAGGCTAAGACGTGGTAAAAAAAGAACGTACGTCCAGAGAGTGTCAGAAGTGCCAGGTTTTAGTTTCAGTACTGCTAGGGAATGTGCTCCACTGATGGTCCTTAATAAGAGCGAAACTCGAGTCCAGCTATCCCCCCCACACACACACACCCGCTTTGGTATGGATTGACCGGAATATTCGCGCAGGAACAAGACGATGGGAATATACAAACCCATTTCCCGATTTCAAAGCTATCGACAACTATAAGTAGCTCACCAGGAAGAGTAATTCAGATGACGCGAAAAATGAAATCGGCCAGCTGTAGCACCCGTTCGGTGCCTAACTGCCATGCCACTCGAAGGAAGCACGAGGGCTGAGATACTGCCAGGTTGCCCAACCGTAGACAGCAGAAGTCGAGAGGCAGAGGTCGGATTCGAACCACGAGCCTTCCGATTGGTAGATTCGCGCTCTAACCACTGAGCCATCTCACACAACGAGTGAATCTTCAATCGGAGAAGCTGTCACTCGAGGAGCAAATCAACACGTGACCACGTCATGTGGTTTTCGCGATTGAAGCCGCAGGGTTGATCAGCCGCTTGTGGCCGGACGGCTTAGTGTTCAACGACTAACCGGGATCTGAAACTCCCTATTGGTGTTTTGTGAGATACGCACTGCTGATGATTCCCGACAATGAGGAAACAGATGCGTCCAACGTGCGTTGGTGGAGTAGTGGTAACACGCTCGCCTCGCATGTCAGATGTCCGGGGTTCGAATACCGGCACGGCCACTGGAGATGCACTGCTGATGAGCTCTAATAAGAGCGAAACTCGAGTCCAGTGCTTCCCTTTGGTGTGGACTCACCGGAATAATTACGCCAGAACAGGAGGACGACCGTTCAAACGAGTGGTGTGAATATGAACAAAATGAGGTAACAGTTGTACTACCCAGCTCTTCAGCATTAGTAGGAGAACCAGCTCCGAGCGTAGCTGGACTAGACGACTACTAATGTGATAAACGTTTTCGTTGAGACAGATTTGATTGGTTGTTCTTCACTTGTCCTTGACAGATGAGTTCTATTTCAGTATCGTCCTTTTTGGCCCGCCTAGAACGTTTCACGTGAGCTTTATAAACAGCCCGTTTTCGGCTGCACATGACACGCCTGTACGCGTCAGTGTTCAATAGGTCAGCTGATTCGCACGTCGTTCATTGGCTTTCTGGTTTGGCTAACCGCACCGGGGCTATCAAGCGGCTATCCAGAATGACTCGGGTTCACGGTATTAAGAAGGCATTAGGAAAACAATAAGCATAGACTGGCACAGATTAAAGGACGAAATCTCAATTGAAACCCCATTTCAGTTGGATCGCTTAGCCAATAAACATGTGTCCTAGGTATCTCGGGTTGGCACGAAATCAGCTGATAACCAATGCCACATAGAAAGCCCAATGTCTATCAAATACTTGGCGATTGTCAGTCAACTCCAACGACGCCAATAACCGGGTAGAAGTAAGAGAGAGAAGCGATTCAAACATCCCTTTATATTATTCAGTCAAACTGTTCATCTCTCTGCATGGGCCAGACGGAACTAAGCAGAGTACTGTTCTTCGTGGGCGATGATTCAGAATAGATCCAACTTGTTGACGTTTGTGACACGGTCACTAAGTGGAAAAGCGGCAATGTCACTAGGAACTCGCCTACTTGACTCCAGTAACAAGCAATGAAGAACTGGCTCAAACATCTGTCACACAGCTCAAAAGTGGAACTAACCACAGCGAGATGCTGTCTACGTAACGCGGCACAAAAGGCATCTATTACAGCTATTACACGGCAGTGAGAATGCTGCTGAACACTGCCTTACGGTCAAACATTCAGAGCAAAGAGAACTCACTGTTATGCACACTTTGGCAGTGGATTGAGGGCGACCAAAATTGCAGTTTCAGTTTGGTTTCGTTTGGTGTTCGAAACGTGAATGTGGGACGAATGTATATTAGTCTTTTTTGTGTCATAGTCCGCCAGTTAGAACGTCGCAACGCTACTGGGGGCGAGATGGCTCGAGCGCGAATTTACTGACCGGAAGATCCGTGGTTCGAACCCGACCACTGCCTCTTGACTTCCCCTGTCTAGGCTTGGGCAACCTGGCAGTAAACTTAGTCGGGCGGGCAACTGCCGCCTCCCTGGATGGGGACTCCGGGACTCAAATCACCAGTGGTTAACGACACTAGCAGAAATGGCCCAATCGCGCAGTCAGTGGCGCCCGTGCATCAAAGCTATCGCCTTCAATGCGTAGCTACCCAATTTCCGAACAAACTGAACATGCCTTCGCCTCCAAGGCTTCGTTGTACGTTCCACATTCCCGTTTTCCGGTGATCGAAACTGTAGGAGCTGGAATCAACGTGCCTATGGTACACGGTTTATAGCTGATAAATTGATTAATTGATTGAACCTGGCAGTATCCCAGTCCCCGTGCTTCCTTCGGGTGGCATGGCAGCTAGGCACCGAAGGGGTGTTTGTCGAGGTAGGAAGAAAATATGGGCATGACATCTAACTCTCAGAAAAAAAACCTTCCAACGTTCCACGAAAACGACGTGCCGAATGTGCGGTGTGGCTGACCACGTGCTGCGAGCAGTCACCGATCTAGGCCGTTAGAGCCCCGGATTGAACACTGTATTCTCGAGTACAAAAAACATATCGTTCAGCAGCGACACCCCCTCGGCGCATAGCTGCCGTACTATCCGGAGGATGTCCGACGGTCCAGATATTGTCAGGAGAAGTCCAGGGTTGAATTCGAACCGCGGACCTGTTGGTCAGTAAGTTCGCCCCTTAACCACTGAGCTATCTTGAGCTATATGGCCCAAGGGGAATATGATCCATCCAAGACGTCCATCTAGACCGATTGCTGGAATTCATCAGTCCTTGGATTTTTGCTAAACGAACGCCGTACTAACCAACCCGGTCATCTGTGAACGCATGCCCACATGACACGCGACTGTTCAAAGAAGCCCACGTCCTTTAGCCTGCAGAAGCAGAGTGAATGGGCAACAGTACCCCGGGGAATTCAGTTCAAAAAAGTCCAATTCTCAGTGACTTGGTGCAACACCGTGCCCTGATCGTTCCATACCACGGGAGCGGAGTGAGAAAACATAGGAAGGGGGAGAACATTTTATCAGTCATAGATAACCTGCCCACCGCGTTCACACAGACAGACAGACAGACCGAGAAAGACCGGCTACTTACTTTTCTGTAAATCCACATTGAACAAGTCCATCTCCTCCAAGTGTTTCTCCAGTTCGTATTCGGCCGAGGCAGCCAAAGGATCAACTTCGTCGTTCCGTCGATCGTACTCAGAAGTGGAGTAGGTGCTAAAGATCTGCAAAGCGGGACACGCAGTGTCAATCAATGTGAGGCCAGAGACTGTAGTCTGCGTGTGACGGTCATGTATATAGTAGGTATAGTGTGAGTATGGAAGTACTGCGGTGGTTTGTGCGGTGGAAACCACAGCCAGCAGCCAATGGCTACAAACTATCACATACAGTGGTGGTGGTGGTGGTGCTGGATCGATACCATACGACGACTATCTTGTACAACACAGTATAATATTAATGGACCAAATCAATATTGGCGTACAATGGTGGATAGAGGCGGTGAAAATCTCAATGACCTCAGAGGTTATTCATCAGAGCTGACAGCTACCGGGTTAAATGTGAAGCCATACACGATAAGAACATGACAAGAACAAAACGGTTTTACTCGTGTGTCTCTGTGTGTGTGTGTGGATGAGGTCTAAGGTGTACACAGCACAATTGTCAAGGCAGTGGTGCTTGCATGTCGGAGGGATAGAAGAGAGTGAGCTGATAAAAAAAATTAGGAAGGCGTAGAAAGCAACAGCCTTGTTCACCCTTTGGCCTACTAGTCTAGACTAACCGTGCTCTCTAGTGGACAGGACATGCAGTCCATAACGACCAGTTTGGAGCTTCAAGTGAGGTCGAAACAAAACAGAGAGGATTTGAGGACCAGGATATAGTTAGTCAAAGTACCGCTATTTATATAAGGGAAAAACCGGAGGACTTGATCAAAACAATCTAGAACGTGCTCGGCGTATTCTGCAATATGTACAGGGACGTAATGGTAACGATCCTACGGATGATTCCAGTCCAGTATATCAAACAGAAAACTTCCACGGTGACACACTTCAAGCAGACAGGTACGGCGGAACATTGGTCCACTCGCTTATTGCTGAACTCTCGCGATGCAGCGTGTGAACTGGTCAGATAACCGATGGTGTATGGGTTCGGATGATTTTCGTGACTGAAACTAACGTGCCGAACTGGAGAGGATTCGCAGCCCGTGATTACAACTCTGATGACGTGGAAAGACGCCCGAACGCCGTGATCTTATTCGGTGGGTAAATCAGCTGTAAGATCCTTTCGGTGCCTAGCTGCCATGCCACCCGGAGGAAGCACGAGGGCTGGGATACTGCCAGGTTGTCCAAGCCTAGACAGGAGCAGTCGGGATGCCGAGAGTGATTTTGAACCACGGACCTTCCGGTCAGTACGCTCGCGCTCTAACCGCTGAGCTATCTCGCCCCTCCGGTCCCGGGCAAACGCCGATTGAACACTTAGCTCATATGATGGCGTCCGGATTGAACCACTAAGAACTGTACGACTGTATCAGTCATTTTATCCAGAATAGGTGAAAGCACATGCTAATCAGGGATCAAAGTGCACGAAAGCAAATGTGAATAACATGGGGCAAGCATAATCCACGGAAGGGGGGTAGGAATTCCAGCATCACTGACATGTTATGGGACACATCAGAACAAATCAGCTACGCACGTGAGTGAAATAAAGTACAAACTCACAAGGATCGGGTCACCGCTGAACCGGA
The DNA here is from genome assembly GCA_003604175.2 of Clonorchis sinensis. Lineage (NCBI taxonomy): Eukaryota > Metazoa > Platyhelminthes > Trematoda > Opisthorchiida > Opisthorchiidae > Clonorchis > Clonorchis sinensis. Next base: position 3,432,477 of record CM030371.1, read on the forward strand.
CACGTTTGCTGAGACTGTCGTGGCTTGAATCTGGTAGCAAGCTGCCATTACCCTCAGGTGAGGATTTCTGGGAATGCTTCCCGGCGGCATCGTTTGAACGATTAGGCACTTTGCACGACCTCATCTGGACCACATTGGACTCGTCCGAAGAGGAATCCATGTGTCCAGGGAGACCGGGAACAGCGTAGACAAAATTCCCATCTTCCAGAATATGCACACCCTCAGGGTCAACTGCAAAGTAAGTAAGTCACAGAGTGAGGAAATCGTTGGAGCTACAAGCTGGCCGACTGAGTGCAGTATGATATCTGTTTGTTTCTCTAGGAATGACAAAGAAAATGGCGCAGCTGGGTCCAAAATTACTCAGAGATTAATGCTCAAGTGTACTGCTTTAAGCAAAACTGATTGTGGCAGATCCAAACACAACATGTTGAGGAGTGAAACCATCTTGCTTGCTAATCTATTTTGGGAAACCAGGAGCCAAATTTGGCGAACAGATGAACTGAAGTCATCCATTGTACACAAGCCAGAGGAGCAGGTGTGATGAGATGTAGATGACAAAAGTTAAAGTTAGTCTGATTGGTAGACGGCGGGGGGGGGGCAATCACGAAAAAGATCCAAGTGACACTTGACCTGGTGTGTCGAACAATTTATTTCATGATTTTTTTTAATATTTTTCAGTTGAGATCTCGTCCTCTTGGTGGAGCAAATCCATGCTGAAAAGTCGAGAAGCAGCGAGTCGTACAGCTGCTCCATCCTTGTTGGGAAACAGCAGCAGTGTGCGCCTAACAAAACTCCAGTAGGGAGCCAATGTATCCGAATATTCGTGGTTTTGGGGCGCTCGCTAGTTGTCGATCAGGTGACCACCGACCAATTAGCTTGCAAACGTTAGAGGGCACATCGTTAGTTAAAGAACAGTCAGCTGATCAACAACCGGGGTTTGTACTGTTTCTACCGAAGCTTAGCCGTTACAGGTACTTGGGCCCGAATCCTAGGCACCACGAGGCAGCACACCACACTCAAGTGAAAACGACGACGTCAACAGATGGTTACACAACGGAAGTCCAAAGGCCAAGAATAAGCTTGCACAAACCATCACAGTGTGTGCGAAGCTTCCAAGACAGCCCATCAGTTTAGCAACAGACCATAAGATGAGGTTGGTCGTGTGGTGCTAAGCAGGACAATACAAAAGAGTGTTATGGTAGGGCGGCGCCACAAAAGTAGCAAATTGCAGGCCACTCGACAAAGTTCTCACAGGTGATCTAAGGAGTCGAGCAAATACTGGTTTGGTTCGGTGTTTCTGCCGTCCACGCTACGTAGATGAACCTGTCTGATCATGGGCAGGATCCCAAACTCAACTAGTTCAGCCTGCGCACGAGCCGTCTGATGAATGCTGCGCTCAATTCGGACTTTGAATCTATTTCCGTATCCCGCTGCTCACTGGAACGACAGTTTTGAGGTGTGCGCATTCGTTTGACTGGTCCGATCAGCTACGGTGCGGGACTGCGTCAAAATGTATCGCAGCAGTGCAGCCTTCAAGCTAGCATATGTTCGATTCCCGAGTTCATTTTTCGATACTCTTGGATGTGCCACTTCCCTCCGGATGGACTTATTTACCCGAACCGACGGCATACACTTTCTCCCTTTGTAGAGCCCCGATTACGTGACTGTGATTAGCCAAACAAAAGCAATCTCAACGCTGCAGTTCTAGGTCGCGGTCCCGTATAATGAAGCAGCAAACACCTGACTTGCTGTTCTCTCAAGTTTTGACGACTGTGATTGTGAGTGATGACCTGAGATGTCAGGCATAAAAGTTTGACAGTCAATGTGACATGACTTTAGGTCAAGTTTGATTTGACTAATCGATTTTTGTGACCGCCAGGTCAGAAAATAAACAAAAGATGGACTAAACTAGGTCACCGTAATAGTCATCGCTTCACTCATGACACCTTTCACACCGTTTGGTCCTCAGAATTCGCTCATGTCTAAACACGTCCTGTCAGTTTCCTCTGTTTGACTGATATTCGATAACTACTGCGGGATAAGCCATCGTCAGCTTATCCTGACGTTGGGCACACACCGGGCTCAACGTACAAAGATTATGAGTTGGATAGGCCACGGACGTTGGACATCCGAAGTTCGAATCCCGGTATGTCTGCTGGGTAAGACACGAGAGTCGGCTGCTTCGCCGCTTTGAAGTGCACCAACCAAGACGCAAGGTTGGAGGGAATGATCAGAAAAACCTCACGTCAATGCCGCTACTCGAATCTGCCCATTCGCCACCCATCGCAATGTCGATGGGAACATTCACATATGATTTGAGGATCTTTTTAATGAGCGATCTTGAGTAGTGAAGATCATACGGCGGGAAATGATGGGGAAATTTTAGCATCCGTTGAGCGACTTGTTTGTTGTTGTTGTCGAGTAACCGTTCACAGAATCATCAAGGAATGTCAAAAAGGAATGCCAGTAAATTCGAAACTCTGCATCAAGTTGGTCTAAACTAGTTAGCGTCCGAGAGCGGTGGCACCTTACCGCCCAGAGGAAGCTACTCAGTTATCTCTGGCCAATCGTATTGGTTCGGTCAAGACCATTGAAGTTCGTGTTCATGGAGCTTGGCAATCGGCTCGCACCCGTTTCGTACCCCATTCGAAGAGGAGCAGGACAGGTGCTCTCTCTCTGATATCTGTAACGGAAATGATCGCTAGGAAGTCCGAATTCCTCAATGCCTGCTAGCCGATAAAACACGTTGCGGCAGGACAATCATAAATTGGATTTAGCCAGTGACTACTTCTATTTTCAGTCGTTTCTTTTAATTTTTTCTGAGTTTTTTGGTGGTAAGCTTGGGCAGGCAGAATGGGAACCAATGAAAATATTAGATATATCGTCATGATTGGGTTGTCCTGCTTCTCCCGAGTGTACCACTAAAACTTCTGACTCACCAGCAACTACCTTCAGGCTCGCGGGAACCGGGAGATTCGGGACAGGACAGGTAGGGCGTTCCAGCACACCGTCGGAATCATCATCCTCATCAGGCGTGGTCACTGCTATCGTCTCGGCATGTTGCAACGTGGGCATAGCATGATCTAAGTGAGCGGCTTCCAGCATATAATTGGGCGAGGTACGAAAGGCGTTGGATTGGACAATGAAGTCCTAGCAGATGAGAAACAGAGTGATCAGGAAAAGTCTGCATGAAAGAACTAGTGAAAAAATCGAAAAAAAATCGTTCAGCTGTAGCACCCTTTCGGTGCCTAGCTGCCATGCCACCCGAAGGAAGCACGAGGGCTGGGATACTGCCAGGTTGCCCAAGCCTAGACAGGGGAAGTCGAGAGGCAGAGGCAGGGTTCGAACCACGGACCTTCCGGTCAGTACGCTCGCGCTCTAACCGCTGAGCTATCTAGTGAAAAAGTTGAAAAAAAAATCGTTCAGCTGTAACACCCTTTCGTTATCTAGCTGCCATGCCACCCGAGGGGAGCATGAGGGCTGGGATACTGCCAGGTTGCCCAAGCCTAGACAGGGGAAGTCGAGAGGCAGAGGTTGCTATCTAACCACTGAGCCATCTCATCCCAGTAAACTGTTTAGCTGGCGTCCCCTCAAATTCAAAGGCTTATGAACCATAAGATATTTCATGAGGATTGTTCTTGTAAACCGTTTGTGATCGACTATCAGTAAGGTGTCGATTGGAGTTGTCGTGTGCGCATGATTCACACAGCGAGCTTTTCGTTAGCACGTAGGAGAACGTTGACAGAACGGTAGTCAGTGGAGAAGAGTTTTCATCTTCGAAGCATACTCCCAGGTTCTGAGTTTTCGGGGTTTCATGATTAACCGCACATGTATACATACACAGGCTAGTGAGCATCCACTGAAACTAATCAACGATATTTGCCACGATTTCTAGCGCCATGGCAATTCGATGCACAGAGTCTCTGTTGAGTATAGTCTCGCACGATAGCCCGTGTCTTACAAGGAAAGCTACTGTGCACTTTTGAGCACAGTAACCCATGTTCACGGCGAAATGTATGACGTCTTACGGGGTATGTTCGGTTTTAACTTAAAATGTATAGAATGCGGCTGGCGGCGACGAGCTGAAGAGTTTGGAAAAAAACGAATCTAAGTTAACCCGCGACTGGAAAAAAAGGCATAGCCTCTGAAAGAACCGCACAAGCGGTCGGCAGGGATGCAGTCATCAAGTCAAAAGCCTGAAAATGTCAACCAACTGGTCCTTAATGCACAGCTGATGGTCAAAGACCTAGTGTGACCGGATTTCGAAATCCGGTGGCCGAATAACCATTAAAAAAACGAACAATCTAACAAAAGCAAATTTAGTATCTAGGCATAACCTACTACTCATAAGATACTTGAAAACTTCTCAACAGTTCACGAACATCGTTAACGAGAGATTCTCCCGTTAAGATCAAATTAGTGCGCAAATAAGCGTATTTCGCGAATTGCTCTTATTCTCCAGTTCGTGTACTCATTGATTAACAATCATAGGTTTGTTGTAAGGGTGAACCTCTAAAATTAATTCACATTCAACAATCAAAAAGTAGTCAATCAGCTGTGACATCCTTCCGCTGCCTAGCTGCCATATCACCCGAAGGAAGCACAGGGTCTCAGATACTGCCAAAGTCTAGACAGGAGCAGTCGAGATGCAAAAGACATGGAAGCAATTGTGTAGTAAAAAAACGAGTAACCAAAGTTCAAGCAATCAATAACAGAAATTAATATGAGAACCTATATGGACCTAGTTGACGTGCAGGTTAGAACGCGTGGTGTAGCTGAGGGGAGAGTTTTTCTGGAAATGTCAACACGTCAATCACTGAGTGCTTCCCAAGGAACGCGCTTTCTATACGTCTAGCATTCACACACACACACACACACACACACACACACACAGGAAGTGAATCACCCACATGCTTACCTGTGTACACATAAACATGCCAGACAAACAAATATGGTATCCATCCAATTTACGACAAGGAGGCGTCCGCTATTGTGGTGTATGCGGTTCATATATGAGGGCCGTCAAGTTGGTTGGATCGTCGGTTTGTGTATCCGTGTCGGTCTCGACTCATCGTTTAACTGCCACACAGAGCTAGCCATAAACACATTCGTTCAACAACATCCGATTATTGATAAAAACGAATGGTTCGCAATGCGGTACGCATGAGAACGACCCAGCACGGCGAAAAGTGTACACACCCGATCGGTAAATAACTGCGAAAATGACAACTACAAAGTCCGTCCGTCACAATCCTTCGGTAGAATCTGTCTAGGTTTTAAACCAGACCAGGCAAGTGATTGCTTATGCAGACCACTGTTGTGTTTGTCTTATCGTCCTACCGTCTAAATGGATATGGACGTCACGAAAATGTCTCAGTCCTCGTACAAAAGTACACGCCATATTAGTCACAAGTTCCAAGTTGCTTTTATTGGTGGCAGGATGGAGAAGCAAAACAACGGTATTGTTGGCTCCCCCTCCCTCTGCTCAGTCACTGGCATCTGTTCTACGGGCGGGATGGCTCAATTGGTTAGAGCGTGCATTTACTGACCGAAAGGTCCGTGGTTCGAACCCGACCTCTGTCTCTCGACCTCCCTTGTCTAGGCCTGGGCAACTTGGCAGTACCTCAGCCCTCGTGCAACCTTCGGCTGGCATGGCAGCTAGGCACCGAAAGGTTGTTACAGCTGAACAGTTTCAGTTTCATCTTTTCTATTGAGCTACACATCACTTTTCAACAGTACTCTTCTCAAAAGAACACGTACTGAGGACTGAGGACTCCTTAGCCGTGACATCTTCATGTCGATGAGTATCTGAACTCGAAACCAACTAACCATTTTGCCAAGCTGTCCGAAAACAAGCGCGGCAGAAGGACAGTACTGTTCGTAAGTTGGACTTGAAGAGTGTTGTTCAGCTTTATTGTTTGTCGCCAAGTAGGAATATCGTTCAGCTGTAGTACCCTTTCGGTGCCTAGCTGCCATGCCACCCGGGGGAAGCAGGAGGGCTGGGATACTGCCAGGTTGCCCAAGCCTAGACAAGGGAGGTCGAGAGACAGAGGTCGGGTTCGAACCACAGACCTTTCGGTCATTAGATTCGCGCTCTAGCCAATTGGGCCATCTCGCCAAGTAGGATCCAGGAACGGATCATTCTGTCACTCTGTCCTCGTGGACTCAACTCTGCTGGCCAGTGGGCCCGGTCCTACTAAGGTCGGTATTGGAAAAGGTTGCCGAGTGGGGGAATCCTTGCGTAGCTAAACACATTATGTGGTTGTACAGCTGATTCACAACTTTGGTAATCCTTGACCTCAAGGGTGCGTTCGATTGTGTAGGCCGATCAGTACTCTTTCCCGACAGGGGTCCTTCAATCCACTTATTTCTGGGCGCGTGAAAGTGTATGGTGAGTTCCCCAAATGCTTTGTCGCAAGAAAGCATTCTCAAAAGGTCTACTCTCTCTAGTCTTGTTCAACTTCCTCACTGATGAAATACTGAGGCGAATGCTGGCAGGTCTTCGAGAGCTCGGTGATCAAAGTATTGCTGACGCACGGGACATCGTCCAATCATTGAAGACAAAGCACAGGCTCTGTTCAGTAAACTGACCACCATCATGCCCTCATTCGATACATGCCTGGCACCTTCAAAGTGCAAACGCAAGCTTCATGGGAAAAAAGACAAACTGGAGGTTGCAAGAAATTTCTGAGCGGGTGAGAGTGTATGGTGAGCTCTCCAAAGTCTTCCCTACAAAAAATGATGTGCGACAAGGATGTCCACTCTCCCCATTCTTGTGTCAACCTCATCTTTGATGAAATAATGGGGCGAACGCTGGAATGTCCTCAAAACCCCGGAGTTCAAATTGTTACTGGTTTGGGCTTGTCAATCTGGAGTACGCAGATGACATTGTCCTCATCTTTGAAGACCAAAGCCAACCACATGCCTCGTTGAATAGACTGACCACCATCAATCATACCATCTTTTGGCATGCGCCTTGCACCTTCAAAGTGCAAAGTCATGCTTCAGAACGTGCAGTCTCTGGACATATCCCTTAAAATTCAAGGAGAATCACTGGAGATTGTGGAAAACTTTACATACCTCGGTAGTTGTATTAGCTCTGACGGAAGTGTGTCTGGTGAAGTCAGTTCGAGAATCTCAAAGGCCCGAATCACGTTTGCTAATTTGCGTCACTTGGCATCAGAGAGAGTTATCACTGGGTCTAGAGAGCTGCGTGTACATTGAAAGCTGCGTTGTTGTGTCGTTGCGAGACGTGGTTGCGAGGCGTCTTCAGTTTTTCGACCATCGACACAACGGAGTTGTTGCTAGTGTCGGATGGCGTCAACAAATTCGTGACGATGTGATTTGGAAACGGGTATCTGGGTGTACAACAGGTACTTTGGGTGCGAATTCCATCCAGCAACATCAATTTCAGTGGCTTGGATATGTGCTATACATGTCGAAACATCGCCTATCGAGACTGGTGTTGCCGCCGTGTCTCTTTCAGAATGAAACAAACCGCGAGGTAGATGGCGTAGAAGGCTACGAAGCGCTTGGGTGTTATGGGTTCGGTCCCCCTTCCATGATGGGGTCTCCGTGCCCCTCACCCCACGCTTGACCGGAGGTATTGCAAGAAATGGCGACTAACCGATATTAGGGGCGTTCGTGCTGTCCGTTTATTACCGGATCATCCGATTGGAGGTGCAGTTACCGCACAATGTCTGCGGCGGGCTAGCATCACGTCCCTCTTTTCTTTTCTTCCCTCCCCAGTTCCAATATAAGTAATAATAATATAATAATTAATTGTGGTTGTACGACAGTGAAGCATCAGTGTCAACCCTGATGTTGCTGTGACGGTTATCCGCCCATTGTGATCAATCCACGTGAAAATATCTGGTTCGACGGATGAATATCAGACTGATGTTCACAAGGTGAAAACTGAGACCTTCGAGTTTGAATAGATGGACATTGTTTCGGCACCCCAAAACGAAAGAACTCTTTTCTCATGAAACATTAGGTTGGAAAGGGAAAGTGATTGTTGCCAAGAAAAACCGTTTAAATAACACCTTTTCGATGTATAGCTTCTGTGCTACCCGAAGAAGGCACGACGAATGAGATAGTACCAGGTTGCCAAAGCAGTTGAGTGGCCGAGGTTGGATTCGAACCACGAACCTCCCGGGCAGTAGGTTCAACCACTGAGCTATCTCGACTGATGCTACAATCAATGCTCGCGTTCACACCTCGCTTTCCACGACAGACTGCAGACTAATCTCTGAACCGGGGGGTCTCAGTTTAATGCTTGTTTTAGCAATATGGTGCCGTGAACGCACCGAATTTCCCTGCTGTCTAGACCGGTTCCCACCCTAATGGGACGGAAGATCTTTTCAAGGCTTTGTGCTTGAAAACTGTTAAGCGGAGTTTGCTACGGTGCTCCGATTGATTAGACTCAATAAAAGTCTGCCTAGTGGACTGGCCAAGAAGCCTAACACACAAGTGATCGGTCGGAAGACCGAGCCGCTTCCCGGTCCAACACCAAGGCGAGCTCTGATTGGTCGGAAATATGGATCCAACAGTCAATCACGATTCGATATTCAATGAATGTTAGCTGCCACTGGCGCGTCCAGAAGGCATCCGAATTTACAGAACAGTGTCAATGCATAACCTTTAAGTACGTAGCGTTATATATGGGCGGCATGCACAAAAGCGCTTACTGTCAGATGCGCGCGTTTGCTTTTTTTTTTGGTAAAACCGAATTCGCTTTGTTTACAAAAACTGAGGAACAGCAATCCACGGATTCGTTGCGGATTTTGCGTGCGGACGATAAATCAAACGGACTGACAACCAGAACCCAAGAAAGCAAATACGACTCTACGGATCCGTATGCCATCACTTGACTAACTATGTCACATTGCTTCCTTCGCAGTCCTTTAGAGAAGTGGTTTCAATTGGAACCTGGTTGTACTAGAAGAAAACATGCGGAATTCGCGTTTCGAAGTAGCCTCCAAGTTCTCTCATAAAACTGCAAGCAAGATCTGAAGCTCCGACTGCTTGAAGTCTGGCTGTGACTCAATATAGATCAACGGACATGTTCCCCCACTGAGAAGACGTCGAGAAAAGGCCAACCAAAACGCACCTATTCTGAGAACGAATATATGAAAATAGATCAGGAAGTCTGGCAAGCAATCACTCCACAGGAGTTCATATCGTTTGACATACATTTGGGGAAACGTGTCACGAATTCCAGGGTGTATTTCTCTGCACAAAGCTGCTTCTACCAGAGACATTCTGGCAACCGTGTTGTCTTGTTTATCCAACTCAGTTATTTCATCCCCCCCACACCTGGTGAAAATTCTGCACTGTAGATTGGATCATTCAGTTTACTCAGAAGAGAGACATCCGAGAAAAACCACCCTTTAGCAGTCGCGGATGGGTATTCAGCTCGAGGTCCTTCGTCGAATCAACTTTTGCGCATTTGAAAAACACCGGTGCACTACACTGTACATCGTAGCACGCAGAACAAGCTCAGTATGAATACTCCTCCATGTTAGATATCCATAATTAGTCGTAAGAATTTGCCTGAATTCTCAGTAATTCGCGCAATCTGACGCACGAACTACCGGCGGTCAAAGAGCATCAGACAACTGACATGATTCCGACACCGAAAGGTTACCATGCTGTGCTGTGCGATGAAACTAAGAAGGCGCAGCGTTTTCAATCAATTGAAAAAAGTTTGGAACCGATTGAGAAGTCATCGTTTCAGAAGAGCTTGATAAACAATCGGTAGTTTTTATTTGGGCAACGTTTCGCTTTTGACACAAAAGCTTCATCAGGCCAAGTGAACAGGTCACCAAGTTTGCCAGGTTTTAAGGCAGACGGTGCACCAGAATCGGAGAGCATCAGAGGAAAACAAACAGGCCGCTGAGAAACGCAGACGAAAATCGAGCGTTATTAAAAGACTCGGCAATTGCAGAACATGCACTGGACACGGGGCATAAAATAGATTTAGAAAATGTTGAGGTTTCGAGGCGAGGACTACGGTCCACGTCACAGAGACTGATGGCCGGGGCGGTAGAAATCGCCAAGCATCCCAATGTTAACAGAATAGAAGGCGTGGAACTGGCAAGAGTGTGGAGAACGGTCTTGGATCAGTCGAGCTGACACGTGTTGGTGTGCAGTCATCAGAAGGAGGAGTAGTCATCATCTAAATTCCACTTGACCTCACACCCCCCCAACTAAATTGTCGAAGCACTTACGAAGATCAAGAAAAATTTACCAGTTGCACCCGAGGTGAATAATCAACTGAAGCACCCTGAAGTGGAAGATTAAGGAACACGAACTGATCGGAACTAATTTTAAACTCCTCCAACCCATCCATTCAAGATTTCGGCAACCACAATAGCCGACAAGAGCCATTAACTGACACTCATCACTGACCGATTGTGATAATCTGAAGAGGACTTTCTGATTGGTGCCCCGTCTGCCTTGTAACCTGGCCAACTTGGTGACCTGCTGTTCACTTGGACTGATGAAGCTTTTGTGTCAAAAGCGAAACGTTGCCCAAATAAAAACTACCGATTGTTTACCAAGCTCTTCTGAAACGAAAAGGGGCAGCGTTCTTTGCTGTTCATACTCTTGTTCCAGACAATTCTCTGATTCGTTCGAGTCAATCACACGAACTTGAGCGATTTGATAGGCGTTAATCTGATCAGTGCAAAGAGTTGCGAATGCGTGTGAACGAGACCGAAAGGAACAGAATGCCGAATATAGCCAGTATTTAGGTATACAACTGTCTCGTTCTCCGCACGTGTGGAGCACCCTGAGGAACAAACGGACAGCCACAGAGCAGATCTAGAAGACAGAAGCCACCCCTTCAGAAGAAACAACCGCATTTCACAACGAATTCATACAAGCAGCACCACAACTAGTTCAGGTGAGAACAGGTAAACCTTGGCGAGAAAGCACCTGCCATACACACACACACACACAAACGCCAACCAACTGAACAAACACGCACAGAAAGCAGAAACTAGGCGCAAAGTTGAGACAAACAACCAGACTATTTACGACAAGACAAGTAGCTTGATTAGATTTCTAGAAATGCTAGCAAACCAAATCGGAATCAGCTAAGAGACAAATTGTTGGTAAATTGTCCCTGACAGTCAATATCACCGGCGGTCGATCTCGAGCACAAAAATAACAGAATTCAAACATTTTGAGCATCTCCGTCCTGCCACAATTCGCTTAAGAAATCGATCTCAAAACTCCCAAGGGATGCATCGTGAACCCTTCGTTGAAATGCCTCTTTTTTAAAGAAAGCACTAGCGTGTATCCACGCAACGTGAGCTGAAAGCAGGCTCGCGAATTCGAGTGTCCCAGCAGCACAATCAGCTTCTATTTTTCAGCAAAACCTCGGGCCAAGGGTTGCACTAAAATATAAGTTTTACGGTAAGATAAAGTGTTGACTGCATATTCACACCATGTTCTGTCCTAAGCTAATCAAAGACGGCATGATTTAACTCGGTTCTGTTCAGTTGAATGAACATAAAAGTCACGCCACTTCAAAGCTGACTAGAACGAACCTGTCCATTTCGGACGGCGCTAGACATCTGGAAGATACGATACCCAACACAGCGCTCAGACATCGAGGCTGACACGTGTTGACCCGGGTTAGCAGATAAATTATTAGTCATCGCCTCAGTACGTGGATAAAAACACCTGTACTTCGGTGAAAACCGAAGGGCGAGATGCGAAAATGAGCAATCGGGACGAGAAGGATAAGTAGTATATTTGCATGCCTGGTTTAAAACTGAGCGGAAAATTGCGAGGTAGTAACCATCAAACTATCTCAGTGTGAGGGGAACCAAAAAGCCACAGCTAAGGTGCAAATTCTTTTGGGATGTGAGTGGATTATGGCAAAGACCGATACTTAGAATATTAGAGGACGATCTAAAAGGCGTTTCGTCGAGTGTTAGAGCGTACGGGCGTCCTGCATTCTCCGAACAAAGATGTCTCCAATAATTTTTGACCCTGTTAAGACGCTGTACGCTAACTCTCGCGGACGTGTGACGGTCTATGGGAAGCTCCCGTTTGAGTTCACTACATCAATTGGTGTCAGACAAGCCTGTCCTGTTTCACCATTCCTCTTCAGCTTCGTCATTGATACGATAATGGGAGACTCACTATCAGCCTCTAATGTCTGTGGGGTCGGAGTGTTTCCGGGGCATCCGGCGCCGTCCTAATGCAAACAATATTAAACAATCTAAATAAACCCGCCTCATGGTTTGGCATGCGCTTCACACCCGCAAAGTGCCGCTGCAAGACAGGGTGGGCTGAAACACAAACTTCATGCTTGCGGATGAGCCAATTGAGGTAGTAGACAAATTTGTTTACCTGGGCAACTGTATCAGTCCAGGTTATCTCGCGAAAGATATTCCCATCGTGATTGGGAAGGCCAGAGCAGCTCTCATCAACTTTGGATCATCTGTGGCGTAGGTGTGGATCAGCTTATCCGTCAAGGGTCGAGTTTACAATACTACGGTGCGCTCCATATCATTACACGGGTCGTAAACCTGACCGCTAAGCGCTGAGGACGTCAAAATCTTTCACTGTTTGACAATCGATGTCTTCGGAGCTCGAGTCTGCTAGGAACACCGGATCGGTAACGCTGAAGTACGTCGAATGGTTTTCGGAAGATAGATGAACTGATCACGCTCCATAGGTTGCGCTGGCTTGGCCACGTCCTTCGTATGTCAGTCGACCGACTTCCTCGAAAGGCTCTTTTCGCACAACCACGCAAAGAGTGGAAACGCGTGGTGGAGAGGTCGAACAATGACTTGGCAACGAATTATGGAAGTCATCACTAGCGAACGCAGCTGCGGTGGTCGTCGCCGTCTCCCTGGATGGGGACCCCGAGACGGGACACATCAATGGTTAGAGACGTTGTCGGACATAGCTCAGTCGCGTCCTCAGTCGTTCTCATGAATCCAAGCCGTTGTCTTCAGTGCACGGCTCAATTCTGAATCTCCCCGCTGACAACCCTGGGTTAACTCATCGATTATATCAGCCATCACGTCCAAAGCGCAGCTACCTACCCCACCTCCACAAATCGTCCGCAAACGAAACTGTGGCAGCTATAACCACTGTACGGCAAATGCGCGTACTTACAGTTGATGATGATGACAGTGATGATGATGACAGTGCGTGCATGCGAGCGAGCGAGCGCTCGATTCCGGCGATCGACTTGTTCTTCTCAATAGGGCTTTCTCAAGGACTTCATGAATGTCATAGCCATTCAGAATTGTGGGCGTAACAATCCATGCAAGAGTACAAAAACTTTTAAAAGTTCCTTCCTACTTGACAAAGATGCTCACTTCTTCCATATTTAATCAGTTCACTAACTAATGAGATAGTCGGAGGAAATCCTGAGGTCTCCGAAATCTCGGCGCTCATATCTCTGCAAGCTGCAACCTGAAATTCGCAGGCAACAGACACCATCGTCATCTTCTTGAAAAGAAGAGAGAAACGCGGTAGAAAAGCTGACTGACCCTTCGGCACGTGTCGTGCGCCAAAAAGAGTGAAAAGTAAGGCTGCGGGACATACAGCCTTTAAACATGCCCCCATGAGATACGTTTAAAGATTGCGGAGCAACATCTCGTAATTTGCGTTAGCTCTGACGTTGCTGAAGATAACGAACGAACCTCAAAGGTGAGAACTGCTTTCGCCAATTTGCGCTACGATTGGCGTCGGAAAAAGCATTTCAGTGGGTCCCAAAGGATATGTGGGGACTAAAATACGGGCTATACCATATTGTGGCTGAGAGACTTGGTCACTGAGGGTAAAAAACGAGGAAAATTTGATCACCGACTTAAAAGAAAATCGTTCCGTTGTAACACCTTTCCGGTGCCTAGCTGCTATGCCACCCGAATGAAGCACGAGGGCTTGGATACTGCCAGGTTACCCAAGCCTAGACAGGGGACGTTGAGAGGCAGATGTCGGGTTCGAACCATGGATCCTCCGGTCAGTAAATTTGCGCTTTAACCTATGGGAGCTACAGCTGGAGTCGGCTGGTACCAGGGAATTCACAAAGTAAGGTAATCGGCAAACCGGCAGGTACTTCACTTGAGGACTGTACCCAGCAGTGCAAGCCCTGATGACTCGGCTAAGTGCTATGTATGTAGTTTTGCCCGTCTACCCAGAAAAGCTTTATTTCCCCGGCTAATTCTGAGTAGTGAAACTCAAAGGTGAACAAAATATGGTAGGCCAGGAGTGAATGAGTGTTTGGAAAGGTCTGTGTGTTGGATTCCACGTGGTTCACCCAGTGCTTGGCTCGAGACATTGAAAGCCAGGGCAGTTGTCTGATGCCAGCGGCCTCCATGCCATCCGTTTCCATCCAGATTGTTCAACTGTCGGCGGTGTAGTCGCCGCTAGGCTAGGTCCCTCTCTCTGTTTCATCTTCGTGTCAATATAAGATTCTAGTTTAAACCAACTGACATGATTGTTCGGTAGTGAAACACGAGCGTTCTTCACCGGTAACGCTTTCACTGATGCTAGTTATCTAGAAAAGGTGACAGCCAAATTCGTAGCAAGGTAAAACGAGACAAGGATGATGTAACAACTGTAAAACAACTCCCACTCATGAAAGGAAAACGGCAAAAGTAGGCAAGCCATTACCTGCACGCTCTCTGACCCTGGGGCAGACGGGCTGATCCGATTCAATTCTGAAGTGCCTTGCCTGTAAAATCACAAAAAATGTACACAAAAGTGGTCAGAACATCGATTCAATTTTTCTTTAAAACGGGTAACATTAGCTACTCTGCACGTAACAGTGAGATGATCGTCTTTTTTTCCCGGATTGCTCTAAGACTAAAAGCGCCTGAGAAATATAGCCCGAACCTCTCTAGTTCGATCCGGGAGCGGATATTTTTGACTCAACCGATTTATGTTGTCTGAGGGATTAGCATCCACAGCATGGGCTAGGGCGGGGGGTGCCAATTCTTGTCAAGATAGGTCTGTAAAAGTGGCAATATGATCAAAAACAAAGTGTTCTAGAACGATAACATCTCATTTCCTGCCTGCCACGATCAGAGATGGAGTCAGTACAGTGGACAGTCACAACGGGAGTATTGTGGTTTGACCTAGCTATCCAGTTCGGATGAGCCTCGTCATCTTCAGCATGTTTTACCATGCCCTTCTGTGTAGTGTTTGTAACTTCCAGCTGAATCACTCTCATGTTACGTTAGTACCCTACATGTACGGCATTGGGTTACCAAGACTCCCATGTCACCTGCGTTCGTCACTTTTTGGGTGGAATGACGATCATCGACAGTCTGTCCAACCAATCACAACTAGCGTTTCAACTCCAGCCTGTGTAAGTTTCGGTGACTGACCAGACAGAAGCACTACTCATCGGGCTGCTGGAAATTTACTGACAGCTGACGATCAGTTTCGTCCTTTACAGGGGGGGGTCATTAGGTAGGAAAGGGCGAGAGTAAAGATGTGTTCCGCCAGCCCCACCCTCATCACCATGAGATCCATCCGCATCACGAGCACTTCCCTAATACGGTCGCATTTGTTTCGACGTATGTATTACGCCCAGCGGCCAACGTCGCACATGGAACAACGGGAAACTCAACGGTGAGTCCTTGGTTCGGGGTCCAGTGTGTGGTAGTTCATGATCGCTCAGTGGTTAGGACGCAAACTGGCAGACCAGAAAAAAAAATCGTTCAGCTGTAATAACCTTTCGGTGCCTAACTGCCATGCCACCCGAGGGGAGCACGAGGGCTAGGATACTGCCAGGTTGCCAAAGCCTAGACAGGGGAAGTCGAGAGACAGAGGTCGGGTTCGAACCACAGACCTTCCGGTCAGTATATTCGCGCTCTAACCACTTGAGTCATCTCGCCCAGCAGACCAGAAGAACCGTAGTTCGACTACTCCTGTCTAGATTTGGACGACCCGGCAGTATCTCAGCCCTCATGCATACTTCGGGTGGCATGGCAGCTGGGCACCGAAAGGCTGGCAGAGCTGGACGATTATCATTTTATTGATTAACGTGATTTAAGCTAAAGCCGCATTTGTTAACACTCGTACGATCTAATGCGTGTATCTATTACTGTCGCCCTGTTGGAGGAAGATCCGATGGGCTACCATGATCTCCAGATTGAAAACAGTAGTTCGCTTTTACACGCGCTTGAGTGACCTTGAACTGCTTTTGTGCTGACCGCTCCTGTTTCCGTATACACGCATTTCGTTGTCTCCCTGCGGACTTCTCTTCTGCGTTACCCAGACGCTGCGCATGTGCACTCTGTGTGTCGTCTGATTCCATTTCAGAATCGGCGTGCGTCGTTACTCTGTCCTTATGAACATTGAGTATCGCTGGCTTTCTGACTACCCACGATACAGTATGTTTTCACGAGGACAATGGCGCCATTATTCAGCAATGAACACAGTGAATCAAGATACGGAAAGAGATGGCCCAAGTGGTTACAGCGCGAATTTACTGACCGAAAGGTCCGTGGTTCGAACCCGACCTCTGCCTCTCGACTTCCCCTGTCTAGGCTTGGGCAACCTGGCAGTATCCCAGCCCTCGTGCTCCCCTCGGGTGGCATGGCAGTTAGGCACCGAAAGGGTGCTACAGCTGAACGGAAAGAGAAGAAATACAAACCGTTTTTGAGGCTAGGAAGGGCTTTCCAGCCCTTCGATAAAAAGCTACGAGGGTTGAAAGGGATTCCACTGCCGAGGTGTGAATTACAGGACCGCTTCAAAGTCATCGGGGTTGGAAGGCTTCCGTCACTTCTGGAGATTTCTCCTAGCTAAATTCGATGTAAGAGTGTTCAAGGATAGCAGCGAGGTGAGTCACGTTGCCCTCGAAAAAAAACAGTAATTACGGATAGGGTGGACTTGGAAAACGGACTACCAAGCTCACACACACACAAAGAGCAAGTCAGGAATTTTGGTAACCATAAATCTGCCACAGCACAACGCAAGACGCAATCGCGCACGCATCGTGTGCGTCGTATCACACAACCGACGGCGATCTATCACAAACTCAAGGACAACAGCAAGGTTAGCTAACAAACCGGAAAACCGACCTGTCAAAAAGTAACGACGACAATGCCACCCGTATCAGCACACAAAAAATGACCATGGGTGAATGATGAGGGTCTTTACTTGAAGGTAAAAGGAACTAGCGGATGGGTAGAGAATGCGTTTGAAAATACACGACTGCGACTTACCATGAAGAAAGCCTGCCTGGGCCTGCCAAAGATAGACCCGGTTTGTAGCTTTCCACAGATTCATATTCCGTTTCTTCAATACAAAAAAACAAGCAAACGAAAAAGAGAAGACTTAAAGTGAAGGGAGAACCAATCGGGGATTGTGGTGGTCCTACACAGACCGTTTAACCGATGTATTTGGATTCAAGAGTACTTTCATGTTGAAAGTTTAAACTGTTCGGAGGACAGCTGTTGTATTGCAGAAGAGGATACAATAAAATGATGTCTAAACGTAACATACTACTCATTGGGTTGCTGAAAATTCTTACACGTTCTGCGCGAAGATCGAAGCAGTCACAACGAACTGATTCGATGAGCATGATGACATAACACCATATTCCGACTCGGATCACACACCTATGATGGATGGCGCTGGAATTCGCCTCTCTCTGTCTGTCTGTCTGTGTGTGTGTGTGTGTGTCGGTTGAGGCTACTCCAACGTCAGCATTCTTGGCGCATAGAAGTGACCTAGACGACTGTTGTGTGCCTGGTCTATGCTGAATAAATAAACAGTGACGGAGTTTGACACACTCCGGTTCGTTGTGAAATCACATACCAGTTGACACGAACGAAAAATCTCGAAAGCATGCGTCCCAGGGCATGTGGTGGCGTACTGTTGAGTCATATAACAGCGGAAATAAAACGTTACATGTTACTTAAGACAACGAAACGATCATACTGCATTGGTTGGGTGGCATTTTCACGACAGAACATCCCCCCGAGAGAGAAGACATTTTCAGGAATACTAAACTGTCTCATCGAGGTGTAGAGTGAGAGAGAGAGGGCAACTGATACGAGTCGTCAATGGCATTTTCGGTAGGATGCTTTCACAGGCCGTGCTACAAGTTTAGGTGCACTTTTATAAAAACCTGTGATGGAACTTCCCACCGCAGCGAGACTCCGGAATCCATACGCACGACAGCGTATTGGGGAGGTATAAGGACAATCATAGCTTGTTAGCTGAGAACTTACACGCAAGTCGTTCTTCATGCCACCTTGTCAAACTCAAATGAGAGCTATATTCTAACAGTAAGAATAAGTAAAATGATCGCTTAGGCGTAACACCCTGTCAGTGCCTAGCTGCCACGCTACCCGAAGGGAGCACGAGGGATCAGGTTGCCGAAGCTTAGAGAGAAGCAGTTGAGATGCCGGGATTGGGTTCGATCCACGGACTTTCCGGTCAGTAAGTTCTCGCCTTAACCACTTGTGCTACCTCGAGCTCGTAATCAGCAGCCCCTCCCTAGAGCGACAAACTTTTGTGGACAGCGAAATCGATCACCAGGAGGTAAATAAGTACATCGACATTCCAACCGATCGATTAGTTCCAAATCACCCAAAAAAATCGTTCAGCTATAAGACCATTTCGGTGCCTGGCTGCCATGCCCCCCGAAAGAAACATGAGGTCTGGGATACTGCCAGGTTACCTAAGTCTGGACCGTAGCAGTCGAGATGCAGAGTTCGGGTTCGAACTAAGGACCTTCCAGTCAGTAAATTCGCGCTCTCTAACCACTGATCTATCTCCCCCATCTCGTATCCTAGAGGTCAACTACTTACCGCAAGTAGTTTATCGAGGAATGGTCCGAACCAGACGTTCAGCGGAACAATGGCCTTCAGAAGCCACTTACCTTGAGGAAATACCTTCGGAGGATGTCGACTAGTGTTTTGTTATGGAAATCTTTTGTATCTGTATAAGGAAAATTAAGTTGCCTGGGGATGTCTGGAATAGTTTGTTTTCATTTTCCGGAGAGATGGTGATTTAGACTCGTTTCGCTCCGGATAACTCAGTGTGGTTAGGGTTCGAACTTACTAAACGGAAGGTTGCTGGTTCACACCAATCTCGACTGTTCCTGACAGTATATGAGTCCTCACGCTTTATTCGGGTGGCATGGCAGCCAGGTGTTACAGCTGAACCGTTTTTTTGGTTCCGGAGGTGATGCAACTGGTCTCCAACAGTTTGCTCACTTTTTAGTAATCGCTATATCTCAACTTGACGAACACCAGTCTCTTTCACTCTAGTGAACTCCTCACCTAGTGACAGTCGTTTTGTCAAGCGGACCCCATCCGACGCAGCTATGCCGGCCCAACGAGTCAGGAAAAAACAGTTTGTGTACCAATCCGTAATCTGTGCCACAACAGCATTGCGATATCGATTACAGTATGTGCGCCTGTCTCCAACACTGTCCAGTGACAACACATAGATTGTCTGCGTCACTAGCGTGCACAAATGACCAGGAGCGAGTTACAAAGTTGAACAGGCATAGTCAAGAAGGATTCAACCAGTAAATAAAAATGGGTCGAACCTGTATCTTGGATGGTATCTCAGCGTGGTATATCACTGGCTAGACGCGAAGGTCACGGGAATGATCAGCAGTCTAGTCCACTGATACGGTGCACGCCGATTTTTAAAGACGAAAAGGCATGAGCAAGCGAGGTTAGTTCAACTATTGGACAGAGAGTACGGACACTGAACGCCGCTGCGTTGAATAGGCTCCTTCGTATTAGTGATGTGAAAGTAGGTTTTACTTTTTTGGATGTTTGACAATAAACGGAAGCTGAATTTACACAAATACAGAAGGGATGTAGTAAAAGACTGATAAACCGAACAACCAATCGTGACTGAAGGTCAACCCCGGCTAAATAGCATGTATATTACACACACACACACACATACACAACACTACTCAACGCACAACCACCAACCCATCGCTACGGAACACCATGCTCCATACCAACGCACTGATGATGTCACCTCGATTGGTGATGAAACGTTTGCAATCAAACTGCCCAGCTCAGCGAACAAACCAACGACCACCTACGCTACTTGAGCTACCAACATTATCGTCTATAGCAGACTGATAAACTATCAGGTTACACATCTGCCGTGCAGATCTAAAACAGGCCACAAGGTAATAATCGTCTCTGTAAGGGGATACATTCACAGAAACGTCCAAGGGCTTCCTAACGGCTGAGTTTGACTAATTCGGATAGTTTCACGGAACATGTCCTCAATAGGGAGGGGAGTCACGATGAGAGGGACGTTACCAGGAGTGTGCGTCGCATCCATTCACAGTCCATCATCTCCAACTCGCATCGCTACTATGCTGCCTTTTTTCCCTGTGTTACAATCAATCAAGCCCAAGAGTTGCTTGAAAAATCAACCCATACTGAGGAACAATTTCACTCCGATAGAGATACATCCATCCAGATTAGCATGAAAGTATGGTCGTGATGCTTAAATAAACAACTGGATCAGATCACGCGCTTTGCTCAATCAGCTGATGCAGTCTCTGATCTAAGGAGCTGTCCAAACAATGGCGGTATTCACGTCCTATAGAAAACGCCAGTACACAATAAAAACTTAATAACTATAACATAAATCTCTGCTTTTTTTGAAACAGGTGACGGTAATCGAGGATGAGGTAATAACCAGGCCAATCTTTGACAAGAGTTTGTAAAGAGCATATCGCTTTCATACGAACAGCCCGAGATACTCAGGTCATAACCAGTAGTTTGCCGACTTTCTACAATGTATGGATTGTCTTAATTCAGCTTGCGAAACGGCGTGAACGCTTTTCAGTTAGGTTTGTATCCATCAATACACCTGACTTGCTTCAGGCATGGTTGGCTCGCGGTAGACGGAACTGCATGAGACTAACGAGGTATCCAACTGAAATGTACTGTCCAGTTTGATTTCAACAAAGTTCCGTTGTATAGACGTAATATACTACTCATAAGGCAGTTCCCGCCTTCCAAACTTCGTTATCTAATTCGCCCACTTAGTTGTTCCGAGTCGTATTCATACATTTGACCTGTTTAGAAGGGGTAGATAAGGTGATTTGCGTTTAGTTTACGTTAAGGCCTAAGGAGACGGAAACAGACAACACGAAGAGTACCTTGGCTGGTTGAGTACCACTGTACGTACACGTATGTACGACCGGAGCATCCATGCGGGATTCAATGACTGGCATTGTGACCATCATGTCCGTTGCGGCGCTTACATGACTTTAGATGGAATACGTAGGACTTGAATAAGTTCAATGGGAGTGTGAAAAAGGTCTCCTCATATCCATTTGTTAGCAACTTACATAATCCTAAGCACCTGAACGCATACATCAGTTCCCGAGATGGTGATTAAGACCGGAACAAAGCTCAGCACACGAAGTCACTTGTCGCCCTACGTGACATCGGTTGTGAGTGCCTGGGGGAAAAAATGACCATCACCGTTTTCATCATTGTCGTACGTCAACAGAAGCGGTCGGGGGGGGGGCAGGCGGATATACGCAAAACTGTACAAGTTCATACAAATGTCACTGTCTGAGCAGTATTCAGTCAGGTGTGTGAGGAGCCATAGGGTGAAGCGCGACAGTCTAGAAAATTTCATCTAACCAAACAAGCTCAACGCGCGGAAAGCCCCAGAAAATGCTTCGCGACTCCTAGGTTTGAAGTCACATAATCATGGAAACCGACACCCGACATAGAACTGTTCAAAAAATTTTAATGAACGTAGCACGTGTAGACGAATCGCCCCATATTCTTGTTGATTCACGCAAAGACCAGTATTCGTGCAAAAAGCCACAATCATTGTTAGACTCATCATAGTGTTGACAGTGGCTTAGGCTGGCGTGTACGAATCAGTTCCTGCGAGGATGTGGTGAACATCAGCCGGTCATCAGCGTGCACTATTAGTTCGACCTTGCTCAAGGATGGTCCAATTACAATTTGATGATGGTGTGAGGAGACTTGACAGTAATCAATAGAGATTTCATCATGTCAGTGACGCCAATCTACGCCGAAAAGCCCAGCGATGCGCATCTCACAAAACTCAGAAAGTTTCGAACCCATGAACTCCTGGTTAATAGTTTGAACACCCAACAGTTCGGCCACGACCGGCTTACCAGTAGTGTGATTAGCTCTGACTCGCAGAGGTCAGTAGAATCCAAGCAGAGGCAGGCCAGATTCAACAACAGGCTAATGTTGTTGTTTAGAGAAACCATTGTCGCGATAACACGTGGCAAATGATGTGTTCTCTGACAGAATACTTCAGATTTAGGTGATAGATAACGGAGGAGCAACGATACAACAGAGAACCCGCCCGTGAACGGGATGCGATACACGAAGGTGTCGTCCTGACGGCTGAAGGAGCGAGATGGCCCAAGTGGTTAGAGCGCGAATTTAGTGACCGGAAGGTCCGTGGTTCGAACCCGACCTTGCCTCTCGACTTCCCTTGCCTAGGCTTGGGCAACCTGGCAGTATCCCTGCCCTCGTGCAACCTTCGGGTGGCATGGCAGTTAGGCTACAGCTGAACGATTTCTGACGACCGACGGTATACCGAAAGCATACTAGTGTAATAATATAGTAATCGTTCAGCTGTAACACATTCTCGGTATCTAGATTCCATGCCACCCGAAGGAAGCGCGCGGCCTTGGATACTGTCAGTCTAGACAGGAGCAATCGAGATGACCTTCCGGTCAGTAAATTCGCTCTGTAACAACTGAGCCAACTCTAGCTCTAGTGTAACTGGACAGTATGGACAGTATGGCATGGCAGCTAGGCACCGAAAGGGTGCTACAGCTGAACGATTTTTTTTTCTATGGAAAAGGTACTGTTAAAAGTCGACTCATAAATCTAGCCGAGTGACCGACAGTTCCTCCCTTGTCACTCTCGCCAAGCGCAACGTCAAGCAGTATCCTGTTGAAAGAGAAACGGGATCAAGGGTAAATCGATTGGACCCCACAAAGGACCATTCCGAACAGAACCCAAGGCCGCTCCCTAATCGATAACAAGGACTCAGCAATTCACACAAGAGTTTCACACGGTTTACCGGCCCCGTAAATAGCGGCAACGAATGATGTGCGGTTATTTCTATTGGACTAGGTGTAATTTCCTGATCACTGATTGAGTCCATCAGATAATCCGTGAACGCAATGCGGTTTGTGTGTGTGTGTGTGTCAGTGTGCGTTCGTCGTGCTGAACACAGATCGATTGATTGTGTAGTTGCTTGAAGCTGTGAGGCTGTCTAAGATCAAGCTGCCTAATTATGAAATGCTGCTCATTTTAAGCGGTCATGTCAGAGGAATTTGGCTGTACAAACCGTGGATTGGTGTGCATGTGATATCAGTTTATTCTTGTTTTTCTGTTTGGACAACCAGCTAAAACGCATGACCTGTGACACGTGAAAAAAATGCTTACCACACATGAACGCAGAGTTATTTGAAGCATACAACGGTGTGATGAAAGCCGCACGGAAGAACCCAATGGGGTACTTAAGAGGGCCTTAAACGGGACGTTTTGGTTTTAGTTTTACAATACAAGCGGCCGTGGTAGCAACCCCCCCCCGCAACAGCAGACATCTCTCCGAAGAAAGTCCACAATAGCGCCCTTGGTCAGGTGCAATTTGTAATGCAAGATCCGACCGGATTGCAACTGGACCGAACGTTCAGAATAGTTCTAAATTGAATGTGTTGCACAAAGACCGCCTCACCATTCGGCTGGAACAATTTGCTAGAAGTCTAGCTACCCTTCGTCATGCGACGCCAGTTTACATCAACCATACAAGTATGAAGCAACTTGCATACTTGTGTTGTTTATCAAAAATCCGGATTCGATGTGTCACGTACCCGACGTCGTTCAGCATGATGCGGGTCACCGTCTGCATGTATTTTGGCTTATTGCAATGGATATGTGAATCATAGTTATTTTGAGTGTGAGTGTGTGTGTGTTTGGTTGCAAAACCTATTCGGTATGAATTGTTTTTCACCAGTGTGGAAATCACTCAGTTGTAGCACAGCTGCCAGCCCACGGAAAGAAAGCACAAGAGATGAGATACTACCAGGTTGCCCAAGCCTAGACAGGGGCAGTTGAGATGCTGAGGTTGAGCTCGAACCACGAACCTTCTGGTGAATAAGCTCGCGCCTCAAACACTGACCTAACCCGAGCTCAGTGCGAAAACCGGTAATGATGATGACGATGATGACGTAGTGAAGTCTGACAGAGGACGATCTCATCCTGGTTCCCCTGATCGCAATGGCCTATTCTCTGCCGCTGGCTGCTTACTAGGCAACGTGATAACCACCAGTTGTGTTCACCTAACAAGCCTTTTGTGTACATCACAACAGGAAAGTGGGTCGGTCTGTTGGGACGGATCGCACATTAAATTGTGCGCAACGTACACTCCACGGGGTTTATTTTTTGGGGTACAAATGCACAAGCGTTTTGTCTCTACCCTTCGCGCTATGCAGAGATGAGAGATGTGGGGGCGGGCAATGAGCCGAAAAGTTTATCGACCATAATCATACATCGTGAATACTGTCCTAGAGGTCCGATTTTACAGATAGTCAGGGTAGCGCGCAATCAGATGTATCATCGCCACAATCGGTTGCAAAACCATGATTCTAGCTGCCATGGTTTCGTTCGTTCGTGACAAAGGAGATGAAAGGGGGAATATACGCGGTGTGTCGCACAGTCCGAACTGGGCAGTTATCGCATGGCCGTGGTATAGGCATGTTTTGCTGTATCTCAGAGTATGGAGAAGACAGAATTAGACGTCTATGGATGACACTATTCATGGATGTCTCAACGTTCTCCCAGGGGATCGCCGACTATCCACAGATCTACGCTGATAAGTCGCTTACTCAACAAACAGGAACTAATCACTAAAAAGACGCTTTGGGCAGCAAAAGCGAGGAGTGCCGAAAGAATACCTAGGTGATAAATCCAAGCAAAGTACGGCAAAGAATCTTTTGGGGTTAGTTTTGGGGGTTGTTTCTCTTTAACTGACATATCACCAGTTTGGTCCAGGAATGTTAATCACTGCGCAGTCGAGCGATACCTGTCAGTTTCTCAATGTGCCGACGTGTTACCCGGAGAACCCAGAATGCGACGTTTGGGCTATCGTCCCTCACTGTCACAGTTTGACCACCAGCTCAGCAAGTCTTCATTGTTGATGATCGTCCAGCTGCAACATTCCTTCGGTACCTCGTTGCCAAACCCAGTCAAGGAAGGACGAGGGCCGCGGGATCGGGTTCGGCCCACGAACCTCCCGGCCTTGACGACTAATCCCTAGGATGGATAGGCGACAGTTCACGCTCGCATCTTGGCATATCATTCGTGGTAAGCCACCACGCATATGAAGTAACTTCAGAATCCTATATTTACCGATCAATGCCTGCTCAATGTCAGAGCTGGAGAGGGCTCAGTGGTTAAGGCGCAAACTCACTGACCGAAACGTCCGTGGTTCGAACCCAGGACCAGTATATCGCAACTGCTCTTGTCTGGGCTTGGGCAAGTATGGGCAGTATCTCGACCCTCGTGTTTTCCCAAGATGACAAAGCAGCTAGACACCGAAAGAGCACTACAGCTGAAAGATTACAAACACTATTATTAGTATTATTATGATTACTAATGCTCAGTGCCAATAGGTTGTCGTACAGACCCACCGACAGTGAATTTATTGATTATTGGTGAACCTGAATGCCTGCGTTCAAATTCCTCCGGAAGCAAACATAAGTAGAAAATACGCATGTCCTAAAAACGTTTGTAAGAACCAATTGAAGAGTCATGAATACCAACCAGAATATCGACAGCCCAAAAACGTATTTGCAACTTCCGTACTCAGTACATTCCTCACTAACCAAGTGTTACGTTACCATTGAAAAGTACATTACACATATCCAAACAGAGCTCCGCTGAGCATAATTCACGACGCTCAAGAACACACAGGTGCGGAAGTCGGGTCACGTGAGTTGTGCTTCGCCAGCAAGCAGGTTCGCCATCGTTGGCAGTGTGTTTTCATACCTGTCAACAGTTTGAAAGGGAACGACACTAGGAACCATGAGAAAAGAATGCCTAACCTCTGGCTGGAAATTCTTTGTCCTGCACGATAGTTGATCGACCAACGTCTGTGTCAGAATGCTCGTATCAGATTAGGCGAAGACACAGTGATCACCAACCTATCACTCTCACGAACAAACACAACTGAGAATCGAGGCTTCATTGAGTGAGTGAAACCACAAAAGGAGACGTCGGCGAAATCACAATCAATCAAACACTCCTGGAAGCAATTAGTAAAGCTATATATATATATATATATATAAAATGTTAACCATAATTCTCCACAGTTTGCTATTGACGACAGTGCTGCTGGGGGCGGGATGGCTCAAGTGGTCAGATGGCGAATTTACTGACCGGAACGTCCGTCGTTCAAACCCGATTTCTGCCTCTCGACTTGTCCCGTCTAGGCTTGAACAACTTGGTAGTATCCCAGCCCCCGTGCTTCCCTCGGGTGGTATGGCAGCTAGGCACCGAAAGGGCGTTACAAGTGAACCAGAATGCTGTAGGCTAGATGATGTCGTTGAGTTGTTTGTTGAACCAGGTAAATAACCAATCAAGGTGACATGGTCAGCGTACTGTTATTGAGCCGGGTGGCATGCCAGCGGTTGCGTTACACGATGGAAACTTCTATCCGCCTGAAAACAGCACAGCAATGGCAAACTCGTCTAGAGGTGGATGTAGTGAGTCGCCCGGTCAATACACTGAACTCTATCGCACGGCTTTGAACAAAACTGTACTTGCTAATATGTTATCGAGGAGAAGGTTGGTAGTTCAGCACACAGATAATCGTTCAGTTGTAGCACCTTTTCGGTGCCTAACTGCCATGCCACCCGAAGGAAGGATACTGCCAGGTTGTCCAAACCTAGACACGGGTAGTTGAGAGGTGGAGGTCGGGTTCGAACCACGGACCTTCCGGTCAGTAAATTTGCGCTCTAACCACTTGGGTCATCTCGCTCCGCGAGCCATCCGTGATGCCGCATTCCGCAACACAAGACCTTTAATCACCTTTCAAGGAAGGACGACCTAGGTGAAAGGATGAACGGTCTGGAATGCGGAGTGGTCTATTGACCAACACAAACTAAGCGGTCACGAGCCATTGGACACGAAAGTAAAAAGAATTCAGTTGCACAGGACTTTTCAAAAGTAAACATTCCAAAGCGTCCTCTTGAACTTTCCTGGATGTAATTTCAATACTGAACAAGCACTGCAAGTCGGTTCAATAATTCCCGTACAAACCGTCTGTAAGATGCAGGATAGGCCGTATGACACCGGACCACACACACCACTCGCATGTTTCACCACCAGTAGTATACAAAGCAACACAGGTAGAGTTCGACCAAACAACAAGAATCTATTAAAAATGCACCAAAAATCTTAATTCCATCCGTGCTTGGGGCATCATTCACACCAAACAGTAATTGGTACAAGGTGTTACTAAGATGAGCAAGTATCATCGATGAATGACACCAACTCATCGGGTATTTTTGTATTATCCAATGTGTCGAAGTTGGCAGGAATATGTCTAGAGGCTAACTGTTTTCCAGTAGACGCTATCCTCAGAGAGGAACCGGAAGTTCCCCAGCCATAGCCTTGAACTTCTCGCAAGAACTGTAGCCCGGCTAGTTTAACCCGGTTAAACAGGCTTTGAGTGGGCGAGAGTGTGAATTTACTGACCGGTAGATCCGGGGTTCGAACCCGACCCCTGTCTAGGCTTGGGCAGCCTGGCAGTATCCCAGCCCTCGTGCTTCCCTCGGGTGGGATGGCAGATGGGTACCGAAAGGGTGCTACAGTTGAACGATTTTCGAATAGGCGTCACACACTAATCATAATGTTTCTTCGAATATCGTACTAACATGACGCGGTCCGGTGCAGCACATTCAGTTGGATGGGACCACTATAAACGAGATTCAGCTGGGTTCAGTTGGTTCTCCTGCCAAAACCAAGTTCGTTTACAAATGAGAGGTTAGTTGAGGTCTTCAATGTTTTGGAAGTCATACACGGCACTCATAACTGTCACGTGCCTTTTAAATGTGTGGATGTTTCTTGCATGTTTTATAAGTGATGAGATCTATGGCCCTTCTTGAAGAACGGACTCTCCAGGGGCAGTAAGTCTTACAGAAACCGGGAGAGGAAATGTTCCGTGTGAACTCTTTCGGGAAGTAGCCGTCTTCGGAGACGTCTATCTCTCTCTAAATCTGGAGGATTGCCGTAATGAACAGTAGTAGAACCTATCGCCAAAACCCTTGAGTCCTCTTGTTTGAGGTGTTCGACTGAAGTAACCGTGGGAAAATTTGAGACGTAAGTCATGCATAGTACCAACAGTGGCCCTAAGAGAAGGCTCGAGATAGCACAGTGGCTGGGGCTCACACTTACTGACCGGAAGGTCTGAGGTTCGAACCCAGCCTCGGCATCTCGACTGCTCCTGGCTGACGGTATCCTAGCCCTCGTGCTTCCATCGGGTTAGTACGGCATCTAGACACCGAACAGGTACTACAGTCGAACTAGTATTGTTAATAGTAGTATTAGTAGTATTACAAGGCATATTCACTCACCAGGTCGAATTTTCATCTCACTACTATACGCGGTAGACTCCGATGAATTAAAGTATAGGTACTGTGAAGGCGCGCATAACCAACTAGAAAGGAGGAATTGTCTGGGGGGTGAGACACAAAAAGTCGTTACCAACGAACTCTGTCACAACTGTACCTGCAGTCTCTTTGGGGTTAGACCCCAATAGGTGGAGACTGGAGTGTATGGTCTATTCGCGTTCTTGCAATCGCGTGATATCATCAATGTGAACCTCTAAATTCCTTTTAACCGTCACGCCAGCAGAGCTTGTGAAAACCCATACACCGTCCTGGTTAGGTCTGCACCTCACTACCTGGAAATGTTATCTCCAGGGCAACAAAACGGTTGTAGTTGAAACCTCCATGCGAATTGTACACAGTTTGTAACACAATGACACCTTGGAATGTATACGCATAATCTCCAATACCCTCCAGATAACCCAGTGCGTAACGCGCGAATTCACTGACCGGAAGGTTCGTGATCCGAACCCAGCGTCTGCATCTCGCCTGTTCCTACCTAGGCCTGAGGAACTTGGCAGTAGCTCAGCCATCGTGGTTTGGCACCTAGGGACCAAAAGGGTGCTACGCGACGTGCTACACTAAATGCCTGCCCCGTGATGCAGGAACTACACGGAAACGTGAGACCGTACAAACGCTCACCATTCTGATCGCTATCGCTGACACCGGCAGACAGAGGTGATGACTTGGGTGTGGAACCACCGCAAGGAAAACCCGTCGGAGGGATTTGCAAAGACAGAGCTGGTTGTGACGATCCGTTACGGTTCGGGACGACCGTGGTGTGAGCGTTGGTTTCCGGGACGGATTGTCTGGGCGGGATGGAAATGGTGAAGGATGATTCTCTTTGTGCCGATGATAAGCCTCGACGCTGCTGGGGTTGTGCCGATGTTTGTAAGGTGTCTGTTCGCGTACTCGGTTGGAACACATTCCGCCGGGCTTCCAAAGTACCCTTTGTTTTCCCAGGTGGCTTGGAAGTTACCCTGAAGAATGGATGCGCAAAATAGCAATACAAAATTTAAATTCAAATAGCTCTAGAAAGAAAATCAGTCTGAAAAATTCGAGATACCAAGGGCGTTCTAGCCGACGGACCATTGGAACACTGGACTTTACAAACGAGTGTTAATATGCACCCATCTCCCGCTTGGAGCTTGGAAAATCTTTGAATTATGGCGGACCCTCGCGCGATGATTTGTAAACAACGAACACCAATGAACTGATTTGACTCTGATAGCCACCATCTTCACAGACTGCGCGGATTCCTCTATAGTACATTGAGCCCTACGAGGAAATCATCAGATCGTTCGTGTTTTTCGCTTCGGCTCCGTTCCCAGTGAGTAGAAAAAAGATGCTTTTTCGGCAGAGATAAAACACCAGAAAGTCCTATTGAAGTACAAAGAAGTTACACCTATATTGCTCGAAAGAACTGGCGTGGAAAACACAAAAATGGAAAAAGAGCGAGACAAATCATCTCATGTGGGACAATGTATTTCAATCGTTTATCTACCCCCTCCCCACGAACGCGTGGTTGTCTGGGTGACCATTTGCCTGGTGTTTCTCCAGCTTCGCGTAACAGTAGTCATCAGATCAAGTGTAATGTCACGGGCATTTGTACTTCGGTACTCCGGTAGATCGGTCGGGTCTTCATTCGGGTTGGGATCAGGACCGGACGTTGTGTTGTCACATTCGTGAGCAGGTGTGCTAAGCCCTGATTGCTCACACGAAACAGGAGAGTCGACTTAGGTGGCACCATGTGAAAACTAACCGACGATCTGATGCACGAAGTCCATGATCCACTGAAAATCGCTGAGTGAGGTTCAGTGCATTCACCTTTCGGATGGAGGTCAGCTAAGCACGATGCTCAGTACGTTCGTTTGCGGATGAGTCTCATCTCGCCTACTACTTGGACGACATCGCGTCCACCGTAACTGACTGGACAACAGTATTCCATGGGCCACCTACTGGTAGCTTGAAATCAGAGTCGAATCAATCCCCGTAGAAAGATAGCCAATGGTTCGTCAACCCGGCTGAAGCACTCCGACACAAAGACTCTACCACACTGAGTCGGACTTTCTCACTAAAGACTGTGTATGTGGCCGGGAGTGCTTCGACAGGAACTGGATCTACTCCCCGATCAACTCATTCCAAATTCGCTGGTTCCAGCAGATTCCAGCCGTAGATCTGAGACCTCGACGGTCACGGCTTACAATTATAGGCGTTAGTAACAAGCAACTCTTTCAGTGGAGTGTAAGATAAACGTAAGATGAACTAGTTAAGCCTAAGCCAGCTTGTTGGAGAATCAGCGAGTCTTAAGCACTATCAAGATGACATAGGCCACCAAGTAGGCAATTCACCGGCCAACGGATTTCTGAACAAGTTCATGCAACGCTTCGAAATGAAGCTTGAGCAACTGTGACGTGTGTGTGTGTTTGACTGTGAACCTCAAGCTGATACGAGTTTGTGGACGAAAAATATCAACCGAACCAAATCCCGCCGTGATACACACACAAAAACAGCCGAGTGGACAACATGATCAGGATGTCAACACGTACCTGACGGGCTTCGCTGGACCATTTTGCGTTGCTGGCTGGCTTGTGTTGCCACTTTCGAAGATGGCAATGGACTTTTGAAGTTCGCTTGATACCTTGGATTTGAAAAATGCTGTGGGCTGGGAGTTGAATAAGAGGTTGTTGAGTAGGGTCATGGTAAAACATCTGTTAAGCATTACGACACAGCAGTTAACGTCCAAATAGGGGTCTAAGAAGGATAAAATATCTAAAAAAAAATTAGCCATTTTAGTGGTCAGAACGAGGAGGGAATTGGATCACGCGTTACATACGAGGTGGCCTCCAGATAGCTCATAAGGTGAGACAAATTGCGAGAAGAACAACACGTGATTAGTGCTAGAAGCTCTACCTCGACCTCGGCAGTATCGTCGACCTTCATCCCCAAAACGTAGTCGGGGGCGCTAAAAGTTCAGAACACCGCACAAAACATTTCGCCAAAAAAGCCTTCTGAATCGAAGGTCGGCAACATCCGGGGCACTAGATTCGTGTTCGACAAGTGGAAAGAGTACACCGATCACGATATAATCGAGTCCTCCACGGTTGAACGATTCGGGAGTTTGTATTGTGCCATTTTTCAGAGACCGAAGCTTTCGCGGAAGCATTTTGAGCGAAAACTGCATCGAGTGCTGAATGGACAAGGTGTATCTGTCTTGACAAGCGAGAAACTCAACGAAAACGCACGAGAACTGATTTGTCTATGTTGAAGACGTTACAGTAAACTTCAGCAGTTTTCCGACAAATATGCCTTTTTCAAATCACGCTGAGCAACTAAGAACAGAAAACAAGTAGATGTGAGACACTTGATTAGCGGCGATCGAATTCTTGGTCATCAAAACCAACGGACTGTTCGAAACGGAGGAAACAAAGCTACCTTCCAAATAGTGACATGCGGTCCGTAGTCCTGAAGGATAAGTAATGTTATCACACATTTTGTACCCAATCAACAAGGTAAGAAAAGATGAGTAGGTGAAAAGGCATACATGGGAACTTGACAGGGCATTATTATTAGCGGGGGTGGGAAACAACCAAGAACAACGAAAATCTAGAGTTTGATTAATGTCATTTAGGATGCATGGCAAACTTTAGGATATCAGCAAAGCCAGGCTCACTTTAGTGTCTGGATGTGTCGCTTCTGGGGAAAGAGAATTGAGTCAAACCGTCAAATCACCGATGCTCCGAAAATGGAACGAATTCAATTCCTAGCTGAAGTGGATAGGTATGTAGTCGAGTCTAGTAGGACTGAGTAGCTTGTTTCAGGTGGATCCGTAATGCAAGAGCTGTCTAGTGACCCGATAACGGCAGTATTCAATCACTTTGGGTGATTGTACTTTCGAAGAATACGTCCGATGGTTCGGTCTATATGAATTCTAACCTCTGCGAGCCTCCCAAATTCACTACAGAGAGGGAGTAAATAAAACCCGGGATGACGTTTCCTTAAAAAAAGCGCAATGTTACAATGGGATTCCAATCTCTACGGTTTCCGACACGCGTGTCTATGCAACCAACATCGTGTTCTCAATGCCAATATTGTGCACAACAAATCTCATGAATACCGAAGCCTTTCTCAAATCCGAACACGAGAAACGACATTTCACTGAGTTTTACCCTTTAGGAGGCTTAGAGAAGGTCATCAAGTGATTGTGATAAGATCCTACAAGTTACGGATTGAATACAGCATGAAGAGAGAAAAACTCTAGCCTAATCAAAACATTATTGATCGTCCGAACAAGTTACTAATCGTTATACAAACAACACTGAATCAGGAGCACAGAGAGGGTGACTACAACTCGGCTCATCAACCTTCTTGACCTAACCACAGAAGTGTTCATTTCCACTCACGCTCGTTTCAGTATCAGCGCTAAGTCCACCCATTTGCGCATTCGTGTCTTCGGCTGTTGGCCGGACACATTAAGGCGTATAAACTGTTGTAAAAGCTCTCTTCAAGAGTATCACAACTACAATCTGTTGGGGCGTAAGCAGATCCAGTGAACAGAGAATGATTACCAGATACTCTTGCAGACGTTATCGAACGAACCACAAAGAGCCGACTAGCAATGGGCAACCACCCGAGCAGAGACCCTTTAGCTTGGTGGTTCAAAACAACACCAGCCGCAGCGGCTTCTGGAACACTCAACAATCCCAATCGGAAGCGAGTGAAAAATCGATGGGAGATCAATTCAACAAACATAGTTGGGTTTTGAATGCTTTTCACTCGTGCCGAGGATCCCGGTTAGTCCCCATCTAACCAGGGATGTACTACACTTGAGTTCTACTCCCATTGAAGACTATCAAAAGCGCATATCTTTGGACGTCAACGTTGGTGAACACCGGACAGCTGAAACGTGAGGGGGCGTTCACCACTTCACTACCAACACATACTGGACGTAGCCGCACAAACAACCATGAGCAGGAGAACAAGTTCGTAAGTTGAGCGGTGCGATAGTTCATTTGCGTCCAACATGCACCAGTAGGATGGCAATAACATGTTAGTAACTGCTCACAGCTAATTCGACGTGTCACATGCATGACAGCTCCAACTCACCGACATTTGTTTCCTCAAGTCAAATGCTGTTTCATCTCATAGAACTGATCAACCTCAGATAAGTTCCACAGTAGTTTCAGTGATAATCAGCACCCTCCCTAAGTAAAATCTGATATGCTGAAAACCCAAGGCTTCCTGTTCTTCGTAGACTGCCTACACCTCACTGTCTGCTTCGAAATATTTAGGGCAAAATCCGTAGGAAGTCATCCAACTCTTTCAGTGGAGTGTAAGATAAACGTAAGATGAACTAGTTAAGCCTAAGCCAGCTTGTTGGAGAATCAGCGAGTCTTAAGCACTATCAAGATGACATAGGTCACCAAGTAGGCAATTCACCGGCCAACGGATTTCTGAACAAGTTCATGCAACGCTTCGAAATGAAGCTTGAGCAACTGTGACGTGTGTGTGTGTTTGACTGTGAACCTCAAGCTGATACGAGTTTGTGGACGAAAAATATCAACCGAACCAAATCCCGCCGTGATACACACACAAAAACAGCCGAGTGGACAACATGATCAGGATGTCAACACGTACCTGACGGGCTTCGCTGGACCATTTTGCGTTGCTGGCTGGCTTGTGTTGCCACTTTCGAAGATGGCAATGGACTTTTGAAGTTCGCTTGATACCTTGGATTTGAAAAATGCTGTGGGCTGGGAGTTGAATAAGAGGTTGTTGAGTAGGGTCATGGTAAAACATCTGTTAAGCATTACGACACAGCAGTTAACGTCCAAATAGGGGTCTAAGAAGGATAAAATATCTAAAAAAAAATTAGCCATTTTAGTGGTCAGAACGAGGAGGGAATTGGATCACGCGTTACATACGAGGTGGCCTCCAGATAGCTCATAAGGTGAGACAAATTGCGAGAAGAACAACACGTGATTAGTGCTAGAAGCTCTACCTCGACCTCGGCAGTATCGTCGACCTTCATCCCCAAAACGTAGTCGGGGGCGCTAAAAGTTCAGAACACCGCACAAAACATTTCGCCAAAAAAGCCTTCTGAATCGAAGGTCGGCAACATCCGGGGCACTAGATTCGTGTTCGACAAGTGGAAAGAGTACACCGATCACGATATAATCGAGTCCTCCACGGTTGAACGATTCGGGAGTTTGTATTGTGCCATTTTTCAGAGACCGAAGCTTTCGCGGAAGCATTTTGAGCGAAAACTGCATCGAGTGCTGAATGGACAAGGTGTATCTGTCTTGACAAGCGAGAAACTCAACGAAAACGCACGAGAACTGATTTGTCTATGTTGAAGACGTTACAGTAAACTTCAGCAGTTTTCCGACAAATATTTTCATTCGCACACGAATTTGGTTTTAGATGGGAGATTCAAGTGAATCTGGCTGAATGTCTCATTTATGATGGCCCGCTTCAAATGAATGTGCTGCATAAGGCCACCTCACGTTTCAGTTGGTAACATACTCGAGATATCGCAATACGTTGTTGCCCAGACGTGAGACACTACTCTTCAACAGCCCGGTTTCGCCCTTCTTGGGGCTCATCAGGTAGGTGCAGTCGCGGAGATCACATCAAACCTATGTTCTACTTTAACCCGAAGCGGGCCATCAGAAATGAGAGATTCAGTGGGATTCGGTTGAGTCTGCTGCCGAAAACAAAATTCGCGTGCAAACGGGTATTCAGTTTGTGTTCAAGCAGAACATCAGATTGACGGAAACTCGAGGACCGCGCCTATCTGATGAGCCCCGGGAAGGGCAGAACCGGCCGTGGGTTGTCGAAGAGTTTTCAGTAACCTTAGGAGTAGTGTGTTACGTCTATTTAACGGTTTCTCTTCGCCAAACGATATCCCTTTAAGATTGAGGAACTATTGACGTTATTGGCAATTGCCATCTCAATTAAAGCAGACCAATGGTCGTTAGTTGATTCGCCGAGCTAGATAACTTGGTCTTGCCGATATGACGTCATCAGTGTCGTTGTGAAGCGGCATGACTAGTTGAGGGTGCAGTGAGGGATGTGAGCCTGGAGATTTCACTTTGATAATGGAGAGTCCGAATGTAGTTTGTGCACAGCAAAGTTCGTAGACTGTTAGGTTGGAAAACAACTGGGGGGGGACCAAACGTCTCAATTTGTTGCTACGAGGTGATACAATAAAAAGCCACATGTGATTCAGTTGGAGAAAAAACTTTGGAGCGAACAGGAGGACAGTACTAGTGTTAGTCCAACCCCGTCGCCAATCCTGCTATCTAAGATTGAGTTGCGGGGGAGGGGGCGGAACTTACTCGGTTAGCCGGAGGGAGGATATCCAACGGCAAATAACTGGGTTTGGGTGGAGTGGCCGGAGGGATAGGAGAGGACGGATCTGGTGCGAGTGTGGAGGGACGTGAAGGCGCGATGGGACCGGTCCCGTTAGGTAAGCTGGGGTCCTTGTTCAAACTAGGTGGAGTAAACAGAAAGGAGAGGTTAGCTTTGGCATGATCGGAATTAGGTTGTTTTGCTTGCGCATAATGAGACGTACCGGGTAAGAATAGGGAATGTGCACTAACAGATTGACAGAACTGATGGCATCCCACAGTGCCCAGTTGCTCTACACAATTAAACCGAAATATTGGACAACACTACCGCGTTATTTTGTTTGGCTGTGGACACATCGCATTTCCTCAGAGCCACATAGACTTTGTTCGGAGGCGTGCAACTACCGGCGAAGAGGTGGGTTGAGCTTTCAGACAGGGAGTTGAGCTGATATTTAGCTGTGTTCCTTGGGTGACCGCTCCACCGAAGACTCGCAGCTATTCTGTCAAGCCAAACAGCAAGGAGGGTTAAACATATGCTGCAATCCAAAGTTACGGTGTCTTGCCTCCCAAATGCACTTTAAAACTTAAGGCCATTTCACCGTACCACAGAAAGCCAATACAGTGCCAAGCAACACACCTCTTGGATGTTGCAGACGTGTTCCTTCATCGCTCAACAACACTGGAGTGAACCGACTGGACTGGGGTCACTCTGTCTGATCACGCGGCGCAGTTGAGTGAACTCACAGTCTGCTGAACGAAACGATCGGCGGTCAGTGTGGGGCATCAACTGGAAGACGTTGAAGAAACAAAAGACGGGTTGTGAACACACACACACTCATCTCTAATGCTGTAACGGCCTTTCGATGCCACTCGAAGGAAGGGGGAGCTGCCAGGTCGTTCAAGACTAGACAGCAATGGTCGAGATGTCGGGTTTGGGTTCGAACCACGGACCGCCTCTAATCGAAAAGCAATTGGATGCCTGGAAAGGTTGCAGCGGTCTGACAACAAGAAGAGATCTCATTGCAAATTTGAGAGAGATAAATAGAGACAAA
This sequence comes from Clonorchis sinensis, assembly GCA_003604175.2. NCBI lineage: Eukaryota > Metazoa > Platyhelminthes > Trematoda > Opisthorchiida > Opisthorchiidae > Clonorchis > Clonorchis sinensis. The sequence continues at coordinate 3,469,544 of CM030371.1, forward strand.
CGGATGAATGGCACCTACAGACGTAGAGTGGAGTCCAGAGTATGTATTCAGATCGAGAGAGAGTCATGGTTACGGCGTGAACTTACTGATCAAAAGGTCCGCATTTCGAATCCAGGCCCTGCATCTCGACCGCTCCTCTCTAGGCTTGGACAACCTGGCGGAATCCCTTCTCGTGTTTCCTTCGGGTGACTTGGCAGCCAGGCACCGAAAGGGTACTAAAGCTGAACAATTCGGTCGGGTTGGTGGCCAAGCCCCGTAGTGTTGGATTGCGTTCGACAATGGGGTGTACGAAAATCGGCCATTATGCCAAAACTTTGGCAGGTCAGTGAATTCATGTTTAACACTGTGTAGAGATGATGTCCGTGGTCACGTGAGGGGTAAAACTGAGGCCAATACATCAAACAGCTAATAGGAAGATGAGACGGCGAACAGCAAATCATAGCGACCTATTCCAAGACCACGGAAAAAGCTGCATACAACTTCAACTTGGTACTGACGAGAGAAGGGACCATGTGAACCATATGTTTACACTCCACCAAGCGTTAGAGCAACGGCATGGTTATAGGCGGTCCGTTGACTTCAACACCGCGTTCGAATCTGTCCATCGGTTGGCTTTTTCCAATACGCTTGCGAAACAAGGTATGCCTCGGAAGTTTGTGGATATCACACGCTATTTGAATTCACATACTTGTGGATCGAGAGAAGGGACCGGGGGGCTCTTTCCTGCAAACAGTGGTGTCCGACAAACAGTGGATTTCCACTTTCGCCATCATCGTTTAATTCGGTTAGTGATGGGATAATGAGGCGAACAATGGAAGGTCTCCAAAACCGCGGTGTTCCGATCTCTCCGAGTGAGAACTTTGTCGAACTCGAATATACCGAAGACATAGTTCTCGTTTGTTAAAAAGTGCATGGAACGCAAGTATTACTAGAAAAGCTGACCGAGGTCATCCACGTGCATCGCGCCCACAAAGTGCAAAGTCATGCTGCGTGATGTACGGTCGTTGAACATGCCGCTGTGAATCCAAGAATACTGGAAGTTGTGGAACCCTCTGCGTATCTCGGAAGTTGCATTAGCTCTGGCGACTGCGTGACAGACAAAGTGAACTCACAGATCTCAAAGATTGGAATTGCGTTTGCCAATTTGCGCTACTCATGTCATGAAAAAGACATGTCGGTGGGTCTCAAAGAACGCCCACAGCAGACAACAATGCGGACTGTATTGTTGTAGGGCTGCGAGACTTGACCACTTCGGGTGGAGGATCTGAGATACCTTCAAGTTATGACTGCCAATATCTCAGAACTATTGCTGGGACCGGTTGGGACCAGCGAATTCGGAATGTGATCGGGAAACGGGTTTTTTGTAAAGCAGAGGGTGCTCACCTCAAACAATGCCTTCAGCACTGTAACCTAAAGGGGCTAGCCCATGTGTCACGCATGCCGAGAAGATCGCCTTTTTCTGTGTCCAAATTAGAGTGGCGGGAACTTAGAGGTGGACAAAATTTGACATGGCGGAACCCAACGAAGGACGCTACAAAAAGTTTGGGTGTATTTGATACTATTCGTCTTCCAGGATGAGGTTCACGTGACTCTTACTGTGCTTAGCTAGAGACACTGAACAATACGGCGGCTAGTCGATGTCAGTGGCATTCATGCTGACAGTTGCCACCAGGACGTTCTGAATGTGTTGGGGATGTAAGCACTCTGACTGTTTGTAGGTCGTGGGTCAATATCCCTGCCTCAATTTCTCTTTTCATTCGATTGTAAGGTTTTATTCAGATCAAATGACACAGTTGTACAGCTGTGAAGCACCAGCGTTTTCACCTGGTGTTGTAGTCCACAATGCTGAAGGCTGATGAGAAACCCAGTTGAAGTTCTGATATCGTCCAACTGAATGTGCTGCACAAAATCTGTCTCATGTTTCAGCTGAGACGATGTTCAAGATATCGATGCGTATTTCATGAAATTGACGAAAACTCCGGACAGCCTATTATCGGTTTCACCTTTGTTGGAGCTCAGCAAGTAAGCGTCCGGCAATCCAAATGAATAATCAAGTGTATGTAATTGATAAAACACACCAATTTGAAGACATTCAGATGAATCTATAGTTTATAATATTCTTCAACTGAATGCGCTGTAGTTGAAGAACATCGTGAAGAAAATCGTTCAGTTGTAGCACCCTTTGGGTGCCTAACTGCCATGCCACCCGAAGCAGGCACGAGGACTGGGATACTACCAGGTTGCCCAGGGGAAGTCGAGAGGCAGAGGTCGGGTTCGAACCACGGACCGTCCGGTCAGTAAATTCACGCTCCATCCACTAAGCCACCACGCCCCCGAGAGCATCACAAACAGGAGATTCCGGTGAACATCAGCTAAGCCTCCCGTTAACATCAAACTGATTTGCGAATGAGTGTTTATCGCAAGACACGTGCAATATGGTGCCCAAACATGAAATAGAGGGCCATAACAGTGGGCTGTCGAAGGGTTTTTTTTCGACCTTATAAGTAGCACTGATGTTTCAACTGAGTGAATTTCATCAAAACTGTGTGTTTCGTACGATTCTGTTTGTTGCTCATTATGAGAATAGTAGTTCAAGTCAACTCAAACATAGAATAGTACATAGGTTTCTTCGAACATTGAATATTTGACTCATTGAGTTATTGGATGGTCACGTGAAACCAGGGACATGTCAGACTCCTCCCCCTGAGACGCGAACCTATTCCAGAAAAACGCTTCAGTGCCTAGCCGTCATGCCACTCGAAGGCAGCAATGGAGATTGAGGAATTGCCAAGTTGCCCAAGCCTACACAGGAGCAGTCGAGATGCAGAGGTTCGGTCTGAACCACGCACCTTCCGGTTAGTAATTTCGCGTCTCTTAATCACTGAGATGTCTCAGACTCTCCGTCCAACTGACCAGATCTCAGCAACCATTAGGGAGCGCAGAAGCCTTGCAGCTTTCTAAATATCTCCCCAAAGAGTTGACAACACAGAGCTTGATGCCCGCTGATTCACACAGAAAACTGTCCAACCTTCGTGCGCTCCCAAATGGGAACTTCTATTGGTCTGTAGTTATCCTTTTTGGGGTAAACGATTCAACTTCACGTACGAAGCTTCCATCGCATGCTCCAGCTGGAAATATAACAGTTAGTGTTGGTATGGATTGGAACAATTTGGTGACCAGTTGGTCCTATTGGTCAGGATATCATGCGGATGCCAAGAAAACCGCACACCCAGCAGCAGGTCAGACCGAGGGTCCCAACGGACAGAAAGGTGTCAATCATCTACAACACTGGTGACAACCACTACGAGGATGGAGGCGCAAGTGACCGGACGCACGAGTGTGGAGGCGTGCAACATGAACGGAGGCAAGACTAAACAATGTCACTGCAGACAATGTATCAATCGGGTATTACATCGTGTGTGACAAAAACGTGTACGTGTACACACACATGCATATGGGTGACGATCGATTGTATGTGGACGACGGGTGAATCACCACGTCGGCGTCAGCGAAAAGGGACAGGAAAGCCCGATGGAGATGAACAATTGTCGCCCTTGAGGAAGGCAGATCTGTGTAGCCCAACAACGATGGAAAGGGAATGAGGTAGATCTGTGCAGCCCAACAACGACGGAAAGGGTATGGGCGATGTTGACATCTATTGCTACATTCTTCGTTATTGTAGCAAGATGAAACGATCGAATGGAACAGGCCAAAGTGATAGGCTGCCGGTCGCTCGACCCCACACAAAATTTTCACCAGGATACGATTCAGGGCACTTGAACATCCAATCTACGTGTGAATCGGACTGGGTTGGAATACAGACGGCCGAACGGGATTCTATTCAGATTGTGACAAACGCCTTTTCCTTCCGGCGGAATGGATTAACTCCAAGACTCGGACAAGCGCTGACCCCAAGAATACAGCGAGAACAAGAAGGGAATACGGTCTTCAATCATCGCGCTACACACCCAACAGTCCCTTGCTGACCTGCAGGACAAATGTATCACGAGGAGAAGCAAAGAAATCCGTAAAAATGCTCAACCCCCCTCCCAACATTCATTGTGGTACGGCAAGCATGCGCCTGCCTGACATGTACAATGTGTGTACAATCAGGGACGCGTGTGGTTAAACTGTTCACAAACATAAACCACACTGACAGGAAAACGGACCGAATGCCTCAGTTTCACTCTGCGTGACCACAGACACCTCATGAAGTAGAAGCGTGGTTTTTTTTGCCCGACGAACTACCAGGTTGAAAAATAACACATGCGTGACTGATACCATTCGTCTGGGAGCTTGTGTTTGCATCGCCTTCGACACAGGATCACCGGGATTTGTCTCTGCGAGCGAGCCAACTCGTCCATTCGCATCCGGTGAAAGGTTCCAACGAGACATGCTCCCACGTAATCACTGCTGAAAGATTCTCATTTACTCAACTTTGCGGTGAAACGAAAGAACGAAAACGGATTCTGACAGTTCACTGGTTGCACAAGGTGTACAGCTTTACACCACTTAAACCTGCCCATAATTTTTTTCAGCTCTATATGGAAAACAGAAGTAGTTCCCCACCTGGCGGGTACTTTAATTCCAGAAGAGGAGACAACTACCATGGTATCAGTATATCAGTTGATATTAGGGATGCTTCTGCTCTGGTCGGAGTTCCGCTGTCAGACACGCGCCTTATCAAGAAAAATTCTGTTCAAGAAGAGGTCGTTTCGATCGATCTTCTACCCTGCATTCAAGGATTCAGCACTGCTTTCAGTCCCAAAGACCTAATGCTACGGGTTACAAGAACCTCTGTGCTGCTTCCATTGACCATCCGATGTTAGTTGAAGGACATCCACTTAAGCTTATCGGGGCGATTCACTCTTGTACGAAGCTTGAGTTCGAATTTACGGCGAGACGTCACGCGACTTTGACCGTCAGGCAGGAGTATGGCCCTTATCACTAGACCAATAAGACTATGTCATCAGCTGGTTATTGAATAATGCTCTCAGAAGAGATGGACACCGGGCGACGTCGTGCGGCTAGGTAACGACCCGGAGTCTCGTGCAGACAACAAACACGCCATCAAACTCGGTCTCGAAAACAATCGCCCTCCTTAGGCCAAGGTTTCCCCAAAATATTCGGCGAATGCGATACAAACGATGTGATTGACGTGAAACAGCTTCGCTCCCAGTTCGTCTACGGTGTCCAACGAGGAAAACGTCCGCAGCTGCAGCGCAAGAGATTCACGACAGTCGGCTTGTCCATCTGCAACAGTTTGCATTAATACAGCAAAGCAGATTTCATCAAGACGGCTGCTTTCAAAGCAATGCTTGTTCTGACAAAAAATAACTCTACCAAGGAACGCTTCATTCCGCAACCACGCTTCCAACGCGACTAATTGGTGCAGCTTAACACTATCGATTCAATCACCACAGACAGCGAACAAGCGAACCACCTTAGTTTATTTGGGGTCAACACTAGTATCAAATTACTGTATGCGGAAATAAATCTCATCAAAACGAGGCGCCGAATGCAGTAGAAGTGACACCAACATATCGATTGAGGCGATCAGCTGAGGTGCACAAATGATTCAAACAGAATGCACCTCAGCAGACACTGAGAAAGAGCCCAGTGCTATTGTGTGGACAAAATCTCAATGGTGGGTACTCACAAGGAATATATTACATCGACAGCGCCGTGTACAAAACCATACTAATTATCGAAGATGTTACCAAATGAGAATGCAGTATGGGTTGCGGATTCTCTCTTCCAATAGAAGCCATCACAGAGAAGATAAAGGTCGAAAAGCATCATTTTTCAAGAAACCAGCTGCTTCGAACCTGAGCGAACATCACTCAGCCGTACGTGTCATACTCGTTTTCCTCTGCAGTGTCCGGAGGCCAGTCGATCTTAATAACCGAACATTACGTCGATTGGACGAATGTGTCAGGTGCAGGCTAGACGTAGGCATGTCCTGATTGGCCGGAATGTCAGCCAATCTGGATCGAGAATCTATAACTCAACACTTCCCGCCTCTCACGAGGATTCTAGCATGACTTCGTGGATAACCATATAAATACAGTTGTACTGACCTTCACTTCTCTCCATAAAGGGCTATCTCAACCTATCGTGTCTTTAACTATGCCATAGTGCGCGCAGCAGGAAGCCGAGGACCGACATAGAAATCGCACCACCGTCAGGAAGATACAACATTACGCCAGTGTCGAAACACTTGGCCTGTAGCCTGTCTCAATCAAGTTGGTCTCGAAGGATTGGTTTGCCCGTTTCCTTGCACATGACTGTGCATGTTAACCCGACCAAAAGCTGTCACCTTGTCGTGGTGGTCGGGCTTCTGTGCTGCAATGATCCTTCGGGCTATACTGGCTGGAACTCAGTTCCTAAAGGTTCAACCATGTCAGGAAGGCCAACGGGGAGCAGCCCGACGAAGAACAGCGAGTCCCCGTACTGCGAGTAATCGTATTACGAGGCGGTCTGGAGGTAAAGTCGTACTGTCCTCTGCGATGGGAGTGTGAAGGCAGTAAGGCGTTTCCCCCAGGCGACCAGCATATCCATATTTATGGAAGCAGCGATGCTGCCTTCCCCCGAGGAAGGACGGGTTAGAAAAGGTCGGCCCTAAAAACCGCACACTCCGATCGCCCAACGGTTGACCGTGACCGCCGGCGCATTATCCACTACGGTCGAAATAGTTTTAAAACCAAAGAGTCCGGTGCTGCTCAAAAGGCACCTGCTGTGCGCAGCCGCATCAGGAGTGAGACAGTAATGCCCTACTTCCTGCGCCCTCGGGCCAGGCCGGCCCCCTACAGCCAAGTAGGTCAGACTATTAAGTCATTGGCTCCGGGAAGGGTCCCCCAAGAAAACCCTAACAACCGCTGTCTCGCGGTCCAGACTCTTGAGTCAGAGGCTAGGGGCAGGGTCCCCGAGCAAAACCCTACACCCTCCCACTGCCTTGTGGGTCAGACTTTTGAGTCAAAGGCTCAAGGTGGGGTACCTCAACTCAACCCCCTTCTTCGGCCTGGGCAACCGGGAAGTATCATTTGCCCTTGCAGCTCTTCGCTCACCGGCCTTCCCCCACACTCCCTCCCAACCCATCGTACAATGCAGGGCAATCAACCCATCTGCCAATCCCCTAGCCACTGTTGTGAGTCTCAACCATCGCCCAGAGAAATAAACCAAAATAATCACTTACTAACTCCAAAAGATCTGATCCACGTTGCAGCCTTTAATGTCCGTACTCTATGTCAAATTGGGCAACAGGCATCCCTTGCTGAAACCTTACTTTCCCTCTCTATCGATGTATGTTGTGTCTCCGAAACACGAATACAAGACTCCACTTCGGTCGTGCTTCTCAAGCCGCTTAGGGCGAACCCAGATGTCCCACATTTCACTCTTCGGACATCCGGTGATCCTGACGCAATGGCTCGTGGTATCTACGGTGTGGGAGTTGCACTCAGCCCCAAGGCTGAAAGCGCCTTACTGGACTGGATCCCAGTAAACAGTCGCCTTTGCGCTGTGCGGCTGTCTGGCTCAATTAAGATTAACGCAGGTCGATGCGGTAAACGGTGTTTGTTTGTCGTATCAGCATACGCCCCAACAGACAGCAGTTCTGAGAATGAGAAGGACGAGTTTTATCAAGATCTGTCACGACTGCTTCGGTCGGCAAGAAGGACGGATATAGTAATCCTGGCGGGTGATATGAATGCCCAAGTTGGACGGCTAAGTCCGGAAGAAGCACAGTTGGGTGGTAGATTTGGAGTCGATGCTGTGCGTACGGATAATGGAGAGCGGCTTCTTCAGTTGTGTGCAGATCATCGTCTGTTCCTGGCCAGTACGAACTTCCAACACAAACGCTCACACCGAGTTACTTGGAGGCCACCTACCACAAGACAGCCGTGGACTCAATTGGACCATATGGCTATCAGTTACCGATGGAGAGCCTCAGTTAAGGACTGTCGTTCCTTCTGGGGTACGCAACTTGACTCTGATCACGCCATCGTGCGAGCCCGCTTATCACTTCGTTTCCCGCCAGCACTACGCGTGCCGAAAGAGGGCAGCTCCGTTCATCAACTCCGACAAGTTTCAGTAGCTGAAGAGTATCGAGCTGATCTGGCTAGAAAGCTGCTGGAAACGCACAGTCATGTGGACGATGAAGATTGCTTGGAGGATGGATGGAGGCGAGTTAAAGAAGCAATGCTCTCAGCTTTCAGAACTGCTTGTCCAGCCCATCTGATTCGACTCAATGAACACTGGATATCTTCGAGATCAGCAGATCTTATTGCTGCCAGAAAGTCCATACCAGCAACTAGCGACTATGATGGCGCACGCAGATCCCTCAAACGCCGGATAATCAGGAGCTTGAAGAATGACAGAGAACGCTGGTGGATTTCGAAGGCCCAGGAAATGGAGAAGGCCTTTGCTGCAGGCAACAGCCGCGCCCTGTTTCAACTGATTCGATCAACGGGTCAAAAGAAGGCAGGTGTCAGTGAGACAATATGCGAAAAAGACGGAACAACAATTCACTCCCTCAATCGCCGTCTTGAGCGGTGGGCTGAGCACTTCCAAGAACAGTTCACCTGGTCCCCTTCAACACAACCACTGGAAGAACCAAGCAGGCCCGAATGGAACATTGACACCAACCCACCATCAGCAACCGAAATCCAGCGTGAGATTTCAATTCTGAAGCGCGACAAGGCACCTGGCCCGGATGGTCTACACCCCGCGCTCTTCAAAGAAGGTGGCGAGGTCCTGGTGAACAGTCTGACAACCATACTGCAGAAGATTTGGAACGAAAACAGAATACCAGCCGAATGGAGCTCCTCGACCGTCATCCCAGTTTTCAAAAAGGGAGCAAGAACGTCATGTGAAAACCATCGTGGTATCAGTCTGGTATCCGTCGCATCTAAGGTACTCTCTGGCATTATTTTGCGCAGGTTGATGGATTATCGCGAGAGACAGACTCGTGAGAATCAAGCTGGGTTTCGCCCCGGTCGAGGATGCATCGACCATATCTTCACCTTGAGACAAATTCTTGAACAGCGCCACTCCTTCAGACGTCCCACGTTGGTCGTTTTTCTGGATTTGAAAGCTGCCTTTGATTCTGTCGATCGTCAGCAACTTTGGCAGTGTCTGGCGATCAAAGGTGTCCCTTCCAAATTTCTATCTCTTATCAAGGCACTGTATGCGGACTCCTGTGGGCGCGTACGAGTATACGGGAAGCTCTCGCCTGAGTTCACCACGTCCAGTGGTGTAAGACAAGGCTGTCCTCTTTCCCCTTTCCTTTTCAACTTTGTTATTGACATGCTGCTTGAAATTTCTCTGCCTGCCTCTGAAACCTCGGGAGTCGAAATGCTCCCGGGACGTTCCCTCGCAGACATTGAGTATGCGGACGATATTGCTCTCCTTGGTTCAGACCCTTCCGAAATGCAAATGATCTTAAATAACCTAACTAACTCTGCCGCACGGTTTGGCATGCGCTTCACACCCGCAAAGTGTAAAGTGCTGCTACAAGACTGGGTGGGATCAAACCCGCACCTCATGCTTGCAGGTGAGCCAATCGACGTGGTAGATAAATTTGTTTACCTGGGCAGCTGTATAAGTTCCGGTGGACTGGCTGGAGATGAGATCATTTCTCGAATCGGAAAGGCCAGGGCAGCTTTTGCCAACCTCCGACACCTGTGGCGCCGACGTGACGTGAGCTTGTCTGTCAAGGGAAGAGTTTACAGTGCGGTGGTTCGATCCATACTGCTTTATGGATCAGAGACGTGGCCCCTACGTGCAGAGGACGTACGGAAGATGTCAGTGTTTGATCATCGATGTCTCCGCAGCATTGGTCAGGTCTGGTGGGAACATCGGATTAGTAATGCTGAGGTACGTCAGTTGGTCTTAGGAAGAAGGAACTCTCCCGCGATAGATGAATTACTCACGCTTCATAGGTTGCGCTGGTTGGGACATGTACTCCGCATGCCAGAAGACCGTCTGCCCCGCAGAGCTCTTTTCGCCCAGCCCTGTGCTGAGTGGAAGCGACCGAGAGGTGGACAGTGTATGACCTGGCAACGAAGTACGAAAGCGCTAACCAGTAAACTTAGTCGGGCGGGCAACTGCCGCCTCCCTGGATGGGGACCCCGGGACTCAAATCACCAGTGGTTAACGACACTGGCAGAAATGGCCCAATCGCGCAGTCAGTGGCGCTCGTGCATCAAAGCTATAGCCTTCAATGCGTAGCTACTCAATATCCGAACATGCCTTCGCCTCCAAGGCTTCTTTTTACGTTCCACATTTCCGGTGATCGAAACTGTAGCAGCTGGAACCAATGTGCCTATGGTACACGGTTTATAGCTGATAAATTGATTGATTGATTGATTGCATGTTAACCGCAACGAAAAAGTTCTTCATCCCTTCCACATATGACATAGTTTGTTCCTCGGGGTGGCAAGAAACGTAAAGTACGCATTTCGGTTTTTGTGGTGAGTAGACCAGTGACCGAAATCTAAGGTTTTTAAAGCTGACCTTTTCTTGTCTGTTCTTTCACCAGCCAGGGATGGCAGTATGAGCGCATTCGTAAATACAGAACCCCAAAAGGAACAACTTACGACCTTGGTGTTTCCGCTTCATAATAAGCTATCTCACGGTCCTGTCGATCTTTGCCTGACTGACTTGAGTCGCCATTCCGGATGAGGAATCCGATGGGATTATTGTTACCGTCGGTGCGTCCAGCACTTCAGCGTGACATCTGTTCACCTAGCTATCACGGGGGACTCTAACTTGGATATATCAAGCCGACGAGGGAGTAAAGTATTGTGCCACTCGAAAATCACGGTTAAAACAAATAACAATTGTTTTCCAATGGCTCCATTCTGCTGCACAGCAGGCGTGAAACACAAAGGAAGCATGAAGGCTGTCAGGTTAATGAAGCTCAGATAGAAGCTATGTACAAGTCAGGGTCGGGATCAAACCACGGATCTTTCGGTCAGCGCCTTAATCGATGAGGTATCTCGAGCTCAGCAGTTATGGCACGTTGCGAACCTATGCTATCAATGTTATCGTTGTGTCGCAAAACGAGTATTATCATGGTGAGATATACCGCTGCCCCGGTCAAACATTCTAATGACCTCACTCTGCTCTTTAACTTCTGCATCGGGGTTCCACCGAGCCTCACGGAGAAATGAGAAACACACGGTGAACACCAGCATGAAGTCTATATCTGTTTTGGTGTTCCACTTGTTTATGGAGAGTGTAGCTGCTTCATGGTCGAAGTAGATTGGTATCCCTAACCTAAAGCAAAACCTCGACCGTGTGGTTTAGTTTAGTGAAAGCGAAAATGGAATTGCTCGTGCATGGCGTCTCTGAAACAGAGTTACCAATCAACCCTTAGGAGGCAATACTGAGCTCGACATAGTTCGGTGGTTGAGGCGCGAACTTACTGACACGAAGGTGGGTGGTTCGAACCCGCATCTAAGTCCTTGTAAATAAAAAAAATCGTTCAGCTGTAGCACTGTTTCAGTGCCTAACTGTCATACCACCCGAAGGTTGCACGAGGGCTGGGATAATGCCAGGTTGCCCAAGCCTAGACGGGAGAAGTCGAGAAGCAGAGGTCGGGTTCGAACCACGGACCTTCCGGTCAGTAAATTCGCGCTCTAACCACTTGGGCCATCTCGCCCCATCAGTGCTCGTGCCTCCTTCCGGTTGCATGCCAGCTAGACACTCAAAAGGGTGTTACAACTGAACGATTGTTGATTTATTACTAGATGTAATTAAAAAAGACTAGGCTCACTTTTTTGTCCCTGTTGTTTGCGTCTTGGCAAAGTTGGCCTGGTGAGCACGGAGAGTGGAAAGAGGAGGGGAACCGGGAAGAGTTCTGAAAGGATGGAAATAACGGAGTGAAACGAAAGGTTCTCGGTTGAAAACCAAAAGGATCACCAATGTATGAGCAGCAAGATCACATTACACTCGGGTTAGTTGAAGCATCACCAGACAAAAACCGGGAGATAACGATGCATGTAGAAACGCCACATGGTTGAGAATAGCTGTCGAAACGGCACCATCCAGTACTAACTGTCCACTAGTATGGTTATTCTAAACCATGAATTCCGAGTGATTGCAATAATTTAATAACAATACTAATGCTAATTGATGTACAATCACAGAAAGTGCCGGTACCTGTGCAATTCACGGTTGTTCGTGGGTTGAGATGTCTCTAGGATGTCCGACCGAGATAGGAGGACGACTGGTTCAAACACCTAGCCGTAAGGCGTAAGAACTTCGGAGCAGCAGCCTATATTTTTAAGGACAAAGTTGCCACACATTTTCGAACCCCCAGCATGGAGGACCAGAAGACTGTGTTAGCCAGACTTCTGAACTTTCTAGTACAGCTTAGTGGGTTATGCACACCGTCACAGCGCGGTAAGATTCAGTCTCTTCTTCTAAGTTTTAGTCTAGTAGTGCTTTTCTCCACCGCTACCAGACAAGAACGACTAAGACACAGTTGAGAAACACACCCAAAGTGTAAGAACGCACACGCAAACGCTAGTTTTAACAAAATGGACCTTATGTGAGTGCTCGCTCCTTTAAACACCTTTACCCACCTAACGAAAGCGGGCGTTTTATCACCGAAATTTTGGAAGCTGTTCACGCCAAAAATAACTCCTGGGGAAAGTAAACTGGCCACATTTTTGAGCGGGGTACCACGCAGCTTTATGGGATCAAAAAACAGACAAGTTATTTTGTTAGAGGAGACCCCCCAGACAAAGCACCACGCTACACCTGGTTTGACAAAACGCCATCACGTGATAAGGGTGCGTAGGATCGGAGCAAGCATTGGACAACAAGCAATCCAACCATCTGATTCACTTGGCTTACTGAACGTTTGCAGATGGGGCGTCGCTCAAATAACAACGAAACGGAGGGGTATGACTCGAATGATAAACCGGTGAGGACGATGCTGTACTATTAGTCTGGTGCGGATGGCTGTTGAAAATGTGCGCGGAATAATGTGTGCTGCTGAAAGCAAACGAAGCGGATAGAAAAATGTACATTGAAGCCAAGATTAGAGCTGGGAGTGAGCACGGTGTCTAACCTTTTGATAATTGTACAACTAGTACGCGGTGTCTGCTGATAGTCGTTGATTCACTCCCGTACGTTAGTTTATTCGACGAATATCCTATCCTTTAAAGAAGTAGAAGACAAAAGACGGACGGTTCCAGCCGTCCCCACCCGTCACACACATTCGAGATACCTAATCTTCAATACGAGATGGCCCAAGTGGTTAGAGCGCGAATTTACTGACCGGAAGGTCCGTGGTTCGAACCCTACCTCTGCCTCTCGACTTCCCCTGTCTAGGCTTGGGCAACCTGGTAGTATCCTAGTCCGCGTGCTTCCCTCTGGTGGCATGGTACTTAGACACCGAAAGGTTGCTGCAGCTGAACGATTCTAGGTAGGTGGGAGCGGAAAAGGTTTCAAAAAAGTTCGAGTATTATCGGTACTATCCGCCTTGAAAATGTACTCCAGTACTTAAATTTCATACCTGGCTATGAATGGATATTGCCAGGTTGCCCAAGCCTAGACAGGGGAAGTCGAGAGGCAGAGGTAGGGTTCGAACCACGGACCTTCCGGTCAGTAAATTCGCGCTCTAACCACTTGGGCCATCTCGTATTGAAGATTAGGTATCTCGAATGTGTGTGACGGGTGGGGACGGCTGGAACCGTCCGTCTTTTGTCTTCTACTTCTTTAAAGGATAGGATATTCGTCGAATAAACTAACGTACGGGAGTGAATCAACGACTATCAGCAGACACCGCGTACTAGTTGTACAATTATCAAAACTGCCACATGTATCACGATACCTCGAATGTCGTACCCACTGAAAAATGAGGCAGCCTGGTGCAGCACATTCAGCTGCTTAAAAACATCACAAACGAGAGATTCAGCTGGGTTCCAGATGAGTCCCTCATAAAACCAAATTTGTTTGAAAATGAGTGTATTTTGCCACAGTTTCCTTCGCCGAAAATCTGGGAGGTAGAAATGGGCGGGAGCTGGTGTGATTGATGCGTGAAGACAGAGGTGTCTGTGGACTATTCATTCGGGAGGGGTCGGGAAGGGAAGCTATACATTGAAAGCTTGGATGCACAGGTGCTACCGAACGCGCGACTGAAGCATGTCTACCTAAGTCTCTAACCATTCATGTGACCCCATCCAGAGAGATGGCAATGACCTTCACAGCTGAATTTGCTGGTAGTCGCTACTCGGTCACTGCTTGACCTCCCCTGACTTGTTTCTATCTTTCGCGTGATTGTGCGAAAAGGGCTCTCCGAGGAGGTCGCTTGACTGGCAAACGGAGTGAATCAATGGAGGTGACGTCAACATTGGGCAAAAGGCTCCATCATCGCACAAAGTCCGCTTACTAATTACGAGCATACCTGGTAAGATCAAGCATTGTTCGGTGTACACCAACAGTTTTGACTAACGTGTCGATGACAGAATGCGGCGTTCACTACTACTCACCACTCGAGGATAAAGCAATGCCTGGTGGAATAGTGCCAACTCACTGGTGGCACGTTTTGCACGTTTTTCATAAAACATAACTAGAGATAAACAGCTGACGAGATGTGAAAAAGGTCAAGTTTTGAAACTCCGTAGGGTGATCAAAGACATTGTAAAGCAAGTCGGATGATGATAAGAATGATGTTTGCGATTTCTCTAGCGCGCCTGGTTCTTGGCTGTTCCGGGTAAGGACAAAGATGAGAATCACTGGTTCGGGCGAAACACGAAAAACAGCCGCATTGGGTTAGATAGTCTACAGAATGATCACCAGTTCAGAGTCACTCGGCAGTCTATGTCGATGAACGAAACCAAATGGAATAAGCCAAAAATCAGCGGAAAAGAAATTAAAAAGATGTCATGCTGTTCAAGCTTAAGAAAAGATCCGATCGTCAGAGGTCAAATTCATACCGAAAGCCAGTCAATCATTGTACGCAGCGGATTTCCAGGTATGGAGAAATTGTTGCTTACGCATCTTTAAATCCTCGAAAAGTTGACCAACCCAGTGCAGATTTGACCCAAATTAACTTCAGCTTCTTTCGTCAGTATTGAAAGCGTGGATGACTCAAAACTGTTGCACCAAGCACTGGTATACAATCGGTTGCCGGTGAATAGCGCTAGAAGCAACAGTCACCCACGGTTTTGTGCAATAACGAAAAGTTGATCTACGCAATAAACACCTCTAGAATTATGAAAAGGAGAAAAATCGTCCCTTTCGTGCCACATTTATAAAAAAAAGTCGCTCAGCTGTGACACCCTTTCGGTGCCAAACTGCCATGCTACCCTGAGGAAGCACGAGAGCTGGGATACTGCCAGGTCGCCCAAGCCAAGACAGGGGGAGTCGAGGGGCAAATGTCGGGTTTGAACCACGGACCTTCCGGTCAGTAAATTCGCGCTCTAACCAGTTGAGCCATCTCGCCCACATTTATCATCCAAACCAAAACGCATCAACTTTTATTTCGTCGAGGATTTTGCAAAAAATCTGACTGTGAATAGAAAATTGTCCCCACATCAAGAAACGAGCAAACTATGTAATCTTTCCAAAATATCCTTGTAATTTTGAAGTGGACTGCATGGTCGGTCACACAAACACACAACAAACAGAGCAACTGATGCGCACTTAGTTTGCTTTCCTTATGAAAAACCTTTTCAGTATTGCTTGGTTCGTTCTTGGATTTTGTTCACCTTTAATCGGAGAATAAGACAGGTTGCGGAGAGGAACACAGCAATTTTATGGAGTCTCATGAAAGGGTGTACGCTAACGGTGTTCGGCACCGTTATCCGCGGGATCCACCGGCAAATGGAAGCAATTTTGAGGAAGAAGATGAACAACATTCCCACAAATGGGGTCTGTTAGAACACCTAACCCACCACTCCCTGCATACGCGGCGAACACTAACGGGACCCCTGCGGGAATGAGCCACCAACTTATCCCTTGGTTAGTTGTAGTTGTATTTTACTCATCGGGGGCAACCATTTTCAGCATAGCATATCGATGGGTATCTACTGGGTGAGGTACAAACAGAGAAGAATCTTGAAACCGTACCGACTATTGATCTGGAATCCCGGTTTGACTCACGAAAGGTAGCAGCCGCTTCTCTGCTGCCCTCGACCCAACACAGATCTTTCGGTATTCTCCACCCCAAAATGTTCCGAATCCTGTAAACTGCTCACGTACAGCTAACTTTAGACTGTGGACTATCGGAAATGGTACGATTTGGCCAGATGGAAAATCTAACCCTTGGAGAAATTACAGTGAAGACTACAGGGCTTTTTGCAGGGCTCCATCAGATACCCTACCTGGATTGCCATGACAGGCTGAACCTCTACTGTTCCAAAATAGAAGGCTCCGCGTAAAACTCATTTACAATTGACGTACACTTCGAGGACAGATTGGGGAGGAGTTGCTGAAGTTTCTCGTACAGACAAAGGATACAGCCATCTCAGGACATACTCAGGTCGTACTCAAACCGAGGAGAGAACGATTGGTTCGACTGGCAGCATCCACTACACAAACAGTAAATAATTGAAAAACCCCCCCCTTAGCTAGATGTACCGGCGCCGAAACGTAGGATAGCTTCAACAGACTGCTTTGTCAGTTTCCAACTACCAACACTGAATCAAGCGGCAGCCACTGCCATCAGACAATCTCCAACTGTCTTGTCGAATAGCTTATCAAGAGTTGGAATGTGGTTTGTACGCATCGACGGATCGCCTGATGATACGTTCACTTTGCTGCACCACTGACATTACCGTGGTGCACGCTGTACTACGTATCCATTAAAATAGGGAAATCAGCTGCTGCAAGCCCCGAATCAGCTTAAAGCAGAAGATACGGCGTGCCTTTGCTGTGGGGTGCGTAACAATTGTAAACTGCTATGCTGCTTTTTCCGCTCAATATCATCACTTTTCTCCTTGTCAGTATTGGTCACGTTATTGTACGCAGTTTGTTTTAATGGAATACACAAGAAGCTTCCTAAGCTCAACGGGACTTTGCTTTTGCTTTTGCTGAGTGACTGTTATTGTTACTAGCTGTTGAATAACATTGGCTGGAGCTAATTCCCGACGTGAACAGAAATTTTGGTTGCAACCACTGGACCTATTGGTTTACATCAGTGCATTAATATTGCGACCACCGGAGGTTTGGAATCCCAGGAAAGAAGGACATTCTCTACTTGGTATGGTGGTTCAACATAATACGGACCTTCCGAATTTTTCCTCTTGTGAACGGAGTCAACATTTCTTTGGATTGTTCTCCTTGTGACATTATATGTGACTTAGATTAGTAGTTTGTTCTGTTCATTAGAGATTCCTGGAAACACCGGAATATTGATGTGTAAATGAGGGACTATTGGACAAGGCGCGCAAAATGGGTGGCGAGATGGCTCAAATGGTTAGAGCGTGAATTTATTGACCGGAAGGTCTGTGGTTCAAACCCGACCTCTACCTCTCAACTTCCCCTGTCTAGGCTTGGGCTACCTTGCAGTAGCCCAGTCCTCGTGCTCACTTTGGTAGCATGGCAGCTAGGCACCGCAAGGGTGTTACAGCTGAGCAAAATGGGTTGTTGGGACAGTCCCTAAGACCCCGCATATACGATGGCGGTCATACGGAGCGCACCGCAGCATTATAAACTCGACCCTTGACAGAAAAGCTGATGGCACGCCAGCGCTATGGGTGACGGAGGTTGGCAAAACCTACCCTGGCCTTCCTGATTCGAGAATCCATCCCGCCTCCAACCAGTCCAACGGGACGTATATAACTGCCTAGGTGAACAAATTCATCTACCAAGTCGATTAGTTGGTCTGCAAGCATGGGGCTTGAGGTTGGTCCCACCCAGCTTTGTAGCGGCAATTTATAGCTGGTAGACTTGAAGCGCATACCGAAGCAAGTGACAGAATCATTCAGGACCTGAACCGGGGAGAGGAATATCGTCTGCGTACTCAATGCCGATGAGCAAACGCCCCGAAAGTATTTCGATCTGCCAAGTTTCGAAGACAGGCAGAGATGTTTCAGGTAGCACGTCAAAAACAATTTGAAGGGCAATCGTGAGAGAGGGTAAGCTTGTCTTGCAACCCTGGTGAACTCAGACGAAAGCTTGCTGTACGCTGGTGCGCGCCCACAGTTCCCCAACAGTGCCCTCATATGGGATAAAAAATAAGGAACACCCCTAATAACTACGTACCGCAGTAGTTTCCGACAACCAACTGAGTCCAAAGTAGTCAAAAGAACTATCCGGGGTTGACGTTTGAGTAGTGCTAGTAAAGAATCTGCCTCAATATAAAAATGCATTTCCGGCCAAGACGGACCCGTTTGCTTCTTGCGAATCTGACTCCTTGAGCAATCGATAAACCTGCACAAAATAAGGCGAGCATCTAGGATGGCAGAGCTACCAGACTGACGAGGCGATGGTTTTTGTATGAAGTTCTTGCGCCCTTTTCAAAGAGTGAGGTCACGGTCGAAGAGTCCCAGTCTACTGGCACTCGGCTTTTTTCTAAATGTTTCGTCGTAGGGCCGTCAGAGTGTTTCGTCATCTTCATTGAAAAGTACGTGGTGAAGAACCTCTAATGGAACTCAATCAATATTGCTTGTTGTATGCAGTCCACCTAAAGCTGTGAACCAAAGTATACTGCACCGAAGATGCGGACGACCCACAGAACGTATGTGAGCGTCTTCTGATATCAAGACAAACTCAAGGACGTTTAAATGGTATTTACGCCATCAAAATGTTTGGTTCAAAAGGGTTTTTTGTCAGAATGACTTATCAGAGGAATGGGCCACTGCTTGCAGCCAATGTGCGCCCTACCCAGGATTACGGTCTGCTTGTGGCTCACTCGCCAAATATGTATGAGACGAGGGTTCATCGAAGGGGGTCACAGTCACCGTATATGTTTCTGTCTCTACCGCCACGAAGACGAGCATCGATGACTAAGCCTAGTCCTTTAGGGTGTTGGCGCCGCAGTGGGGATTTTAGACCAGATGTATCCCGCGAGGACAACTCTCAGAAGACGTGGCGCACATCTTTCTTCCCATCCACAGGCTAGGTCATAAGCCGAAACTATCCAGATTGAGGCCGCGCATTCTCCGTTACTCGATGCTAATTACCGGTGCAGTGAATGACTGGAATAGTCCCAGGGAATCGGTTGTCAAAACACAGTTTGAGTCATTTTTCACACCATTACTCGACGCATTGTTAACCAATGGGTTGCATCAGTGAGGAATTCATCGGGTGGTCTTATTGGACTATTACTGAAATCCTCGTTTGTTCTGGAAAAGGAGCTAAGCAAACGCTTTCCCCTCTGCTTTTCACCTCACGACAACAATGACAACCTCAAGAACTAAGTATCACCATCATCATCATCATCGACAGCATGACATCAGCGTTCAACACCGATGCTTCGCTGGCGTACGAACTAAGTATGGACTAAAGTACTGATTGTGACACTGTTTATGGACTGGTTTATCGGAGAAAACTCAATTTCGTACATTATCAGTACCATGCTGAAGTAAACTGGGGAACCCAGTAGGACAAACGTAGGTGAAATACCTTAAAAACCTCAGGCGCTCGTCCGATATCTGTTTGTCAGACGTAGGCATCGGTGGAGTGGCCGGATCATCTATCTCTTCAATAGGCCGTATGATTCCTGTTTGAAACATATCTCGCAATCGCAGAACGCGCGAGATCCTGTAGAAGAACCGTTATGAGGTTATGTAATACATTACTTCTTATCCAGGCCGACAGCATCAATATTCGGATTTGCAGACATTTCTGACCGTCGCACGCTTGAAAGCATTCCATCCACACGATGCAAACTGGTTTCAAGGGCACTCAAGCAGAAGAATGTTCCGGGGCTGTTTCCCCGACGACTCCTGCTAGTGGCACATGTAACACCGAGACTAAGCCAAAAACTCGGACAAAAGCCCCGGGCCAAACTTTCTGATTCTCAAGGTCACATTGCACTTATTGGACAGGGCAGGATTTTTTCACGGATTGATGCACAGGATCGAGGCTTTCGTCCAAATGTCTCGGATCGGTTTAGTTCTTGTCGTCCAGCGGATCTAGAACTTCCTGGCAAATTCCAAATATCGTCCTGTTTCTGGCTCCAGTGAACTTCATGCATCGTAGATAACTGGCTTGATCGCTGAGCCCCACTGATCGCTCTTTTTGAACCATGTATTGGGTGGCCAGCAAAGCGGACCCGGGAAACATTTTCCACAGTGGAACCTCTCGGATGAAAAAAAATTTGCGCATCTGTAATGTAAATCTATTCGGAAAGAGATAACGCAAGTACTACCACAACGGAAAATGGTGATAAGAATGAATAGGCTGGTCTGAGCTTTGGTCTGATGAATCACCTTAGAAGGTGGCAACGTGCAAGGAAGGATCGTCTGAGGCGGGATGATATCTCTGATTTAGGTAAGCTGTGGATTAGAGCTACTGAGTTTTTAGCCTTCTGCTGGACATTCTGCAGAATATTTCAATCGCACTTCAAGACTAAAAGCCAGACAAAACCATAACGGTCCAGGAGGTTGAACTATAGAGTAACGGGGGATGGTGGAATTCCGCTGATCTGGGGAGGAGAACGCATGATGGATGACTGCAGATACATCGTGAGTGAGGCGCTTGGATGTGATCCAGGCATCAAGGTCTTTGTGGTGGCCAACGGTGTGTATGATTTCAGGTCCAGATGGTGAAGAAGGTCTGAAGATGCGGTTCACTTGTTTCTTTAATGAGGTATGCGAACTTTTGTCAGAGTTGAATAAAAAGAGGTTGGTCTGAGATAACTGGAGGCAGGAATCGCCTAAAGTTCAAGGTATGAGTGGTCTTTCATGGAACGTCATCAATGTCCGTTGAGTTCGGAGGTAGGCCGGTGGGGAGCGTGTTAAGGAAAATAATAAGGGAGTGGGTGCAAAGGCTGATCTTTTGGGAGACCACTGGTGGCATGGAACTTGGAGGAAACCGCAACTTGAATACTGATTACGCGTGAATGTGGCTAGTGGATCCAGAATGCTTACGGTTTCTCAACGATACACAACCATGCCCTGCAGAACCACGCCCAAAGCTTTCAGGGGAACAACTACGGATATGCCTACTATATGCCAACTCCCACTGACAGCGATGTCGACGGTAAGGTAGGTAGAGTGGCTCAAACGAAAGCCAGTGGGGTGAAAGTCTTGTCGGGAAGAGTGTAACAGGCCATTCGGTGTGAGGAATGTCCGTACTTCTCATCTGTGAGAATGCAGGAACTGGATACAAGACATACCCTTTTGTTGTTTTCAGGGTTATGGCGGCTTCAGTCATTTTAAACCGAAGTGCACATTCGCTAACCTCTTACAAGAAGAAGTCGCAGTGACATAAAATAAGGGTGGGAATATGAGTGGAAGCGCAGTAAATACTCGAGCGCTCGTTGCCTGGCTGCCGTGGGCTTAGTCCCATCAGGTTTCAGAGAACTCTCAAACTAGCAATAACTTCCAAATATGTAAAGTGAGAGAGAAATAATTTATATACGTCTTGGAGGGGTTAGCGTCGGTGTATGGAGTTGAGTGGGTGTAAAAAACTTAGCAGGTGCGGCAAAGATGTTAGAGGTTTCAGAGGACGTTACCGTGAACTCCACATTGAGCACCGTTTAAGTGGGTAACGTGAATTTCTTCCTCCGTATATATCCGAACAGCCAACGGAAAGGCTCCAAGCTCTTGTCAGAAGCTCGGTATCGTTGCCTTCCAAGTCGGTCTGGATGGTCGGGGAACTGTTTCAACGGACAACAATGAGGACCACACAATCAGTCTCACATTGAATCACAGAAAAATGTACTTGGTGTGTGTCAGTTAGCGCACTGGTTATGAAGATATAGTATAACCCAGAAGCTTTTATTATGGCTGGCAGTAGTTTACGTTAGCGATTTCTACTATGTATAAACTAAACGCAGTGCGAAAAGTGGAGTGATTCAGAAGGGGAACTTATCGTTCGTGAGGGTTCCTGGGTGAAAGTTCGGAGGGGGGACCCCGTTTTCTCCGCAGCACAACTACTACACGTGTACTATGATTCTCCACGGGCTTGTGGAGTTTGGTTGACTTCCTGTCACCTGCCCGCGCGTATGTGTGTGGTGACTGTATTGCGCCTCGTTATGTATATAAGACGGTCTGACGTGTGTATACTACATAGAATGGTTCAGACGCGCCCAATACTGGAACTGAGTTGTTGCCGGTCTAGATTGCGAGAGGGACGGGCTTTTGTCAAGTGATTTGTGCGTTTGCGTAATAAACGAGTCGCATAATCTAGTGAGCACGGATGGGTTAGAACAAATAAGCAAAGTTGTTCGAAGGATTAATGAAGTGACCGCTGCATATCCTTCACTAAGATTGAGGTGTCTCAGGCTATTTCTGGTGGCGGTGACGTCCACAGTTTTGGGCGGGATTTTGAAACTGACAGTGATGAATCCATGTTCCAAGACTCCAGGGCAAAGTGTCGGTGCAATGGTAAGCCCAGGGAGCTGAATTAGTTAGGGACGACCCTGAAGGGCCCGGGCCCTTGAGGTAGGCTCCAACAGTGTATCGTTTCCCATGGTAGAAATCGTGGTCACTAACGAGGGGTAGATGGTGGCTTCATCGAACGTCGAGCGCCCATCGGTAAAAGCCTCGTTAAAAACCAAGGATATTTGGCCATAAATTAATCTAGTGAGTCTGTGACAGGGCCAACCTATGGAAGAAATAGTTTTGGAAAAGCGGAGTCGAAGCTAGAATGGCACAGGCAACCGACTGACGGCTGGAGGCGAAAAGTCAAAGCTATCATGAAATCTGTGCGGGCAAAAATAAGAAGGAAGATGAGGAGACTAAAAGGAAGTATATAATTTTCAAACTTTGATGGAGGAAATCCGTCACCATCCCATAAGTTCAGAGAGAGCCAAAGAACCTCAACGTGCAAAAGTGGTCAGGGGATCATAGACATTTGGGGGACTGGATGTTGCTCGTGCGCAGGTACATGAACCACTGGAGCGTCCGCGTGAGTAGTCAGACCTGGCCACTTCGTCGCTTGAGCTCGAGATCCCGTGGTTTTTGAGCTCCCTGGCGGCCAGGAGTCAATGATGTTATCCGATTAGTAGAGGTTAGATGAGTAGTTCCCGGTAGTCTGGCATTTTTCGTGCTACTTTCACAGCTACAGTAAATGCTTGCGAGTGGGGGATGTCCGTGTAAACTTTTGAATGAGTTAATTCGTAGGGTAGGGAGGACGAAAAAGTACCAAGTGTTTAAAGTGGGTGAGTGCAGATGCAGTTTTTGTCTGGTGGTATAAGATATTCATTTTAAACAGCTGCGCTGGTGTACGCGTTTGCAGTGTGTAGTTGAGAGGAAGTGTTGCCAGAACAGTTTTGTGGAAACAACTGGGAAAACTTGGAACGGGGTCACTTGGTGGACCCGAATGGTGTGGTTGTTTTGATAGACTTTCTAGTGGTAGAGGATGCGTGGGCATAGGTGACTGCTTTATGTGTGTGGCAAAACGTAGTTACTGGGCGCTGATCGAGGAACAAACGATTTTTCACTGAAATCACCGGAGGCGTAAGAACGTTCGTTCCAACCACCGGTGGAAACATTTTTCTCAATAAAGGGGGAATTGTCTAGATTAAACAAATGGCTCTTATTTTAGACTGTAGAACACAGTGCTTGGTGTTTATTCTTTGGGCCCTACCGAGTGAATGGTTGTAGCTTGTTTGGGATCCATTCAGAGGGAAAAGGAGTTGATGTTGTTGACGGGCTTCTGGGATTTTGGAGCCGAAACAATTCCAGGAATTTGCGGCATTCGAGCGGAATTTGGCAATAGGCCGTGGGAGATGGAGATCGGTTGTTCTTTTGATAGCGACTGCTTTGAAACAGGTGTCTTTAAAGTCGGTCTTCTGGAGCAAGCAAGATTAGGAGCCACGTAAAAACCAAGATGATGTAGCTGGACCGGACAACGAGGTTGTGCTCCGTTGTTGACACAGATGTGACCAGCAACAGACGCGTAGTAAATTGGTCGTTCTTGAGGAAATAAAAAACCCAGATCCTTAGCCGAGGACGGATGGTTGACAATAAGGAGGCGAGTTCTATTGTCAACTGTAGAAAGTCCGTTGTGTAAGAAGAACCTGCAGGCGCAATCGAGCTTTTTGTTCTAGGCTGGTGCGGCCTTCGCAGTGTAAGGTTGCAAGAGTTACCTGGCCCGACGTGATAACTCCGAGGGCGCTAAGGCGGTGTCCGCGACTTCGGGCGCGGTGATTTCTTGTGTGATCGCGTCACTCCCACCGACTGTCTTCGGTGGTGGCCTTTTTCTGCTAGGCAAGGTTCGGGATCACAGGTGGCACTTGTGGAGTTGGGTGAATACAAAGACGTCGCTCGCTGACTGGCTTTTGAGGCAGGTATGTGGCGTGTCCAGAAGGAGCCGGAAGATTCATCTAGTTGTTATTCATACAAGCGATCAGCATAGCTGAAGAAATATTCACAACTGGAAGATAGGGGGTGGGAAGCTTTGTGGCTAACAGATATGGGCAGAGTCATGGGTAAACACCGTTGACGGAAACCTTGCCCCGGCATACGCGGGCTGGGCAAGATGGGAAATGTACTAATATGTGGATAGCTCACTTTAAGTTCCATGAAACAATCAGGGGCACTCTTCACACCGATGACCACTGGCCACAAGGCGGCTACACTCTTGACAGAGGGGATAACTGTGGTCAGGAGGTAAAATATATGAAATCTTAAGTGCATTCACATTGAGGTATACTTTGTACAGCTGAGTAGGGCCTCCGAAGTGATATCATTCCGCCGATGCCTCTCTACAATTGCTTCAACTTATTTGTTCTTCTCATCTTCCCCATTCTGTGGTCAGCGCCACCTCCGTACGCTCATTCTTAAGGATTGGCAGGCCCATTCACCGCTCACTGTCGTTAGCGGCAATAACACTGGATGGCTTGGCCGCCACGGCCGTGGACGATTCGAAGTCATTCTTCGAACTCCGACGTTTGATTTTTCCAGCAGATCAAATGTTCGCAACTTGGAACAAGCTGGACAGCAGCTGCTCTTGCGTTGAAGCCGCCTCCCCATCTAATGATGTTCACCGCCTCTCCGAAACAAGGATTCAAGACCAAAGTGCAGTCGCTGAACCAGCCTACAAATAAACTTCATTTGGTTTTCAACCACGCGTCTGCTCTGATCCAAGGGCCTCTGCGACTTTTTCACTTTTGGTTGGAAGTGTTTGCGGTAGTACTGCCCGCAACCTCGCAAGATGATATATGCTGCGCTTGTGGAACGGCGCAAGCAAATAGATCCAAAAGCTGGATCTCGAGCAACACTTGAAACCGCTATAAGAGTAAATATGCATTTTTCCTGATCGTGGGGGAAGACAACTTCACAAAGTGTCGGACTTCAGGCGAAAATTTTAGTGGGCCCAGAAACTTGGTGAATTCAGAAAGCTCAAAAAATTTCGGTAAAGTGCGCGAACTGTTGTTGTCAATAAGCACAAAAGTCTCAAAAAGGCCCCGGTGCACCCGACAATAAGCGATCCGTCTAGGAAAGAAAATCTCAAACGTTTTGGACGAACACGTTTGACAGCAGTTCAACTGACCACCTGCGGTTACTCAACGGGAAACCCGGTCAGCGTTGCAGCCTCGGATAGTGAAGCTGGAAACCCCGGCGACTTCGGGAATCAGCGATGGCGCCTTGTTCCTCCTGGTCTCGACGAACTCCACGCGGTCTGGCAGTGAAATCCCCGGTCGATACCCGCCACTCTGTTTGCTTTAATCTAATTGAAGGAGACCGTCCCAACCAACTGATGTCAGTCGATATTTTTGTCCATGTTGAAAAAGGTGCTTGCGATGAGCGCGCCAATCATAGAGGAACTAGCTTGATCACCGTGGTACCAAGACCCTTTGCATCGATAAGCTTGCATCGTCCCTCGAAGGCGCGTTAAGCCGGAACTCGGGAACGGCAAACGAGATTCAGGACAGGAAGAGTTTTTCTAACCCGAGCTATAATCCCCCTCCACTGCTACCATGGAGGTATGCAAATGGAATTCATGAAATCTTGGTACTCCTTGAATTCAAATGGGCGTTCCATTCTGTCGACCGGTTAGTTCTTCTCACCGCCCTTGCGCGACAGGGTATTTCACAGGAGTTCATGTGTATAGTGCTTTTTAAGTCAAGAAGGGGAAACGCAAGGATCAAAGCAGGCATGAATTTAACATGCAAAACTCAAGAAATAGTGTCTGTGCAGCAGAAAAGTGGGCCATGAAATCTTTGGTGGATTAAAAGAAGTGAATTGCCCGTAAATGTGACACACTGGCGGCCCACGGTCATGGGCGGAAATACCATTTGTCTGAGGATAGGCCCGGGTGACAGGCAAAACACATCTACCACAAACTTTCTTCCCTCGGGAGACCGTATAACTCCGCAGGAGTACTTTTGAGCTTACGGTTGTGCACCCCAGGAAGGTTATTTTTGGTTGATTATTAGCTACATGGTTGTTATATTAGCGGCTTTTGGGATTAGCGCAATACGCATCGGTTATCATTGATCATGCGTCAGTTTCTGGGGGGTATGAATTAATTGAATGAAAGTATCTTCTACGCGCACTTGTGAGGAGTGTCTGCAGGGAGGAAACTCTAGTTCAAAATTTGTAGTGTGTGTCCGATCACATGTAAATTTGGCAGTGAAGAGGCAGTTGGCTTTGCCACTTGTGGAGTAGACCCGTAATATGGTGGTTGGCGTCTGGGACTGTAGGGCTCCGTCCAAACTTCAAGCACTAGGTGTAAGAGGGTAGGAAGAGAAACTTGTTGCAAGTGAAAACTGAGAGACGATCTGGCGACAAACGTAATCATCACAACGTTTGGTCCCAGCCACTGAGTGGGGTACTGTAGAACATAAACGTGGCTGCACAACAGGCGAAAATGGCAAGACGGATCCTGGCCGGGGTCTCCTTAGAAATGAGCAAGAAAACGGACAGCTGCGTGAAAAATGGGCATGATTTTTGGGCTCTGAAGTGTGCAAAAAGGGCACCACTGACCCCTTGTCATCTATAGCGATCATATGCACAAAATGCAAATAACTTACTGTTTCCTGATTACAAGCAGTCACGGTTAGCACTCACTGGCTGTTTTTTGCTATGCACCATTCGTTCCCTGGAGTTGACAGCAGTGACTCAGCGACTGGTGATCCATAAGCTTACTTTCCTGTTAGGTTGACTTAGTAGATCCCATTTAAGCTACGATTCTTATCCATTATCTGGGAAGCTGTTGCCTGTCCGCTTTTTACTTGTCCACTGTCACTGCTCACATCAACCCCCTTTTTGCGCAACGGAGACCCTATGTCATGATTCTTTGGTAAGCTAAAAACTACCGCCCGTTCCAACTAGCCGAACAGCTAGCCTCCCTGCTAGCTACCTCGACGACAAAGTTCTTACCTTCCCAAAAATATGCACCTACTCTGGCCCAACTACTACTTGGTTTCTAGACCAGCAAACGTATCCACTTTTCCTGGGTCCATTTAGCTTGCTGTCATCCCCTTTTAGATTTTTTTCTCTTGACACCGTTGTATCACATGCCTCCTGACACTCGCCACATGCTACTGCTTTCATTCTATTTCTTCCTCGTTGCCCCTCTTCCCAAGCTTCAAACTTCTACTGCAGTTGCCCAAACGCCCCGTAGAGCTGTTATTCATTCAACCTGGCCGGTACTCAGTCTACGCTCACACGGTCCTCCAACGAAAGAGAAGTTATTCGTGACCTTGCATCCGTCTGACTCTGTGTCAATCTCTGTCTAACCCAGACCCAGCTGTCACGGAACTGCTTATTCCTTCTCCGACCGCGGCACCTTTGACGACCGTTACGGGGTTGTCCATAAACCGAAGCATGTCAGTGCAACGATGGCAGGGCACTGCCATACCCAGTGTGATGGCACTCCCGCAACTATTCTCCTCAGAATCTCGACCGCAACCCCTCGCCAATCGAGCCTGTAGTCGCAACTATGAGCAAATTTTTCATCCGGCCCCGTCTCTGGGACGAGTTCTTTCGTACCCGATGAATGTTCGCTCAAATTTGGCTAGCCTGGTTTTCCGCCACAATTTCGGTTTGCCTCTTCCACAAGTTCAAATCCGTATAAGGTGTTCTGTTCGCCCTATGCATTTGCACCATGTCCCCATCCAACCTATCCCCTACACCTGACTTCCCTACAACAGTGAGTCTGTTTAGTTTCAGATTAAACCACATTTTTGAGACAAAACTCGCCATTTGCTCCCAATTCGAATTACTCCATCTCCATCTCCACCTTTGCTCGTTGTGAATCCGGCCATTTACCCAACCGCCCAAGGTCATTCATGGCCAGCAATGGTTTTCAGTTTTAGTCCATACCAGCCGGCTATGTCTTTGAACTAGTCGGACCTCGTGCCCATTGTTCCCTACAAGTTGGGGAAGAAACCTATTATTATTATTCCATCGGATATTTCCTACTGTTTATGACATTGTTCTCCTTTCGCACAATCCGTACTACCCGCAAATCCCCCAGTCATGCTTCATTCTGACTGTAAACGTATGATCATGCCAGACGGTATGTCACCCACAAGTTGGGAATAAACGTTAGTATTAGTATTAGTATTGGTATCTAGACACAGTGGATAATCTGATAGAGGTAGGACAAAACAAGGAAGTGGCAGCCCCATGCAGAGACTTATGACCAGTAAAAAAGGCATGAGGATTGTGGCACCTGCATGATTGAAACATGCTACTGAGACAACCTGTTAGTTCTGAGCCGCCAGTGCTAACCATTGAAACCAGGAAGTTGGCTGGGGCAACTGGTAGCAAAACAAGGACGAGGAACCCAAGTTATTAGGTGTGGAAAAAACGAGAATATCTACCCAGGAAGTGTGAGGTATCTTAAGAGAAAAAAGCCCAGTTGCTCACTGGGCGAATAAGCTCTTTATACTGCGCAGAATCAGTTGGTCCCCACATTAAAAACATAGACCAGTAAACAGAACCAGCCGACGGTGCATTGGGATAGATAGAGGGCCTGGGTGGATACATATTTCGACAAATTGAGAAGACAATCGAAGGGCCGGTGACTCGAAGCTCGTCTAAAAGCACAGGTAAGAATTTGGCGCCGTAAGTACCGGGAAGGATAGGATAGACGGGCTGAGGTATACCAGACTACGGTAGCTATGCAAATGGGCGTCATATTTTGGTTTATGGGTACCTAGGGTTAATGGTGGTTGCTCGAGCTCCCCCATCCGAATGTTCGGTGGTCTCCAGTCGCCAGGTTTTCCACACTTAATAAGGAAGGCATACATAAAAACAGTACAGTACTAATTCTCAATCATAGTGGTGTTAATCGAGAAAGCGTTGCCATCTGGAGGAGTCACAGAAATATACATCCAGAAGAGCCTTAGACTGTGATTTGGAGCTAGCGGTGGCAGCACATTTAGACAAACTGCCCCTGGCGCCTACAAGCCGCATCGAGAAAGTGTGTTACCATACAAAATGGCGTGACATTGCTCCAAAAAGCTTCGTTCGTTTCCCAGCCCGCAGCTGTCAGTGTTAAAGAGGAAGAATGGCACAGACAGACCGCTTTCTGCAAGTAGATAACGATTAGGTCTCATGAAGGCGTCTATTGACGAGAAGAGGGAAAACAACTCCAGGCGCCTACCACTGTCCGTAGACCGGGGATCACCAAGTTACAGTCTTTCCTTGGTCAACCAAAAGCTGTTTGGTTGCCATACTACAATCGGGGTTGGCCTTCTACGTCAGGCCGCACTATTAAGTTTGTAAGCGTGGGTTGAAGTAGGGGAAGCTGGTCATTTTCATGAGGATGAGCTCCTTACATGCAGCTCCCTCGTTATGGAGTCGCATGGATATGGTGAAATGTAGCTAGGCACCCAGATCCAGCCTCGTGTCCAACTTAAACTTTGTCTGTCGTCCTTCGTGACCATGCCCAACGAAAAGGTCTTCTGATCCATACGTACACCCGTTATACCTCCTAAACCGTAGTTAGCGCTAAGAGAACGTTTGCACACATTTTCAGCATTTGGCGGTATTTAGTTGAAAACTTAAAACCTCACTGAGACGGTCTCAGTCTTTCTATAGTTTGATTAAGCGTGTTCAGGGTATAATTTGTGCGTGAAATTCGTAGTTTTTAGTGACTGATGTGGATCGACATGATTCATTTGTGAAGGCGGCAAAGAATTTTGTGGAGTAGTTAGTTTTTCTACGCGTTTTCACGTTCGCTGGATTGAAAGACATTTTGAAAGAGTGCATAAACGATAATATGTCCTTGTGGTCCGGACAAATTCGGAAGGGAGCGGCCGTTCAAGATTTATGTGTGGGAAAGTCTTCCATGGTTACAGCAGGCGTCCCGCCAGAAAAAGCCAAGAAGAAGTATTTTCCTCCGCCGCAAGTGATATTCTGGATTCAAAAGAGAGCCTCCGTGGATTTATGCCAAAATCAGGGCAAGCTTAAGCGGGCAACAGGCTGTTCGTCTATTAAGTTTCTGTGTATTTTGTTGCATTATTGAGGAGCTCAGTGGCGAGCCGTTCGTGTTAATTAGGAAATTGTTAACATCGCCTATGGTGTACTTTGGCACCAAGAAAAGATTGGAGGGAGTAGCGGTTGTACATAAGTTAGACTTAACTTGGCACGTATTCAAGAATGTTTGAGGTACTTTTGACTCTGTGGGCAGAGTGAATGAAGCTGAACGTATGTCGAACCCACGGCAGAAGCTGAAGTCTAAGCCTCAGCATTGAATATGTAAGATCTTTGGGAGGAGAGCGTGCAGAGTAACAGGGAGTTGTCAGCCGTGCCATTCTTTGCATTGTCGGGGCCGGTGTTGTGTAGAGAAATAATATAGTGCGCAAAGAGCTGGTAGATGTTTAGAGAGGTGTAGTGGCCGGAAAAGTATATCAGGTGGGGAAATTTTGGGCGAGCAGGTAGGCATGGCACATTAAGATGATGAGGAGTCACGGCCCAGCAGCCGCCTAAAGGACAAAGACGGGATTGGTGGAATTTTGTCGTTGTAGGTTAAAAGGATGTGGGATGAAAAATATACTTCCTGGGCGTAACAAGACAAGGTAAACTTTGTGATCCTCAGTTAGGTCGTCATCGTCTCAGGAGTGGCTGTCTTAGTCGTATTTATATTCCGACAGTTCAGACAAAATTGTGAAAGTGCAGATGAGTGGTAGCCAGCATGAAGGTGGATGAGTCCAAAGCCCATTCGACAGACATGAAAACGCTTCAAAATAGCCTCTCTTATCTAAAGCTTCAGTGTCTCCCGATAATGCTTATAAACATTGAATATAGACATTGCAAAATCGGTTTACAAACGGATCGATAATGGGACTAACTGAAGAATAACCAAGTTCGTCTTTATAGTGGTAAGATATTTGTAAACACTTTTACAGAAGATATACACAAAAATAAATCGAATACATAGGTGTAATTTCATATCAATCGTCCATCCAAAGTGGTTTATGCAGAATGAAACAGGTGGCTATCGATTGAGGATGTCCCGGTCCATTAAATTAAAACACACTTTGCCAGTGTTAGCTTCGTCATTTACCTACAATAGAGACAACGCATACGGTTATGATGATTAAGAACCATCTTTGGTCCGTGCATCAGGCTATCATGCGTAGTTAAGGCCTAATAATCAGCGGCGGACATAAGTACGTGCCTCACAGTTATAATAAGTAGTCAAGATGAGCCAAGACGCATAAGATTATGATTATGGAGGGCGCTTTCTGGCCACTGGATAAGACTATAAGTTATGCAAGAGAAAGCCCTTCTGCAGATTGGCTGCAAATGGAAATTAAATTACTGAAGAACGCCGAATTATTTCGATATCTGTGCGTGCAGAAATAATTCAAAGTGATGGACAATAGCAGTAAAATGAACGAATTTTTCAAATGCTACACTCGACCGAAGGCAAGAGTTGCAAACGACAGTACCGTGCCAAACATTTGTGAACCAACTCTTCTAAATTCTCACATTGGAAGATCGGGCTGGATAGGAAAGCTGGTCAACCATCCACCTTGGTAGAATTTGCGTTCGAAATTATGGAAAAGTCCTCCGAAATCCTAAGAATATCGTGAACCGCAAACTTCGTAGTATTTTAGATTTACCGTTTAGCTGTTAATTACATTTGAAGTGGTGATATTTGGTGACTTTGAACCTTCATTCATCTAAACAAAGAGCTATTAGCGACATATCACGTAAACATGCAGTCCAAACAGACCAACGCCCTGCAAACTTTTTCACTTTGCAAATCTCATATTTTCGGTGAAGTCAGTTTCGGTTCGCTCTCAGTGATCGGCAAGAGATTTCTAGACCATCTACCAAACGACCTGTGCCCTCTTTTCGTCGTTAATTGGAAGTAGCCTTCTAGCGCCCGGTTTATCTTCTGTCGAATATTCACTCGACGATCTTTAGCTTCAGCCGTCTGAGATGTAATATTGTCAGCAAAGTGAGGAGCTTAAGTTGCCAAAAGCACTCGGCAGATTCTCTGAATGAAGCAGAAAATTTAGTGGCCCTAAAACACAGTCCTGAGAAACGCTAAACATTACCAGTGGAAAAGCGGTGCATGCTGTACAATTTGACACGGAAGGTCCTGTGTAAAAAAACCGTGATCCATCGCAAATCCGCGCCCTAATGATGCAGTCAAGCATTGGGTTGTGGAGAACTTGATCAAAACCCTTGCAATGTAAAAGAACATGGTATTTGAGATATCTGTGCCAAAGCAGCTGAGGTTAGCAAATACATTTATTGCAGCTGGGACCAGCTAAGAAACCAAGAAAGAACACGACTAGTACAGAAGGAAGAGGGTTTCTTGAGTCCACGCTTGCGCATTAAGCGAAGTAGTATTTTCAACCAGAAAAGGCTGTAAAGCAGCGAAGACTTGGACTCGAGGGCGGAACTGGAATAAAAACTAGGTCACTAGAATGGAGATTGGTCACAAACTCCTGTAGGTAAGGCGGTCAAAGCACATAGTGGTTGCTTGGCTTGAGAACGAGACATAAAGATGTACATGCTTCCATAGTGGATGGAGAGTCTTGAAAGCAACACGTATATCCCTAATTCTCTTATTTGGGATGTTGAGACAGACGACGATCCAAATAACTGGGTCCAGCCGTGCAAGAACCTTTCTGTGCAGTATGTGGAGACTTATTCCAGCATTGTGATGAGTCGTCTGAGTGATAGCCAGCTGCGACTCCGTCTGGGGACCTGGGTAGGGGGTCGAAAATCAGGATACGAGGATGTTCAAAGCCCACTGCCGCAACTCAACCGTAACAGAGCTTACAGCTAGTCCAAAAACACGTGCGATTAGCGGACAACATTTGGAGAAGAGAAGCTTATCGCGCAGGGGAGCTTTCTGGGACAAAAAACCTGTTGGGAATACCATACCCCCGAAAACCGTTTACTTGTTGCACCATTGTTATTCGAGTCCCAGAAATTTGAAGTTCGAGAATCTACCCCATTTCTACCATGCCACACATTTAAAAAACTGCGCTTCTCTCCAATTTGCCGGATGCATTTTGTGGATACAAGCGCATCTATCTTTCTTCGAGCGCCTTCAATACATAAATATCCGACGTTGATACAGCTGTGCTTTGCCTTCCATTGACGCAGTAAGGGCTATCACCCGGAGGTCCCGCCTTCTTCTTCTCTCTTCGCTAACAATGATTCGACTTACGCCAGAGCTCGGGATTCGTGAGTCTGTTCTCGCGTAGCATAAAGTCTCTGACTGTATCCGCTAGGCTCGTAACAAAACGGGTCCCAAAAAACGCAACAGACGTTAACCAAAACTCCTAAGTGGCACTCACCTAGAAAGTACGGCAATATATTGGAGGAAAATACGGGCCGTTATTCATGGTGCTTAGAGGGAGGGCGCATCGGTGGGTGAATCTAGGTAACCTCAAAACCTGCCTATACACAATGCTCAAGCAGGCCGTAGGAAGCTTGCAGATGGTGGACATCTGAGCCGCGCAAAGTGCTTAGAACGGTGCGTGAGCTGAATCGTACTGGCGGCTGCAGCCTCAGAAGGACAGAGGACAGAGAATAAAAAAGAGAGTGGTTGACGATGCTCAGTGTCGAAGATTATCTGGGACATACTGAGAACAGTCTCAGAGAGCAGCCTGAATAAGGCCAGGAATTTTGGCCAAAATAACAGGGCGAGGGCAAGAGGTCCGCGAATATAATAACGATGAATTTTTATTGGGCTTGCGCTGGTGTAGTTTGCCCTGAAGACGAACTGTCATCTATAAAATGCGGTTGGGCGCTACACTGGAAGTGGGAATTTCAAAGAAGTGTAATCTGCAGAACTTCACACCAGTTTCATTTCGTTCACCTCAGTGGTATTGCACACGCAAGAGCACTTTTGAGCGTATCATGCTTCATGCTGTGTATTTCTGAGGACAGGTCTTGCTAGTCCTTCTGGAACCAGGACAGACCTAGGCCAGGCACATAGACTGGTGGTAGGATTTCCATGTTTCGATGCAAATAAGGGTCAATCCTAGAGCCCTGACAACGATCAAATCGCCCATGCAACTGAAAGAGTGCGGCACACTGGTGGTTGCTTGTATTGGTGTTTGTTGAATGGATGAGTTGAGTGAAAAGAAATCCTACAGTGTATGGTCGACTTTTTGTCTATTTTGCGGGAACACACTTGTTTGATCGCACACAGTTTGCAAAAGCAAGGTGCGAAAAGAAGTCCATAGGAGCATGACACAGCTAAGGCACACAAAGTAACCAGTGAACTCACGAGTGCCAGTGCCGCGAGTGGAAGAGAAGGACAACTCGGAACATTCAAATAGAATCTGGACCTAACATGTAAGTGATGACGGAAGGAGGTGGGGTGCATGTTGGGGCTGCAAGATTTTTGCAGTAGAGACTCTTTATGGCTGGGCAAAACCGTGACCGTGAAAGCTATCAAAAAGCTGCCCGAGGAGATTTTCCCGGATAAGAGGTTATAAACTAGGAAGAGGCGAAAACCGATGCAGGCAGCGGTCGGAGGAATTCCTGTGTTTTGGCAGGGCGGGGGTAGACGGGGATCATCCTCTGTCCTATGACTCTTAGTGCATCGGACGCCTCAGGAATTTGTTATTAGGCCCAAGGCTATCTGAAGCACACTTTTTCAAGGCGTTAAATTCAGCGACAGAAACTGTAGGGTTAAGTGCTAAATTGTGGCAGCAGCGTTTCGGTGAAGGAAAGACTGTGAGTGAGCCAGGGAGCTCAAGTCAATGTGGACGCGATGGCAGGTAGCGCCAAATGCGTGTGTACGAGTTGTATATCGCTCTCACGGAGGTACTGTTTTGCTGTGGCGCGTTGAGATGGAACAGAAAGAGAATGAGTTTTAGAATCCTGCCTTCACAGACTAATGGATGGGCACACAAGACCAGGGATTTTGCCAAAGCCTCCTTGCTCGGTTCACTCCTGCTGCTTACCTGACGGATACGTAAAACAAAGAGTTTAGCACCTTCCATTGTGTTATCAGCGTAGCGATTAGGTTAACCGGTAAGGTACCCACAAAAGCCCTAATGGTGGCTTGAAAGCGGGCCCAGATCCAGCGTAGACGACTCTTGGAAGAAGGCCATGTCAAGCACCAACTACCCGGAACGGGAAATCTGTTGTCCGATAAAAAGGCCCCATCTGATCTTAAAAATCCTTTTACCGCGTCCTTGCCGAGTATTAGTGTGTTCGCAGGTGAAAAGCTTATCGGCAAACGCCTATCCAAACAGGACGTAGGTTCCGTAGTTGGAGATAGCTTGATGGAATCCGATCCCCGTGGCGGATGAGTTACTCACGCCTTGGTCTTACGCATAGCTTAAAAATTGCAACCATTGTGTCTGAAAGGTGACAGGAGCGCAGTACTAAAAAACTGGGCTTGCGTACTCTGGCAACTTGAAACTGCATCTGATGGGAAAAGCTAAAAGTACGGGAGTATCTGAGGTCGAGATCTTTGATCTCCGTGGAATGGGTGGTAGGATTTCCATGTTTCGATGCAAATAAGGGTCAATCCTAGAGCCCTGACAACGATCAAATCGCCCATGCAACTGAAAGAGTGCGGCACATTGGTGGTTGCTTGTATTGGTGTTTGTTGAATGGATGAGTTGAGTGAAAAGAAATCCTACAGTGTATGGTCGACTTTTTGTCTATTTTGCGGGAACACACTTGTTTGATCGCACACAGTTTGCAAAAGCAAGGTGCGAAAAGAAGTCCATAGGAGCATGACACAGCTAAGGCACACAAAGTAACCAGTGAACTCACGAGTGCCAGTGCCGCGAGTGGAAGAGAAGGACAACTCGGAACATTCAAATAGAATCTGGACCTAACATGTAAGTGATGACGGAAGGAGGTGGGGTGCATGTTGGGGCTGCAAGATTTTTGCAGTAGAGACTCTTTATGGCTGGGCAAAACCGTGACCGTGAAAGCTATCAAAAAGCTGCCCGAGGAGATTTTCCCGGATAAGAGGTTATAAACTAGGAAGAGGCGAAAACCGATGCAGGCAGCGGTCGGAGGAATTCCTGTGTTTTGGCAGGGCGGGGGTAGACGGGGATCATCCTCTGTCCTATGACTCTTAGTGCATCGGACGCCTCAGGAATTTGTTATTAGGCCCAAGGCTATCTGAAGCACACTTTTTCAAGGCGTTAAATTCAGCGACAGAAACTGTAGGGTTAAGTGCTAAATTGTGGCAGCAGCGTTTCGGTGAAGGAAAGACTGTGAGTGAGCCAGGGAGCTCAAGTCAATGTGGACGCGATGGCAGGTAGCGCCAAATGCGTGTGTACGAGTTGTATATCGCTCTCACGGAGGCACTGTTTTGCTGTGGCGCGTTGAGATGGAACAGAAAGAGAATGAGTTTTAGAATCCTGCCTTCACAGACTAATGGATGGGCACACAAGACCAGGGATTTTGCCAAAGCCTCCTTGCTCGGTTCACTCCTGCTGCTTACCTGACGGATACGTAAAACAAAGAGTTTAGCACCTTCCATTGTGTTATCAGCGTAGCGATTAGGTTAACCGGTAAGGTACCCACAAAAGCCCTAATGGTGGCTTGAAAGCGGGCCCAGATCCAGCGTAGACGACTCTTGGAAGAAGGCCATGTCAAGCACCAACTACCCGGAACGGGAAATCTGTTGTCCGATAAAAAGGCCCCATCTGATCTTAAAAATCCTTTTACCGCGTCCTTGCCGAGTATTAGTGTGTTCGCAGGTGAAAAGCTTATCGGCAAACGCCTATCCAAACAGGACGTAGGTTCCGTAGTTGGAGATAGCTTGATGGAATCCGATCCCCGTGGCGGATGAGTTACTCACGCCTCCGTTCCGATAATTAGGATATTTCTACCGCAAACCAGAGGACTGCTATCACGTAGAGCTCGTTTTCCACAGCCCTGTGATGAGTGAAAGTGGCCGTGTACCGTGCAATCCGGAGTATAACAACACTGACTAGCAAACAGCCTGGCCGATAGCAGCCGCTCCCCTGGATGGGAACTTTGGGGCCAAACTCATCAGTGGTTTCTAGTACAGGCGGATATGAACCCATCATGTAGTCAGTGGCGCTCCTGCATCCAAGTCAACGCATTTATTGCGTTACTGCTCAATCTCGGAACTAAATATGCATGTCATTTTTCCTAATTTTTGGATACAGTTTCAAATCTCTTCCATTTTCTGGCAACAGAAACTGTAGTCGCTTGAACCAGCCTAAACTTGGTTCACCGTTTATAACCGACAAGCTGAACCAAACTGGCGTAGGGAGATCAAGACTCTAGACGAGTTTCATAACCAACGGATTTTGGGACAGTCGTCATCTACGTAACAGGGAGTCGGACAGGTTCAATGAAAGTTGTATGCGCATCGCGTCATGAAACGTCAACCCGACTGGCGAATTGAAGAAGCGATCCTAATGAGTATCTGGGGTTTCATGCGATTAGTACATCAGAGATTGTGCCGAAATATCCTTAGAACGGCGAACTTGTTAACCTACTTTACTCAACTGAGTGAGAATGAGTAAACAGAGCTTTATTTTTTGGTGTACAGCTTCGCAATGGCGTCTGGTCCATTTTCACCAAGCGGGACATTTGCTGGGCGAGTCTCCTGCGAAAGGCATTTGGGCACTACTTTCGTCATCCAGAAGAAGGTTCCAGTCCAGCGACTGCTGCTTTTTGGTGACGGCGCACTGGCGTTGAAGCTCAAAGATTTTAGACCTGAAAAATGTTGGTATAGATTTGACCGCGCATCAGGAGGGTCGTTGACGTAAATGAGGATGATTATTCGTCCAAAGACGGCTCCTTGATGAGCTCCAATACACACGGGTGCGGACGAATAACAAATATATCCAGCTTGAAAAGGGTGTACAACCATCTGATTACTGAGCCTCTGACTGCATGTGGGAGTGCTCAAACTGATGTCTAATGTCCTGCTAACCCCAAGAAGTATAGGCGAAGCAAGACAGACTAGTCTTCGACATCCACTGGGCAGTGTGGAAGGAGTGCTGGCCGTATGAATAGACAGAATAAACCTGTTAAACCTGTACGACTGGGTATTTTCAGCAATTGGCCCTGAGTACAAAAGTTTGTGCATGAGCGGGTGCGCCCGTTCGTGCGTGCAGGAGGGTACGAAATGATAGGTCGTATTTGTGACACCTGTAGACCAAATATGCTAATAACTGTGAAAGAAAAAGAACTCGTGATCTATTTGGGGTAAATTCAGTGATGGAGGAAAGTGATGTCTATTTGAGGTAAATTCAGTGATGGAGGAAAGTGATAAGGAGTGCTCTAGCGGTTTCTGCAGCTTCTGTCTATTCGGAGTCCAAATTAAACAAGTATCAAGTGGTTCGCATCTGATTCACTTCGGGATTTTTGTCATATGCTCAAGTAACTCACACAGATAAGAAGGAGCATCCTGATTGGTATGGGACGCAGAAAAATCCTCAATCCACACATACACTGAGTTTCGTGCCAATTTGGTTTTCGTGGAAGACACCCGAATTCAAGCTGAACATCTCGTTTATGGTGTTCCTCTTCAACTGAATGTGCTCCTCCTGGCCACCTCATGTTTCGTTTGGCACGGTGTTCCGAATACCTTAGTATATTGTATAGACGTGACCCACCACTTGTGAGCCTGCTGTCGAACAGCGCTCAGCAACACTAACGGCAGCGTGTTATGCCCACTCGTCTGTCCGGTTCTTCCATTCTGCTGTCAGAACCTAGCTTTCAGTCAAACTTATCAAGTGCTCTAGTATGATCGGTAGGCAAAAAGGACCCTTGTGCGGTCGCGTTTGCTTCGGTTAATTCGTTGATTTTACGAACCACTTGTAAGTAGGCACACGAAAATTATAACCGAGATTTCGTCTTGAACGATATCAGGGTTCATCTTGTCTTTTAGGCGCTGAGTTGTTTGTTCTAATATACCGGTAAGTAGAATTGGAAAACTCCGTCGGCTCCAGTAGGTCATTTCAGGACTCGGTGTATTGTGTTGGCTACCATTGCTATGCTGCTTTGGAATAACATCGTTTCTTTTAGGAACATACACCAAGGGACAAATGTGAATGCTCGTCCAGAGCGGAGGTTCATTCCCGACTGAAAAGGAGGCTGGTCACTACTTTTTGGGTATTTACTGACATCTGTACGAAATTTATTGTTCAAAAACCTAGTCGTTTAGCCTTCTCAGTATTCCCGATGCTAAAGCGCCGATTCCTTATTTTAGATGGATATTGGACTGATCGATTTTTTCGATTTTAGTCGGGCAGAAAACCTCATATGAGGAACTGCCTTCACGATATGTATACTTATTGACTTCAGTTGCAGTCATGTTTTCTTAGTGGCTGTTTTTGTCACAAGAATCATATCGAGCTTCTATTAATTGTAAATGTGTAACTGTTCTGGTTGCTCAGCCTGAGGGAGGTGATTGCTATCTGTAGGTTGCACAAAGATATCAATTACCTGTTCGAGCCGCACTCAGAACCGAAGCTTCTCAAGTACAGTAATGATTTTGCAAAGACAGGCACATCCCTTATCAGAAAACTGGTCGAAGCCTTGCATCTTATATTCGAAGTTACCTGCATAAATCTGCCAATGAACTGTCACGACTGAAGGACATATGTATTGCAGACCCCCAGATCAATTTACAGGCCTTACAGTGGAAGGTCGAAGAGAGCACGTGATTGCAATCACAGCATTGTAACGTAATTACAACTAAGACTGCACCTGCTAACGCGCGTTTATCGTATGACCTAATGTGTGTTTATCCCGGCGAGCGATTTATGCAGGAGCAGGCATTCTGATGGGTCAGTTGTGCACAAGCCATCAAGTGGGCCCGTTAAAATGCACTCGCACAATTTTATCCGAATGAGGCATGCGATTCATCCATAGCCCAGCATTCTGATTGGTTAATGGTGCACAAGCCAGGAAACATGCGCATTCAAACTACATTTGTGCACAAGCCAAGAAAAACGAGTTAAATGGTTAAAGCGCATAAACTAGAGAAAGATGGACTTTCAAAGCAAGCGAAAAAATAGCATGAAACAATCTGAAGATTTTATTTCAGGGGACCTCTGTTTCTCCGCGTGAAATATGTACATTTAGCGTTTATAAAATGAACAAGTGAACTTAACATCACAAAAAGCATCCACGTACCTTAAAATGCCCTCCATCATCCCGCCTTTCTTCACACAATCTGTTTCTGACGACCCAGATCACTTCTTTCAATGAAGGTTTGGCAGGAACTCAAGATTTTTGTTTTTGGATGTTTTTTGGGTATGTATACATATCCTAGATTTTCGCACTCGGAACTTTAAGTTGCTTTCATCTTAGTTAATCATATTTTTATGCTGGAAAAGTGGTAGTGCCCTAAAAAGAAAAACGTTGACGGGGAAATTCGAAAAGGCGGACGTCGTGTCCGGGGTTAGGACCGCGAACCACCAGGTCCGTAAGACCAAGCTTACCCCACTTGGTCCTCGAGTCACGATCAGTCATTGGTGCATTCC
The DNA here is from genome assembly GCA_003604175.2 of Clonorchis sinensis. Lineage (NCBI taxonomy): Eukaryota > Metazoa > Platyhelminthes > Trematoda > Opisthorchiida > Opisthorchiidae > Clonorchis > Clonorchis sinensis. The sequence goes on from CM030371.1 coordinate 3,510,552, forward strand.
TTTGCTAAGCAGCTAGGCCTTGTATGGAGCAGTCGTCTGTTTTGGTGTGGATGACGGGACTCGAAGCAGTCAATTATTTGCTTGAGTTTGGCTTGTGCATGAATCTACTGCCAAGAAAAGCCGCTCACTAGAAGCACACCCAAATTTTTTTCGCCGAAACTATAAGGTTTTCGAAGTTGTGATTTTACGGGGAGGTAGTCTAATCCTGTTGCACTTGTAGGCGCCATGCTGTTTACAACATTTTGTTTAAGTGAGCAAAATTTCAAGGTCACGGACCATCATTGATTCCAATTTTGTTACCGGTTTACGAGAGATAAAGCACGAAATTGCACTTTACCATACTTTGGCGTCTCTTTTAAGAGTAAAAATGGCATATATAGAATATCCAATGCAAATTTCACCCAGGAAAATTGGTCATTGACGTTTATTTGCTTTATACTCCACAGATTTAACAAGCGAGATAATTTTGTTCAGCGAACTTCGTCAGAACACCTTTTCTTACGGAGCTCAGCCTCCATTAAGTACAACATTGTCAGAAGACAGCATGATTTGTGCAGTTGAGATGCGAGGGCCATCTCTGTGGATGACTGCCTTTCCCAGCTATGCATAACTAGCTTGTGGACAATACCGCGTCAGGAGGTAACTTTAGGTAAATTACCAACACAATGGTTTCATTTCTGTTAGAAATATGACTCACCGTAGGTGGAATACGTCATAAAGCGGTCATAATGATAACAGTAGCCGTTGCCAATCACCCAGACTACTTATCGTAACTGCTAGGCCCGTTTCAATGTGCGACCCTGATTATGAGGTCTCACCCATATGCGATAACCTGTTCCAACGGCTAACGACTTTTCATACACATAACTGTATTCAATATCGCCCACCTTCGCTGCTCAACGTAACTGCTAGGCTTGTGTCTATGTGACGCTGATTATGTGGCCTCACCTATACGTGGCAACTGAATTCAAATGCCAACTATGGCCTTCCATACTCATAACCGTACGCGTTTTCAGTCATCCCGAATGCTTGTTGTAACTGCTAGGCCCGAGTCTAGGTGCGACGCTGCTTATGATGCCGCACCTATGCACAGTAACCTAATCCAATGACCAATGACTGTCTCTCATATTCATTACTGTACGCGGTGTCGCTTATCTTTGCTACCTAGAGTAAACACAAGGCCAGTGTCTATGCGGGGTGAAAATAGGGTCTAAACTATGCATGACAGCCTAATCTGACGGCCTGTCATAAAACAGTTCAGCTGTAGCGTCCTTTATGTGCCAAGCTGCCATGCAACTAGAAGGAAGCAAGAGGTCCAGCATACCGCGAGTTCGCCCAAGCCTAGACAGGGGAAGTCGAAAGGCAGAAGTAGGGTTCGAACCACTGATCTTCCGGTCAGTAAATTCGCGCTCTAAACACTGATCCATCTGGCCTGTCATACTCATAACTGTAGTCGATGTCGCGTAACTTGGCTACTTATCGTACCGGATAGGCCCGTGTCCATGTGCATCGTTGAGTATGAAGCATTGATTATTCCAGGTAACCCAATCCGTCATGCTCATAACTGCACGCGTTGTCACTTATCTCTGCTAGTTAAAATAAACTCCAGGCCAGTATTTATACGAACCGATGAATACGAGACTTCAGCTATGCACACAAACCTGATCCAACGGCGAGTGACGGACGCCACACTCATAACTGTACGCGATATCGCTTATCTTGGCTTCTTTTTGTAACAGTTAGGCCGGTGCCTATATTCGACGCTGACCTCAATTATGCTACCCTTATCTAACCGCTAACGACGGCCCATCATACCCGTAACTGTGTGCGCTGTCACTTACTCTGCTACCTATAGTAAACACGAGGCCAGTATTCATGAGGGCCGATAAAAATTAGCCTCCACTATACGTGGTATCCTAACCTAACGCCTAACGTGGGTCCGTCGTACTCATAACTGTAGTCTATATCGCTCATCTTAGCTACTTATCGTTATTTCTAGGTTTGGGTATATGTGCAACGCCGAATATGAGACCTCAACTAGGCTCAGCAGCCCACCCCAATGGACAACGACGGCCTGTCACGCACATAACCGTACTCAATATCGTCTGCCATAGCAACTTACAGTAACTGAAGGGCCCGTACACGTGCTTTTAGTGGTTAACGGCCCTAACAAGTCTCTAGTGAACAGAATAAAGTAACAATGTAAGCCAGATACAAGGTCACAAGGAGAAAAATCCAAGTAAATCTTGACTCACAGTTCAAAATAGGAGATTCCATAGTTCCGTATTCCGTTGAACCACCACACCAGAGAAGTTCCACCTTCCAGGTATTCCAACTCTCCGGTGATCGCAATATTAATCCACAGGTGTGAATAGATTAGTCCAGCGTTTGTAGCTAAGATTTTTGTTCACGTTTAGAGTTAGCAGCAGCTAATTATAGCCAACCGACAGTCACAACAACAGTCACTCAGCAAAAGCCTCAAAGTCCGTTGGACCCAAGAAGCGGGCGGTAGCGGTTGTATTTCAGTAAAACAAACTTTTGTACAGTGATGTGACTGATATTGATGGGGAAAAGGAAGATGATACTAAGCATGAAAATAGCAGTTTACAGGTGTTACATGCTCGTAACTGACTAATGCCCCAGCTATACATAATGGACTAATCCAACGACCAACGGCGGTCCTTCATATGCATACGCGTCATCCGTCTGCCAACCCCTTGCCTAAAAATACACAACCACTTTTAACAAATCATGTTTCTGTTTATTGATTGCATCGGTACAAACGTAATTTGTGGTTACTCAAGTTCTCAGTTTCAGGATGCTGTTTTTACTCGACAGGGTTTCTTAAAGGAAAATGTATGTATGTATAATCGTAGACAGTTTCCGCGATAACCTTTAAAACACACAATTAAACAAAGTTGTAGTGGCTAAGTCATCAAGTGCTTAATAAATCCCTTTGTCCACAGTTCCAACTCGGTGTCCACGCTGAAGATGGGCTCTTACTGTTATAAAAGTAAACTCACTACCTACTCAATTAGTCCCATTGGCGATAATGAGGGAGCCCTGTGTACATCGATTAATCAATAGCGGGATCCGGCAACCATATGCATTATTGGACGCAGCGAAGTTAAAGATAAAGAGGGGTGTATATTTGTCAGTCGTACGACCAAGTGGTATGGACTTGAGCCCTAGGATCCAAGGATCACGTGAGTCATCAAACGTGCAAACATTGATGTAGCGGTACCAAAGACCTAGTGAGTGGGCGGATACTTGGTGTCAAGTCTGCTCATTTAGATCACTAAACCCCAACTTCACTCCACTTCTGCTTTCCGATACCAATACCACTTAGCTTAATAGAGTCGACTCGTAACCACTTTATACTCAGCCGCAGTAGCAGTCTCGTCAGCTAGGGGCTACTTTCTGAGAAACCGATCAGCTAATGTGCTTGCGCTTGTAATTTTCAGCATCCGATTTAATATAAATAAGCTTCCACATCTCGGGCAAGTGCGTCGGAAGCTGCTCGCTAGTTCGAGCTATTCTGAGGCTCTATTTTATGCCCGTCAGGTGGGTTTCGATCTCATCCAAATAATCGTTCATGCCGAAGTATTGCAATCCATCTTCACTTCCAAAATCATGTCTACATATCGCCGAGCCGCGGTTGAGACAGCGGCTGTCAAATACCTAAAGACGTCTTAGTTCCGCTGCTCGGACCAGCCAAGTCTCACAGCCACACAACAAAACAGCCCATATTGCAGCGTGGTACACATGTTTCTTGATATTGAGGGATATGCCACTTTTACGCAATAGAGGTTTCAAATTAGCAAACGCGACCCAAGCCTTCCAGATCCGTGCATTGACTTCATCTGTCACACTAAATCAGCACTAACACAACTTCGAATGTACATATAACACTTCGCAAATTTGTATGGCTCTCCTTGGACCGTAAGTGGCGTGTTCAGTGTCGAACTCACGTAATAAATTCCAGATTAACTAGTCCATCATCTCAGGGGTCCCACTCCCGTCAGTAGGTGTATGTTTGATTTCCCTAACCACACTACCTCTGCGTGCTTATACCTGTTTGCTCTAGATCTCTTGCACTATAATAGCATTCATTAATAAACTCAACCCGTGCTTGATGGCTAGTCTAATAAATACAAATCTACTCCTATCCTGTCTCATTTAGTCACTTGTTGTCACCACCCTGTTTGTGGTAAACTTTCAGTTTTTTTCTCCGTAATACTGTACTTTGTGCTATCAGATATCTCCTTAAGCTAACCGGACTTCACTGACGTCATCCCATTCCCTCTTACTCCCAAGCTTCGAACTTCGGGAATACCCGTTATCCACTCCACCTTATCAGTTATTTACATCCCCAGAAATCCCCGAACGGACCAGAAAAATACCTGCGATCTTGCATTGGCTTCGTCCTACCTCTGGGAATTCTCTTGGCAAACTCAAAAACCCCGGTGCTCACAGAAGTGAACGTCCCAGCTCAATCATATCAAACATGACGTCCGTTACGGGGCTGTCCAGAAACCGAAGTACATCAGTGCAATGGTGGCACGGCACTGCCGTACCCAGTTTGATAGCACACCCACAAATAATCCATTCCTACTGTTGACTGTACATTCTCGCCCACTGGGTTCATTACCTGCAACTACAAACAAACTCACGCTTTATTCTGAATGTAAGCTTATGATCATGCGCTACCCACCAGTTGTGAATAGACATTATTATTATTACCTTACACTCTGAGTGCAGGGTGCATACCGAAGGACGGGATGACTTCGATCAGTTCAGTCAAATACATCTGCGCCTTTTCCTCCTCTTTGAAGAGGAGAACGACGTCAGCACACTCCATATCGACAAGGTTTTCGTCAGATACGTACGTCAGAATGTACGTACGTACATTCACGTGCCACTCACAGGCCCGGTATCCATCACTGAGGGAACTCTCGGTACCTTCTTGTAGATGTTTAGATAATCAAATATATCGCACTTCTTGTAGCGTGACTATTAAGCCAAGAAGTAAGGATATTTTAGGGTTGGAAGGGATCGGAATAGGCAGTGAAAGTAACGCCAGGCGTCCGCACTGCTGTTGCCGCGGTTCATAAGACATTTCTACTCAGAATGCACCGCCGAGAAACTGAAAGACAGACATAAAATGCAACTGTATACTAGAGAAATCACGTTAAACCCATTCAGTTTTGTCTACCCAATCGACTCGTAAGACCCTTAATATCATATGAAAAATTTCCTTAGAACCCGTTCACAGATGTCCTAAATATAGACCACAAGTGATGTGTCAAACACCTCAGTCTTCAATTTCACAGATGTGGAGGAACAAGCGTTCCTTGTAGAGAAGGATGGGTGACATACTGGCTACGGAAGACGTCGTAATTTGTCTCACAGTGGGTGGGAATAGCGTCCATATCATAAAGGCAAAATAGTTCATTCCCTAATGCAAACTACGCCAAACAACAACAACCGTAATTTTGAGCATTCCGAAACCCCAGCACCGATGGGCGTCCACACTGGTGATCTGTTAACACTTTGTTACATCCAGTTACTCATGAGTAGCGCGTAAATATAAAAAACACTTTGCTGGACAACCGAACCAATGCCAAATGCTCGTCAGTTTCTTCGCAACTTCTACGTTTGTTAGAGGATTACTTGTTAAGTTGGGTAAGCCGTATCTGAAGCGATTTAGCATTGCGATTTCATCAATAACTCATGTTGTGTTGCTGTGATCCATGAAACTGCTCTCTCTCCCGTATGAGTTCACTCACAGGATAACTAGTCAGTCAAGATAACCCAAAGTCGCCCTACCTATTCGTCTACACAAAACTCAGAAAATTTTAGTTGGAGTTTAGACTCTTGATTGTTGCAAAGCCCGTCTACATTGTCCACCAAAGTGGGGTTGATGACAAGAATATCGTTGCAAATTGAGCGGTGAGTAGGAACAATTGGATAACTTTAAGGATTCCCTACCAAACTTCGACGAAACAGTTTCCGACCACTTAAGCAATTCTGTGATTAGTACCGGTGATACGCATTTGTCTGGTTTTTATGGGAGACTCAGCTGAATCTCTCGTTTATGATCAGATTCTCCAACTGAATGTGCTGCACCAAGGGCGAAACGTCGACATCTGTCCAGTTTCGGTTCAAATAGAACAAGAGACTGAAGGAATCTCAGGGACTGCGCCTACCTGATGAGCCCCAAGAAGGGTGAAATCGGTTGTGGGCTGTTTTCAGCAACCTTGTGAGTAGCTTTCTTCATGAAAAGATACGCATTTCTGTTCAACGCCGTAACCCCGAAAGAGCTGACCTCCGTTCCAAAGGGATCCCTGATTGGATGACTGGCGCGCAACTGAATCTCGACGTACCAGTCACCGGATGGAGAGCGGGACAACACCGACCCGGATGATCCATGCATGAACAAGTGACAAATTTTAATACCAGGTGTATCATGTGAGGAAAACAACGCGACAGAACAATGGTGCATATTAGACAAGTTCATCCGCCGATGTTACCATCAGCAGGTGAATACTCACACACGCTAACTGTTCACAAGATAGTGCGTTTGCCAGACTACTGCAGCGTGGACATTTTAAAGGTCATATGTGGCCTCGGAATTTCGAACCTACCACGAGTTTCTCGGTTTATTACCAGTCACATTTGATAAAACTCCGGAAGACAGAGCCCGTAACTCCTCCGGCGGTCCAGCTTCCTTGTCTATCTAAGTGACTGTAAATAGCCCGGTAACTTGAACAAACATTCAACCTTGGAATGATTCTAAAAATTACCCAGAGTGTTTGCCAGACAGAATCGCAAATCAGATGATTTTTACACCTTATGACAATCCTATCAGTAACTTTGGGATGGAAGATTCGGGAGAAAGGAAAAAATTGCACTTTTCAAACCCAAGTCTTGATCGATAAGGTGGATTGCACTGAACCATGCTGGCGGTTATGACAGTTGAGTGAAGGGTGAACTATTAGCGTGCTCTCGAAATGTTGTGGCCTCCTTCTTGATCCCACCGAAGCTTCGCCTTTCGGATAACCGCACACGGTTCCATGTGCTGACCCAACCCCAGAACGAGTTGGTCCATGTTGCTAAACGATCCTAACGGAGACTCTCCGCTTTCCTACACAGCGCTAAAGCCACTGTGCCAGGAATAAGCATCGGTGTCAAACAACAACCAATGTAACCCGTTAGTTCGCAAAGAAAACGGCAGAGCGTAAGGAAACACACAGTGCCTACACTGGATACAACTTATGGCAAAAAATGCAAATGTGAACTGATGCTCCGACTACATCCGCACGGACCGTATTCCTTCAGGCCATCCACCATGACTGCGCAGAAACACCTTAAATGGCGTATCATTCAGTGAGACTTTTGAAGATAGTCTGTTCCAGAAAAATCATATTCGCTGACTTTTTTTGATACAAAATCACGTATTCACCTTAGAATTCGCAGTGATTGGCAGTTCTGTCGACTATCTATGAGTATTATGTTTGATTGTGTCCAGGTGAAGACGTTAATCACTTTTTAGAGACTTGCTGAAAAATCTTTGACAGCCCACGACCGGTTTCACCCTTCTTGGGGCTCATCAGGTAGGCGAAGTCCCCGAGTTGCCCTCAACCTTATACTTGAGCCCAAATTGTGTTACATCTATAAAGTGTATTGCGACACCTCGATTATGGTGCCATCTGAAATATGAGGTGGCCTGGTGCAGCACATGTGGTTGAAGAACATCATAAAGGACATATTCAACTGGGATCCAGGTCAGTCTCCCGTGAAAAACAAATTGGAACCCAGGTATGATAGTTTAAAGAATCTCAGGAGGCGTCTAAAGCTTAGGGTGGACAAAAAATCGAGGAGGTCCCTCTGACTGAATAAACGTCCTTAGGCAAAGGTAACAATGCTTCATCCTCACCAAATGCGAATTGTTTTATTCAGATTGTGTATAAATGCACAGAAAATGTGGAAGGGCATGAAAAAAGCCGAAGCCTTCACATTCCAACGAAGAGGCCCCCAAATCACCCATTCACAGGCAGGCTACCCCTGGAAAAGACCGCGGAACGGCCCCGAACCAAACATACTGTTCGGTCGGATGCGAGTGGCAGTATCACAGACGACTGACAAACACGTGTGAGACAGTGCCATCTCATTCGAACTCTGCCACCGAGATTCCAAACAGTTCGATTACAGGCACACACCGCTGGGCCAACCTGGCAGCAAAGCGACTTTCCACCCGACTGACGTGCTTAGTGGCCCAAAAGAAGATGGAATGTCGACGAACAGAAGGCCTTCACTAACACATTGTCCGTCCAGAAAGTCCAATTCTGTTGCGTTCTTTGAAATGTGTCAAGATTCATCAGTTGTTTCCTGATAGACGACATACTCCAATTGAGATTTCGTCCTGTAGACGAAGTCATTCCATGCCGAAAAGCTGTTTCATCCTAATCGGGAATCATCAGCAGTTGGCATCTGACGAAACCCCAGGGTCACGTGACCTCCATGCAAATAGTTTGAACCGTTCAGCCACGATCGGCCGAACAGCAATGTGAGTAACTCTCACTTATACATATCACTGCCACTCATTGTTCAATCACGGAAACCACATCACGTGGTTACGTATTGACTATCTCCTCGAGTGAAGAAACTTCGCTCATCGCCTACTAGTGACGAAAACTATCGAGACCACTCCGTGCGATTAGTTTTGAACGTAAGCCCTAACCGGCACAGCAAGAAGACCCAATTGAAGAGATTTAAACAACGCCTTTTCTTTCTGCGGTGGACATATAACGAACATTTGTAGGTCCATGCTTGTGGAGAAAACACCTCAGATCACCCAGAAGTAGGTGAGCTATCCAAGATCACTGCCATGGTAGACGGATATCATGAGTAAACATCTTGTGCCAGCAAAGCTGGTTGTCCGAGATTAGTCTGTCTAGCCACGCTGAATGCTGCCTTTCAGGGTGTAAGGTTCTTAACAGACTATTGAGTGACTGACTGAAGTCAACTGAGTGACTTGTGCTCGATGAAGCTGGGATTCAGGACTTCTAGTTGCTATCTCGTAGCGCGCATCAAAATGCTTCAACAGTTTCTCAGAAACTTTTGAGAAGGCTGTCCGTGTTTTCTGACGATTGAGTCACCGCAACTGAAGATGAACACGCGGATGACACAGGCGGCACAAAGTTCGTGACTTACTCCCTGAAGGGGGTAATTCATCCGTGATTGCACGGAGGGGGTAGCAAGCGTGGGAGCATCAGTCGACTGTCCGCAGAGGCCACGTCTCGCACCCACAAAACACTACATCTCTTACTGTAGCTTGGCACGCGCGACCTTTAAGACCCAGTGATATGCCTTTTTGACGCCACAAGTGACACAAGTTGGCAAACGTGAGTCGAACCTTTGAGATTCTTGCACTGATTTCATCAGACACACTTCCGCCAGAGCTAACACAGCTACCGAGGTACGTAAAATTCCCCACAAACTCCGGTGATGCTCCTTGAACTGTCAGGGATATGTTTCAAATACTGTAAGTTCTGAAGCGTGACTTTGCACTTTGGAGGCGCTAGGAGCATAGTCATGTTCCGCAAAGTACATTGTCTGAACACCTATCAGCTCAGAAAGGAAACTACTCACAAGTTTGCTGAAAACCCTTCGACAGCCCACAACCGGTTTCGCCCGGCTCGTCAGGTAGGCGCAGTCCGCGAGTTTTTGAGTAGCCTGCCTTATGAAATTACACTCCGATATCTCGAATATCGTATCAGCTGAAACATGAGTTGGCCTTTGTGCAACAATTCCAGTTGAAGAATATCCTAAACGAGAGATTTAATAGAGTCTCTCCGTGAAAACTCAGTTGATAAGCAAACGAGTGTATTTGTCGAGATCTATCAGTTCACCTACCAGAAAATACAGAGTCTATAGTGAGACCGGCAAGCTGCCAATAAGGATACGGATTTGGAGCTTTTCAGCAATGCATCGCTGTTCAAGACAGGTTTAAGACAACGGGCGACTTCGAAAAAACGGGGATCAATCGACCCCAAGTATCGCTGAGCTAACCAAACGGTAGACCAGTCACCTGATTATCCAATGAAGCACGCAAAAAAGCGCCGAATTATGCTGTTTATTCTCTGATAAGAACCCATGGTTTTGCGTTAATAAACCGAGATTTCTTTGAAGTAAAAAGGGTCTTTTCTGATCACACATTTTGCAGTTGTGGTGACAATCACAGCAGCAGCAGAACGAATCGACTTTTCACCAAAAGTGTAGCCAAGCTCATTGGAATGCACTTGACTGGTGCAATGAGGCAGCTGCCTGAAGAACCGTCTCATGGATCCTTATGCATTATGGACCATTTCACCTCAGTCAATGAGTCGATCTCGGCAACGCCCAAAGCGAAAGGCTGATTGTCGTTTTCTTGCGTCTACTTGTGAGTAGTTAGTGAAATCAAGAAATTCTTCAGAGGGGTGCGGTGACGGATTGTCCCGAGTCTCCATTGGCCTTATGAGCAGTATGGGAGCCATACCTTTTACCTAGCCTGATGCCACATGTCCATATCTTTTGGCTGCACACGGACTCTTCAATCGGTTTCGCCAATTTTACCTAGGAGAAACGCTTGAAACTCCTCAGTCCATCCAAATTCCCGTGGAGAACTTTTTGAGATTCCACAAGCAGTTATCGAATGTTGCAATAACTGGTTTCATTGTTCACCTGTGCTTCCTACTGGGAGAATTTGCCCAAAGTTTGTTAAAAAGAGAGTGGATTTTTATTCGGTCTTTTTAATCGAGGTAATTTTTCACTGTGTTTAACGTGGGAAAATGTATTCCCTTAAACGTGAACCGTATTGTACCAAACAGGTTTAGAGGGAGGATCCTATGGAAGTAATCTATAACACCTGTTCGCTATGGCAACAGTGAACACGATAATCGTGGAAATATGATATGATTTGAATTATCCTTATCGAGGTTTCTAATCTCAAACCACACCCCGTCTATGTGCATTTTTTATGAGCTTGTTACCAAAGAGCGACTATTCATGGCTCGAAAGGTCGCCGTTGTCAAGCCCTTGAGGCAAACCAGATCTCTGTTTTTGGAAGGCACGTGGCAGAGGTCTGTTCTAATCACTGAAAATTCCAGGAACACAATGGACCTAGAAAGCATGTGGGATAGACTCTTACGCGAAACTCTCAGTGTCAACTATGCGAGCACTGTTCGAACGCTTCATAGGCAAATATGTGTAGCGGATTTTGCATCAATTTCCCTGCCAGTTCAAGTAGTCTTGCAACCGCACGGTGAGGCAGGATGGTTCCAGAAGAACCTTGCTTCAAAACAATAAGAACCCCAAAGGAAGTGCTACGGATGGGTGTAAAATGAATCAGCAGACATGAGAACCGGTACCTTCGGTGTAAACTGATTATAGGTCACAGGTCACTCTTGCCGAATTCCCCCATCCCATCTCGAACGCTACACCCCCTGATCTGAGACTACGACCTGCTGTCCATCGACCTCTCTCTGTGTGTGTGTCACAGGTTGACTGGTTGACCGGTCTGACTGGTTCGATAATTCATTTTCAACGCCGCTATGCTTGGTTATCCTTGTTGACTATCCTGTGCGACATTACACATCACGTGACAAATCCTGAGTGTCTTGCGATCCATTGGCGTATCTGACTGTTGTACTACCTTCGGGCTAAACAGCAAGAATACGAAGACTGTGGAAGCGTCAAAATTTCGCATACAAAAAAGCATCCAATTCACAACACAAATAGGAATAAACAGCAACGAAACAGTGGAACGAGGCCCATAGAAACGTGGGCCAGTCAGGTCTGGGTCTCAAGCCCAAAGCAAGCTGATAGCTATATACGTAATGTACTACTCATAAGGTTGCTGAAAATTGTTCGACAGCCCACGACCGGTTTCGCCCTTCCAGTTCGGGCTCATCAGGTAGGCGCAGTCCTCGAGTTTCTGTCAACCTTATGGAACATGAGGCGCCCGGTGCAGCACATTCAGTTGCCTGGAAACATCACAAACAAGAGATTCAGCTGGGTTCCAGGTGAGTATCTCGCAAAAACCAAAGTTGTTCGCAAATGAGTGTTCTTCGCTAATTTCGTGCACGTTGGGTTCAACTGGAACATAAGGTTGACGGAAACTCGGGAACTGCGCCTACCTACTGAGTCAGAGAATGAAGGGCAAAGCCAGTCGTGGGCTGTCGAAGAGTTTTTAGCAACCTTATGAGTTGTTTATTCTGTTAGGCCATTCAAACAAACGATTCATCTGAGTCTATCGTTAACCGTTGATGAGTTAGCTGCGTAATTTTACTGCGCGGCTAACTCATAAACGGTTAAGAAAAAAACTCACTGACCATGTCATTCATTCACTCAACGCATAGCCCAAGAGCCTCAAAACGACCAAGCAAAATAACCTAATGGGATATCAGTGTCCGCGTCGAGTCTCTGACATAGCTGGTCATAAATCCAGTAAATTGACAGCGGCTTTTTGGTGAGGGGGAGAGTGGGATTAGGTGAACAACACGTCGTCACTCGTAGCTGGAGTCGTACTCAAGGCACGTGTGCATTCATTGTGTTGTTGTCGTCGTCGTCGTCCCATATGGGTTAAGGTGCATCAACCCCCTCCCCTGTTTTCACAAGAACTTTTTTCCTCTTGTCCTTGTGTGAATATCGGGTGTGTTGTTTGATGGGGACGAGGGTGGGGGGGGGGCGGAGCGGAGCGGACATCCAAGTTTGCGGATGATGCTGAGACCTATCTGTCAGTGATCTTATCATGGTGATTCCCAAATGTCTGTGAGACCAGAGAAAGTAAGTGTCAAGCAGTGCTCTTCCTCCAGAGAACTTTGTCGTCTTGCAATGACTGGCAGTGCTGTTTTTGCGCGCGCGCGCGCTTGGGACAGAGGGGAAGGTAGTACCATGGGCGGGAAGGTCACATTTATGTTTGTATGTTTTTGTGTACAAGGATAAGGCAATTTTATGACCAAGTCGATGAGGGAACGAACGATTACATCGAAACATAAAATTGTCCAGAGAAAAAGCTGGGTCCGTTTATAAAATGCGGCTACATAACTGGAAGGGTAGATAATTCGACACCTTTGAAGCTGAATTAATCAGAATCCCGAAAAAATCTGGATAAAGGCGGCGCTTCATTTGCAGTAAGTGCTGAAAATTTTCTTGTAGCCGGTCAGTAATGCATTCTAGACCGGTTTTCTCAAACCCTCACTCTCAGTGTGTGTGTGCCAGAAGAATGACAGAAGCCAAGAACACGACTTACGTGTTCCCAAAATGTGTTGCAAAGCATGCTGTCTTACGTCCTTACAGATGATTCACGATGTGATCTCGCGAGAACCTATGCGTTCAGGTAACTGACGGGTAAACTAAATATCATTTCTAAGCACCATTTCGTTTGCCATTGTATCAGTCATCGGATGACCCTCGTCTGCAATTCGAACTTCGCCCTGCCATAGAATAAACCTCCTTTGGGTGGGGACTTGGAGGCGGAGTGGGTTTGAATGTACTGTGATCCAGAGTGGGCAAAAAATCGAAAGAGTAGACCTACTTCAATAAGAGTAGGAAAATCGATCACCTGTGTTCACTTCCTCTTCATTTGAGCAGCCCAATCGCCATCCGCCTATCAGGCGAAGCTTATTGGTGCATTTCAAGGCCACTTGCTGAAAAGCCATGACCTAAGGTGCAGCTGGATCATCCTTGCTGGGGATCACCAGCCACGTGCATCTTGCGATGCCGACACAAATGTCCGAACCCGCGATCCTCCCGGTAGGAGTTTAAACATTCTAACCCTCAGCATCTACTGGTTGGCATATGATGTGGGCACTTACACAGGAAAGAACAGCACTCGTGCAGTTTCCATGGGAAGGCTTATATTATCTGTGATTGGCTGAAGAGTTGAGAACCACTGGGTTGATTTCTTTCAAATTTATAGAATCATCAGTCATGCACATCGTATATGGTTCTGAATGGAAGTTAAATACTCTACCATTCGGTGATGGCTGATCGGTTGATTAGCAGTTTGAAGAACTTTGACAAGGTGCATATCTACCTATTCTTCTCCCATATAGAAAAATTTCACAAAATCTATTTCGGCCGTCTTCTTTTAGAAAGACTCCCGTTTGACTTGATGGAATCTCATGTTTGTTGGATAGACTACTCATATTTTTTAAGTAGGCAGTTAGTGCCAGAAAAGCCGTTCTTCTAGTTCTCATTTGTTTTGAGATTTGAATCGGATGTCGACGCCGATGGTTCAGTACATCCATAGTGCACGTAAGTGATAAAAAGTTAACAATAAACAACACATAGTTTCTAAAGTAACGCTTCCTAGGCTAGATACGTCACCGAAGAATCTGAGGTTGCCAACTCAAATGACAGGGTATTGATATTTTCGTAGCAAACGATGCATCCTCATACCAGTAGGATCTGCCTTTAGCTGAAAAAGCTCATCGGAATGAAACAAGCGTCTTGAAAATTCGTCTCTGAACATGGGCTTATCGTCTGAACCCCGCCTCTCTCACAAGAGAAGAGTGGCGGTCGTTGGTTTGTTCACCGAATTGGCTATTTGAGTGCAAACGTTTCACCACCAATCGGAGTGACATCATCTGTGAGTTGTTAGGGAGCGTAGTGGAGTGTAGCGATGGGTTGGTGGTTGAGCCGGTGAGGCAGAAATCCTCTGTAGTCGAAGTACTGTGGCTGCACACGTTGCTGATTAGTTGTTCTGTCTCCTCTGCAGCCGAGGGGTCAGGTTTCTGGGGGACCGGTATTTTGTGCGGTTATTGACGAACCATTTGTAAACAAACCATCCTGTGAACAATGGTCAAAATTCAGACAGATCTACTTAGATTCAGACAAACGATTTCCATTGTTTCTACCGGGAATTGTTTTCGCGACTGGCCACCGACTGGAGTGAACAGTAATGTCTTCAATTACTTGAGAGAATATCATATTTGTTACAGGAATTTTTGTCTCCAAGGTTTTTTAAATGAATTCTACCGGCCGAATTGCAACTGGTCTAAGAGCGTCTGCTTAGAACAGGGGCTCCGTTTTCTGTTACTGAATATATCACATGTTTTGGAATGACAAACAGTAGTATTGTGCCTAATCATTCATAGGATCATGCATTCAGTCATAGGGCTCCTCCTGTAAAACTGGCTATTACCTATAGACATAGTACACTAATTATAATCTTGCTCAAAAGTATCAGACAGCCCACGACCGGTTTCGCTCTTCTTGGGGCTCATCAGGTACGCACAGTCCCCAAGTTTCCGTCAAACTTATGTTGTAGTTGAAACCAAATTGCACGAAATTAGCGAACTACACTCATTTGCAAACGAATTTGGTTTTTGCGAGATACTCACCTGAAACCCAGCTGAATCTCTCGTTTACGATGTATCTAAGCAACTGAGTGTCTCTCGCAAGACCAAATTTGTTTACAAATGATTGTAGTTACATCACCTATAGAGAGGGCGGTGCATTTTTCCTCAGAGGAATACTACTCAGAAGGTTAGTGTGAAAACTCTTCGATCGCCCAAGACCGGTTCCGCCCTTCCACTTCGGGCTTATCACTTAGACACGGTGCACAACCATATGTTCGGAAGTGTACAGAATTCGCGAAATGCTCTCACTGGTATGAAAGTGAGCTTATTTTGCGGATTTCTTGCAATTTGAGTTCAAGCAGAACATCAGACGGACGGATTACTGATGATGTTTCAAGTCAACTACATTGCTAGTCAGCTACCTGCATCGATTAGACAACGTCTACTTTTGGAGTGTTCCAGTCTCGCACCTCTCCATATCTGTAAAGCACACACTGTTGGCGGTTTCCACAAAGTGTTGGACAACTGCACCGTGTTTCTCTTCTTTTCAGGTCACGTGATGTGGCTTTTTACTAGTTTTCCTAGTCAAACCAATAAAAAACGCCTCGGATATTACAAAATTACAGAATATCACGAACGATGGATTCAGTTGGCATTCACTGAGTTCTCATTGTAATTTCGCTTGCAAACAACTTAGTCTTTAAGGCGGATATGCCGTCGACATTAAGTCGGAGAGGAAAACTACCTGACGAGTTTCAAACACAGCGAAACCGGTAGTAGACAGCCGACGAGACCCACCTGGACAAGACTGGATTCCGCTGCTAATCGAAGAGAAAATCCACAGTCTCAGAAATCAGCCAAAATTCATTTCTCAGGTACACTTCGACGAAAACTGGTCCCAGAAAAACCTCGTATCGTCAAACGATGCAAAACTTTTTTTCAGAAAATAGCTTCCCACATGCGTCCAAACTCTCTTTTTAAAATATAGACATCCTGGGTGGAAGATGCAGAAGGAGGTCTGCTATTCACAACATGCCATTCTGAGAAGCTGCATCGAGCGTTGTTGGCGCAGTGCCTTGTTCTGTTCACACTTGACACACTACTGTGTTCCGCTGGACAGCGCACGTGGCGCGGAAAAGCTTCGAATTAATGTTCAAGCAAGAGAATGTCTCTCTCTCTCTCTCAGAGAGACAACGTTGGAAGTAAGGATGATAGTGACTGGACGAAATCGGCGGCAAAGTCAATAAACTCAGCACCGTTATCACTATAGCAATGGTCACTCTAAATTCACTAGGGAACACGTGCCCCAGTCGGTGAGTTGCATTCATCCTATGCTAATTTGGCACACTTTTGTTTGATGGATTGTTGTGTAAATTCGCTTTTGGATTAACCGTAGGTGGTGGTGAGCCGTACAGGATAATGAAAAAGATGGTACTGTTTTGTACGAACACTATTCGCGTGTTTATGAAACCAGCCAAAACAAAGGTCGATGCCTTTGATAGATGCCGAAAACCTGAATCTGAAAATGGACTTTGTTTAGTTAGTTTTTAATGGGAAGAGAAATGTGTCTGGTCCACGTTCGGAGACTGTGGTTGCGGATTCAAACTTTAGAGTTTTATGGAGAATTTTCGAGAAACATTGTGGAAACCTCAACTGAAAGAATACTCGCTACTCGTGTATTGAGACAACAACACTGTCGCCTTGGTCAGGGGAGAGTTCCTTGAAAGAAAACCTTCATTCCTTCTCAAAATGTGCCAGATTCTTGGGACCAGCCACTGCTACCAACGATCAGTTTTTCGTCAAACATGAGTTGTACTCCGTTCGTGGTTAGTCTTTGCTTGTAATGTGCGACAACCAAATGGTTTCTCTCAAAAGGACGTGAATAAAACTCAGGCTACGAAAAAGTTGGCCCCGATTGGTGACAGTCGTATGTAGTGATGAGGTCATTTAAAGCTTGCTGATTTCCGATTGGATAAACTCGTTCCTTGGTCAGAGAGCACAGCAGCCGAACACCACGTGACTCACAATGATACGCTGACTTCAGGAGTGAGCGACCTTATCTAACGCTCACAATTTGGGTGACCGGAAATCACAGACAGTCTGACGTTAGATCGCGTCTCTGACCTATAACCAGGGTAAGGGTTCTGATAAAGGTTTTCCTTCTGCAATTTCCATGATAGCAGTTGTATGGTATCACAACTCAAACTATTGGCTGAAAATGGGTGGATATTCTGCACAGGGAACCTCGTGTGCCGTACTCTGTGTCCCAGCGGCAATTTAACTGAATGTGCCTTTCAGTATGGTCAGCTGAGGGACTTGGTTCTTACAAGCGCCAGGCGTTTCTCAGTGCAAGACTTTGTCTCCTTACTTAGGTAGATGACAATTATTTAAAACTATGCTTGTATATGTGTTTTTAGGCAGAAATAATCAATCGTTTGGTGCTTTGCTGTTCAGCTTAGTTTATAGTGTTTAGCCTATATGTGTTTTTATGCAGACGTAATCAATCGTTTGGTGCCTTGCTGTTCAGCTTAGTTTGTAGTGTTTAGCCCAAGATGACAGGTTTTAACCAAATGCCTCTTGGTCCTCTTGGGTCCACTCTTACTAAACAAAGCATCAACATTTACCTGATTGTTGGTTCAAGCGGTCAAGTGGGGAAATCACCGAGTGTTTTATCACACTTTCGCTGAACATGCTTCCCGTGAGAATAAGCGTATTTTTGTTTTGTTCATGCTACTCATGAACGGTTTAAAGGAGACAACTGGAAAATCGGAACTATTGTCATTTTGACTAGGCAACCAGGAGAATAACCACGGGTAATTTACGCTACGATTCGGTTTCCCGCACTCAAATCAGATAGGGGTCGTGAACACAGTACAGATTAGAAAATATTTCGCTTCATATACTCCCAAATATTTGCATAGTAGGTCGACAGCCAAACACGTAAGAGTACGCCAAATAGAGCAGATTTTCTCGCGTGTGGCCCTCCACCAGGCGCAACAGAGTGAGTGGCCGAACAACTGTTGTTGTCGTTCTGTTGTCCGCGCCATCCAGATCGACTCAGTGACAGCTTTTTCGGTGGCGGCGACCGCCAGACGACGGCTTATCAGTTCGGCATCAGTTGTTTAGTTGTCGTTAGCATTACCTAGCCCACTACACACCCCTGTCTCACCACCCATCGGACTCATGGATCGGATTGACAAAATACACCTCCCTCGCTTCGTCTCTCGGACTCGATCCGTTTTAGTCCAGTTACACACTCACGGAGAAGTGTAATCTGTCACTAGTTTAGGACATGCTAGTCGGCGTCGGCACAGGCACGCCCAAGCGGCCAAGCGATGAGGTTCTTATCCTGTGCCCGATCGCTTGCGTTGATGATGGAGTCTGCTCCCCACTGCTTCGCATTTGCTTTTAAGGGGCAATGGACGCGAACGGGTGGGGAAATGGTGTGGGGTTGATTCGCACTAGGTTGTTTTAGCAACGCTAGCCGTGGCCTTTGCAAGTTAGTCGCACCAAGAGCCATTAGTGTAACACAACACGAGCAACTGGGCGCGATAGCGGTCGTCATCTAAGTGCGCCACCGTTATTCGGCTGTCAACATCGGTTGCTTGCATTGTGAACCAATCAACCGTAACACGCTCCATTATGTAACCCAGTACCCGCAGGATCAAAGTGACCAGTTGGTTTGTAATCTCAATACATACCAGTACTCACTGTAGGTGAAGCGACAAATAAATGGGGACAGATTTTGAACTAATTCGAATGTCCAGTATATCCCAAGTTAGTATCTGCAAAGGACGCAAACTAGTCTTCTAGGATGTCTTATCATCACATGCGTATACTGTAGAAAAGGGGGCTGTTCATTCGGATGTTCTGTCGCACTCACGTCATCCTCTGTAGTGACCTTCCTCTCCAGGAACTACCGTTTGTGGTAAAGTCATCTGACTGATTTCCGCTAGGAACTTTTAGAAGACATATTAACCTGACTAAAAATTCCATCACACCTCTTTCACCGGCAGTTTTATCGATCGAGAGAAGAGACGATCCCTCATTGGGTGACATTGCTGCAAGGAGTTCCAAAAATGAGATATTCCGTTGAAGCTATATGTATTCGTTGCAAAGTCCCTCGGGGTAAACTACATTTTTCATAGTGAAGAAAAGACAAGGTACAGTTACAAAAGTGATTGTTCTACTTCCCAAGGAGTATCACGACATTTGGGATTTCTTAATTTGTTGCCAAGCGGGAAAGTTGAATCAGACTAGTCTTCCCCCCGTGTGACTTCAACCCTGTAGGCATCGTTTAATTCGAATTATACGGTAGTTTAACACAGTAGCACATACGGATTGCAGTGAAAGCCTGTTGTTTATTAGGTTTCAAGTGATGATGGTGATAATGTTTGCTTGTAACCAGGGGGGCTGAAAATATCCCATCTGACCAAGTCGAAAGTCCCTGGCATTGTTTGTCTTATCGAGACACATTCAAGATTGCATTTTAACTAGGACCTGCTTCTGACAAAACAAAAACTACCATCCGATCCTGATAGACGTTGTTGAAGTCGGTCGTGCGCAACCCAAATTCCGTCCTAGTTGAAGGCATCGGAGACAGTTCATGCTGGGAGCAAAAGCGATATTCCCTTTGATGCAATCTCACCGAAAATATTCCGTGATGGACTTCAGCTTCGTATCAGTAAAATCCCACCGGAGCACTTCTAAACGTTGAACAAAAACGTTCAGGGTTTAAAGATTTGATTAAAAGTGAACTCTTGGATTTATTTCCTTGAAATTGAACTCAATTTTTCGTCACATTGAGTGGGCGTTTATTCAACCTATCAATTCTTTCCTGAGTGGCTCACATACATCTTGGTGTACAATTCCCGAATTCGATGACCTGATTGGGGAAACAAGTCCCAATTACCGGTTTTCCATCGGAAGGAACAGCTTTGGGTTGCGATGAGCAAAGCCTCTGACGATGCGGAACGATAATAAAATGGCTGACAGAAAGCTGATGTTCCATTCATTAAATATTAGTTGAAACCATTTCCTAGGCTAACTATCATTATAGATTAATGACGGTCTTTTGGACATTTCGCACCACACTGGGTATCCCATGCATTAGAACTGTAAAACATTTGTTTGTATCGGTAAATTCAACGTCATTACAGTCGTTTAAGGGATTGAGTAATTCGGATTTCAAATTTACCAACAAATAAACGTATGGTTTGAGTAGTATTCACAAAAAACTGTCGCCATTGGAGGAGCTAGTCGTAGGCAGATCAAATCAGCTGAACTGTTTGACGAAGGGTTGAGCCGTGGTAGACCTTGCTTAAGGATGACTTAATCACTCTGCAAGAACAGCCAGACGTTGTCGGATGGTATACCAGCCAACTCCTAACCGGAATTTCCTGAATTCTAATCTCTCTACGACTTCACTGGTGGTTCTCAACGGGGACGAAAAAGTTGCCCAGTGGCCCCCGAGTTTTCAGCATGCATCGTCTCCGTTTATAGCACAAGATCCCTCTTGACATCACATTGTCGCAGCAGGAAATTATCGGAACAGTAGTAAAGTAAACAGGTACTGCTCTGAAAGGACGTTTCATCCACGGCACAGTACTGTCCCAGCCACCGAGCTCATTCCACATTACCGCTTGCTTCCTCCAAGATCCCCGTCGCTCTATTGTTAGAAACGCTAGCGTTGTTCCGCGCAAAATTGGAGTTGAAACTATGTCGAGTTCCTGGAAGACCACAACTCAAGACGGACCAAATATCTGGACCTGGTTCCCATAGCAGCAACGAACAGTAAACGGACCGGCTGTGAGCCGTCTGCACCATTATGTTGCATTTCGCAATGAATAGCAATTCTACTCACGAGCTAATTTGAAAATCTCCTCGGTTCCCGCACACTTTTACCCATTCTGTCTTGCTTCCTTTCTTCTGGTTTCCATGCCTAGGACAACAGAAAATATCCAATGAACCATTATGACCTATCCCCTACCCTGTCACGTGCCATCACTGCGCGAATAGCCTGGAAGAACAATGGAACAAAGAGGCCTGACAAATTACACAGGTGTCTAGTTAGTTTTTGATGGTTGTCCGCACCCATGGGACTGTGGATTAATTATAAAACAGCAATGGATTTTTTTCTACTTATGTGAGGACAGGTATGCGTGCAGACTGCAGTGTGAAAATTCGCCAACTTCTCGGCTCGTGTCCTAGCAAGTTTTCAAATTCCTGATAATAGAAACGCAAGAGCATAACGTGAGGTGATTTGAACGGGTAATTCGACAATAAGAGCTGTTTTCTGTTTCTCACGGCCAACATGGTTGGGAAAAAGATTGCCCAGTGAGGAATACCTGGAAAATCATTCATGCAATTTTGCCTTTACAACTATCGAACAACGCAAACGTCTGAAATGCTGGCTGGACCTCACATGACATGTCGTCACGTGATAGGTTGATCGCATCAGACCATGCTATACGGCTGACCATTTGAGTGATCATCGCACAGGGCCATCGATCAGATGGCTGACTCACAATCCTTCAAAAAAAGACCTGCAATAAAAGAATGGTTTAACAGAGGATTGTTTTTAACAGCACCCAGTCCGTCAATTAGCCCTGTATGGTTTGGATTTGGACGCTCAATTTGAAAGTGAGGTGGAACTAACGAAAAACTCCGTAAAACTCTCTGGTATAATGTGTGTTACAACTGAACGAACAGCGAAAGTGTGCCTCTTATTTCATTGAGAAAACTATTCACACATTCGTAGTATTCATACATTATTCAAAAGGTCGATGAAAACTCTGAACAGCTCATCAGCCGCCCTGCCATTTTTTGACCCATTAAGTAGACTTAGTCCCAGACATCTAACCGATTCTGAACACCAGGTAGACTTAAAAATTCATTTGGTGTTGAAACTCTCGTGTGTAGCACACGTGACGTGAATGTTCTGTGACCTTCATACCACTCATTCAGTTGGAGAATAATCAAAACGAAATATTTTATTGGGTTTTGTTTGAGTCTCTTTTCAACGTCATCTTGATTTTTCAAACGAGTGTCTATCTCGAAATACACTCGTTTGCAAACCGATTTGCTTTTGCGGGAGACTCACCTGGAACCCAGCTAAATATCTCATATCTGATATTTTTACTCAACCGAATGTGCTGCACCAGGCCGCATCGTGTTTCAGTTGGTACGATATTCGAGATATCTTGGAACATGTATGGACGTAATACACCACTCATTAGGTTGCTGAAATTCTTCGGCAGCCCACAACCGGTTTCGCCCTTCTTAGGGCTCATCAGGTGGACGCAGTCCCCGAGTTTCCGTCAACTTTATGTTCCAATTGAAACCAAAGTGCACGAAATTGGCGAACTACACTCAGTTGCAAATCGATTTCGTTTTGTGGGAGACTCGCCTGGAACCCAGTTGAGTCTCTCGTTTATGATGTTTTCAAGTGTGAAACCAGGCGTGCATCACATGTATCCGATTAGCGTAAGGGTTTAACGCCAGTTCCCTCTAGTCTAGGAAGTTTACCGTGAACGGTGTTCTTTCCGTTGAAATTGACCGATTGGCTGTAAACGTTCCCAAATATGTGGTGCCGCCCAAACAGCTTCTGAACGGAAATGTCACGTGGCGATGGTCGGTGCGATTGTTAAGCGTTGTGTTGCACACTGTCGCTACCGAAGGAATGCAAGCAAAGTCGTATCCATGTCTTACTCACCCTCACGCTTGTTCATTTGTAACACCCTTTCGGTGATGAATCACCCGTAGGAAGCACGAGGGCTGAGATTCTGCCAGGTCGTCCAAGCCTAGACAGGAGCAGTCAGGACGCAGCGTTTGGACTCGAGCCACGGACCTTCTGGTCAGTAATTTCACGCCTTAACTACTGAGCTAACTTGAACTGTTCCATACATCTTAGGCTGATTTGTTGACGAAGAGATACACCTCGTTTCGTCTGCTCCACCTTTGTCCACTGTCACAAGTATCACGAAAAGAACAAAAAAGGGACCGTAATTTTGTGCATCTCAGTCATCCCGTGTTCCAACCTCATGAGAGCATTACCTGTGTTGTGACTAAACTTTGTTTCTACGAACTGTAGTATGGCTTGGTTTTTTTGTCCTATCCGAATAAAGTTATATTAAAAAAACAATACGTCGGTGTTCTACTTATGACGTCAACCATTTAACTTGAATTTCAGCTAGAAATCTGTCATTCTTGCCCCGCTATCTTCTCTTGAGAAAGTGACTAGACCCTTTCGAGAACCAGGATGTTTTTTCCGTTCTGTTTCTGCCAGGGAGGAGGCGCAATTAGGACATTATGCTCTCAGAATTGCGAGCGGGGGAGGGGTCTTGCATTTCAAAAGTTTGAAGATGTACATCCGCTTGGTCTGTTGATAATTCCCGGTTGTAAAAAAAGCTCTTCTGATCAGATAAGAGGAGAGTTAACCCAATGCAAAGTATAACAGGGTTTGATGACGACTGAGACCACCGTAACCTCCTCTCCATGCACACACACACACACACCAAATCCAGCGGGTTAGTACAATTAAATACTAGGTTTATCTGGGTCAGCACTATCCTCTCTGCATTGTATAGTGAATCGCGATGCTGGCCTTTATTCTCCACAACCTCTCCTCACATGAACAGCTGAACGCTCATGAAACACGGATTTATTTTCGTTTCGTGTATGTATGTATACCAGCGTGCATGCATGCGACGGGAACGGTGGATCTGCACAGCACGTAACCACCCACCACCAAAGCGCCAAAAAGAACCGGTACGTCGCCAGTCACACCTGTTGGAGCAAATCACCCGGCGCAAAAGACATGTAGCACATGTTTAAAAAAAGCCGAACTGTTGGCTCCTACGGCATTTCTCGTAAAAGGTCAGTCCAAGAAGAATGTATGCCCCAACCCTCCCCCCTCTCCACAGACATGCATTCAGATAAGCACAGATTTGCTTGGCGTATAAGGTCCCAAAGATCTGCCACGGGCGGATTTCGTTTATCTGATCATAATGGCGCTAGACTAGGGTGGTCGAATGACAAACGCCCGGAGGGAGTGGACTTTAGTGTTTTAAAAACATAGAAACAGTTGGATAACTTTTTTCGTGACAGCTTGGGTTAGAATGAAATAGTATCTGGACGGAGAAAAAGATGAACAATTTTTCTTCAAAATCTGACAATTCAAATTTCAGAGGCATGGTCATTGCGACTTTTTTTTATAAAAATATATATAATTGTAGCTTGGGCTCCACTCTTGGGAACGCATAAGTAAAACTAAATAAATAGTAAATAAATAACCCGTTCGGTTGTAACACCTTTTCGGTGCCTAGCTATCATGCCACGGGGAGTTCTCGGGCTAAGATACTACCAGGTTGCCCAAGCCTAGACAGGAGCAGTCAATTTGCCGGAGCCGGGTTCGAACCCGGGGAACCTTCCGATCAGTAAGTTGGCCCCTTAGCCAAAGAACTATCTTGCCAAAAAATGGCCACCACAGAATGGCTGACGACGTTTAGTTGGAGGCCTTCGAAAATGTGGTAACGATTCAACTGGATGTCCCCTTGAGGTTTATCTGGCGTAAGGAGAATGTTTCACAGACGTTTTCAGGTTTTATTAGCTTACTGTGCATATTAGGCAAACACGTCACGTGAGTTACAACAGCTCTCCTTATGCGACAATCCTCCCTCTCACTTTCTGTCTGGGTTAGTCAGTTCTCGATTTCGATTAGTCCTTTCGGTTGACCTCCATTCCATTAACATAATGCCGAAAAGTGCACTGTCCCTTCAAATTTACCAAAGTACCCATCGAGTGTGTTGAACCAGCAGACCGTGAGTCTATTAAAGTAAAACTTCCATCAAAATTGGCATAGTTACTAACTGATTACCTGAAATCTGATCGATTCTGTTACGCTTTAGGATGAAAACAAGGCAATCTGTGGTGCTAGGAGGTGCAGGGGTTGGTATTGTCCCAAGTCATGGGCGGAAGACTCCTTGCTTGACTGGTACGGCAGTGAAGCACCATTGTTGAACACTGATGTCATGCAGTCCAAGATGATGATGATGACGATACATTGGACCAGAGTAGCGGAACATATTGCACTTTAAGTGGCTTAGGTTGACAGGTAGGTGCCTAGATGCTACCATCCATTCGGAGGTGTAAGACAAGTCTACATTGGTGAGACATTTCAGTCTGCCGGAGCCGAATACGAGCCAACCGACTCAGTACTATACAAACCATTTCACGAGAAATCGCCGCATCACGTCAAACACCAAGACATTTTTCAGAATGTTGAAAAACGTTAAGTGTAACGCACAAGAAATTTACAATATAGTCAGCAGTTGATAAAAGGCCACTGACTTTCGTTGGAGTTGTTCTAGCTTTTGAGGAAATAAGCAAAGATTAAGTAAATCGTCTCAACTAAAGAAAATGACCTTACACGTGTAAACGTAATGCACTACTCATAAGGTTGCTGAAAATTCTTCGACAGCCCACGACCGGTTTTGCCTTTCTTGGGGCTCATCAGGTAGTCGCGCTGCCCGGGTTTCCATCAACCTTTGCAACTGAGTGTATTTATCGAGACCTTGCACATGATTTGGGCTAAAAAACCTGAACTCCCGTGTCAAGATGTTGTTCATCCTTCAGACGGACAGCTAACCAGCTGCAGCCAGCGGCTGATTGTCAATAAATCAGTTTTACGCAACAGTCTACTAAACCATTGAGCACTATTTGAACAAGAAACATAATTTCAGGGATCTCAGTTATACTCTGTGATATAACAGCCGAGCAGCTACCTTGAGTCTTTATTTGAACAGCCAAGCAGCCGTATTATCTTAGAATTGGCTAAACGTACTTAAACACACTACTGAGTAATAAACAGGGTTCTTTTTGAACTACTGAGAAACTTGAGGCGCATCAGCTTGTTGCTTAGTCCATATCGGAGCTAATGTGAACAGATTCACCGGTTTATTCAATAGACCTTCACAACAGTTACTTTCTGCTTGTATACATGGGGCTGAAAACACAATGTCCAGTCTCTCAGGCCTTTTATCGCAAAGCTTGACCCCTGCGTTTGCAAATCAAGCTTGAAAAGCACAGCCATTGACAAAACTTTCCCTCCCGGTCGAATAATTCTGGCTGGTTTGAAAAAATAGAAGAGCATTCCGCCGTTTTGGTGTCTAGCTCCCATGCCACCCGATGGAGGTACGAGGACTGGGATACTACGAGGGTGCCCGGGTATAGACAGGGGAAGTCGGCAGTCAGTCGGTGGTATATACAACCATGAGATAGAAGTCAATCATTTACGTGTTAGAAACCTTTCAACTGAAGAGGTACCACAAACCACCGTTGGTTTTGCAAGTTGTTCATGTCTGAAAATATGCGATAAATGATACTATCACTCTGACGTAGGATTTTAGGGATACCTGATCACGAATCTCGAACCAGCACGTTTTCAAGAAGCACTCGATTAGTAGTGGTTACTTTACACGTGGATTCAACTTGCCTATTCGTATCAGTGGTGTAAATTTTACACGCGAAAATCCTTTCTGAATTTCGAGTTTGGACCCTAATGACTGTGTATAACAAGTGGCCAACTCGAATTGCTTTGAATCGGAGTAACCCCCGACAATTGATAGGCCATTATCTACAAAAAGAGGGTTCGTTCCGTCCAACATCAAAATTTCTAGCAATGTACTGATTCACACTACTGATGAATCCTGCTGAAACACTGCCCCTGAGATTAACCCGTAGTCGATTTGACAACTATTGGTTGGTCTATTCAACTATGTTTGTTTATTGGTGTCGAACATTCAGACAACAAAGATAACACTGAGAAACGTTCGGTACTTGGTCCGAGTTTCTCGAATTTTATGCGTCAGACTTTCATTTCCGCGTCCGATGTCTTGTAACCGCTTGATGCGCTTTTCTTTTTGGACAAGCCCTCATCAGATGATGCCATCTTTTGAAGCCTGCTACCAGATCAAGCGATTGAGAACTCTCTGCAATAACCCCTCCCCCTACTTCAGTAATGTAGTATTCTGGGAATTAACCCACCCAGTAATGCAATGTTCCCTTCAGTAGTTTTGTATTCTGCGAGTGTTCACCATCTCATTTGTTTATGAGGAATTATGCTTGTATTTTTATGTTGTGGCTTGCAGACGGTACTGCAGCTCTTATGTCGGGTCCGCCCATTATGCTATGACGAGAGGCACGATAGCCTAAGAAAGCCTTTTATAGAGACAGTTAAAATATAACGGCCGTATTCGTAGGGCTAACACCAAATTCTCCACAAGCTTGAGCTTGTATCTTCGTGTTTCAGCAACCCTGTGAGTAGTACATTACGAATAAACAGGGTTCTTTTTGAACCACTGAGAAACTTGGGGCGCCTCGGCTTGTCACTTAGTCCACATGAGAGCTAATGTGAACAGATTCATAAGTTTATTCAATAGACCTTCACAATAGGTACTTTCTGCTTGTACACATGGGGCTGAAAACACAATGTCCAGTCTCTCAGGCCTTTTATCGCAAAGTTTGACCCCTACGTTTGCAAATCAAGCTTGAAAAGCACAGCCATTGGCAAAATTTTCCCTCCCGGTCGAATAATTCTGGGTGGTTTGAAAAAAATAGAAGAGCATTCTGCCGTTTTGGTGTCTAGCTGCCATGCCACCCGATGGAGGCACGAGGGCTGGGATACTGCAAGGGTGCCCAGGAATAGACAGGGGAAGTTGGCAGTCAGTCGGGGGTATACACATCCATGAGATGGAACTCAGTTCTTTACCTGTTAGACACCTTCCAACTGAAGAGGTAGAACAAACCACCGTTGGCTCCGCAAGTTGTTCATGTCTGAAAAGATGCGATAAATTATCCTATCACTCTGACGTAGGATCTTAGGGATACCTGATCACGAATCTCGAACCAGTGCGTTTTTGCAAGAAGCACTCAATCGATAGTGGTTACCTTACATGTGGATTCAACTTGCCCATTCGTATCAGTGGTGCAAATCCTTTGGCCTGAATTTCGAGTTTGGAACCCTAATGACTGTGTATAACAAGCGGCTAATTCGAATTACTTTGAGTGGGAATAAACCCCGAAAATTGATAGACCATTATCTATAGAAAAAGGGTTCGTTCCGTCAAACATCCAAGTTTCTAGCAATGTACTGATCCACATTACTGATGAAACCTACTGAAACACTGCCCCTGCGGTTAACCCCCAGTCGATTTGGCAACTATTGGTTGGTCTATTCAAATGTTTGTTTATTAGTGTCGAACATTCAGATAACACTGAGAAACGTTCGGTACTTGGTCCGAGTTTCTCGAATTTTATGCGTCAGACTTTCATTTCCGCGTCCGATGTCTTGTAACCGCTTGATGCGCTTTTCTTTTTGGACAAGCCCTCATCAGATGGTACCATCCTTCGAAGGTTGCTATCAGATCAAGCGATTGAGAACTCTCTGCAATAACCCCTCCCCCTTCTTCGATAAGGTAGTATTCTGGGAATTAACCCACCCAATAATGCAATGTTCCTTTCAGTAGTTTTGTATTCTGCGAGTGTTCGCCACCTCATTTATTTATGAGGAATTATGGCTTGTATTTTTATGTTGTGCCCTGCAAACGGTATTGCGGCACTTACGTCGGGCCCGTCCACTATTCTATGACAAAAGGCCTTGTATGGAGACAGAGTAAGAATATAACATCCGTATTTGTAGGGATAACACCAAATTCTCCACAAGGTTAAGCTTGATTTTTCGTCTTGGGGCCAGAGGTGCCGACCCGAAAATTCTCGATCCTGATTGGCTCGCGTTCTGACCAATCAGGGCGTGGCTCCGCTTGGTCGACTCTGGGTGCATCCATCAAATCCAGTTTAGACCGGCTGGCCTCTTGTGTAACTGAACACGATGCAAATGTGTGCCGATAAGGGAATTGTTCAAAATACTGATAAATTTTATCTTTTTCGACTTCCTCGGTCGTTTTATTCATTCTGGTTGTCTGGATAAGTCATCTTCCGATGTTATAAGATCTCGTTGTGTTGTGCGCACTGGCGAAAAAGGTGGAAGGCTTCCAGATGGCTTTATTCGAGATGACCAATCCAATTCAACTTTTCATCTCGTACAACTTTGATCTTCGACTTTTCCTGGTGGAGATGGATGGCCAGCTGATTTGGCATCTTAGACCTGGAGTAGTGGAGACTATACGCCAGAAGAAGTGATCTTTCCAACGTATATCTTATAAAATATATCGAGCTAAGGCAAGAAGAGTGCTAAGGAGGATGCAAAATCCAAAAATATACAAGTTTATAAACCCACCTGACCTTGATGACAGAACGAACTGCGACTGTGTAAATGCTCACTGGTGCATAGTGTTCCGCTGCTGAGGGGAAATAATTTACGGACAAGTGTATGCATATTGACAGAGGGCCTGCACTTGCTTGTGTTCATTTACATAATGCGTCGGTACAATAAGGCTTCCAAATGAAACAAAGTAGTGGCTGTTCATTCTATATAACTTATATCGGTATAAATGAGTGCCTAGCTTCATGGCGCATAGAAAATCTTGGGGTTCTACCCCCTACCCAATCGAAGTCGGAGCCCTTATTCAGGGATTTCCATTTCAGGGGGTTGTACTCCTTTGGAACACCTTTCAATAGAATGCTCACCAATGTTGGCAGAAAACCTACTTCACGAGAGAAGGCCTCTTTTTATATACATTGATATCCGCGTCCGTTGCTTAGGAGTCGTTCTTGTCAACCGTGCATTTATTCATGATTTATGGTGATCAGTATGAACCTGAAAATACATCAATGGACGCATTTGGCTGTTCTGTAAGGACATATCTCTCATGCAGATAAGGCAATGGTACAATTGTTTTGGTAACCTCCAATTTCTCACTGTCATCAAGTTTCATAGGCCACCATAATCACAGATAATTCGACAGAAACTCATTTGCATATAAATTTGGTTTCAGCGGAAAACTCAACTGGATCCCAGCGTAACCTCTTGTTTATGATGTTCTTACTCGACTGAATGTGTTGTCTCATGTCTCACTTGGTATGATATTCGAGATATCGCAGTACACTGTATAAGCGCAACACGCTGCTCAGTTTGAATTCTAGTCGAACATACGACCACCTACCCGACAAGCCTTAAGTAGGGCGGAACCGGTAGTGTGCTGTCGAAGGGTTTTCAGCAACCTTATGAGTAGTGTGTTACGTCAGGGACATACTGCGGTACCGCGAATAGCGTACAACTTGAAACACAAGGCGACGTTTATGCACCACATTCAGTTGAAGAATATCATAAAGGAGAGATTTCGTTCAGTCTCCTGTGAAACACAAATTGATTTGCAAATGAGTGTATTCGTCGAAATCAGTCCAATTTGGGTTCATGTGGAACATAAGGTTGACGGAATCTCGAGGACTGCGCCCACCCGATGAGCCCCAAGGAGGGTGAAACAGGTCTTCGGCTGTCGAGGAGTTTTCAGCAACCTTTGAGTAGTATTAGTAGTAGTAGAAAACTTATCATGTTTCATCCACGTTTACCAGTGGCACAAGTGGTGACTAATGACACTTTTAGCTCCCAGACTTTCAAATTTGCACACACCCTCACCACAGCCTTGAAACTAGTAAGTAGACCTGAACTCGTGACTGGATTAGATGTTGAACTACTTGGTTTCTCAAGATGCTCGATCACCTACATTCGTGGAGATGTTTTTATACGAAGTGGAATGACAATGAATATCCTTGTCTATGGTACGCCCGCATCCCTGCTCCGTTTAAGGACACCGGCAAATGCTTAGCACTTTGCCCACCTTTTTTATTTTGCAGCATTTTCATGTTCCAACACTCCGAATGCATGTTTTCCAATTTCCTTCCTGGCAAAACATACTACTGGTAAGTTCCTGAAAACTTAACGACTGCCCACGACAAGTTTCGCCTTTCTTTGAGCTCGTCACATGGGTGCACTCCCCGAGTTTCAGTCAACCTGACGTTCTATTTGAATCAGCTAACTACCAGCCGAATCTTCAAAAGATGCCTCATATTTCTTTTGGGGCAATATTCGAGTATGTCTTCTTGAAGACGAGCTTCTTGCAGCCCACTCATGTGGAGAATATCACAAAAACTGATTCAGGTGGGATTCGGTTGAATCTCCCGGTAAAACCGGATTGGTATGCAAATGAATGTATGCATTGATTTTCGCGCCAAGTAAAAAATAATATGAAGGAAACTCAGTGACTGCACCTACCCGACAAGCCTTAAGTAGGGCGGAACCGGTAGTGTGCTGTCGAAGGGTTTTCAGCAACCTTATGAGTAGTGTGTTACGTCAGGGACATACTGCGGTACCGCGAATAGCGTACAACTTGAAACACAAGGCGACGTTTATGCACCACATTCAGTTGAAGAATATCATAAACAAGAGTTCCGCTAGGATTCATTTGAGTGTTACGTCACCACCGACCTGATCTACAAATGAGTGTATTTCT
This sequence comes from Clonorchis sinensis, assembly GCA_003604175.2. Classification (NCBI taxonomy): domain Eukaryota; kingdom Metazoa; phylum Platyhelminthes; class Trematoda; order Opisthorchiida; family Opisthorchiidae; genus Clonorchis; species Clonorchis sinensis. The sequence continues at coordinate 3,542,368 of CM030371.1, forward strand.
CCAACCACCACAGAGTTTTGGTTCACCATGCTTGCCTACTTGGCACAATGCCCCAAGGATGGTCAATATCTTATGAACCTGTGGCTCCTGAACCGGCAAACTGTAATAATACACTTCCGCTTGAGGCTTCTCTGTCTACGAGCTTCCAATGCGTTCTTCAGGCTTACCTGTAGTTCTTAACTTGTGTTGTTTAAATCGCTCAGCTTTCCGTCACGTGACTTCAACTATTACTCATAACAGGCTCACAAATATTAGTATGCCTACGAATCCCGCAATGAACATAGACAATCCACAACAAACTGACATACCTAGCTTCGAAGTGCATCTGAAAATTTGGCAGTGAATCAAACTACTAAGCCGTCTGTTTTTTGGTCGAAAACAGAAAAGACCTCATAAGTACGCATTTTTACGTAGCTTGATAAATGGCACCTTGAACAGACTTGAATGAATTTAGAATTCCGGCTTACATGGCTGTTTAAATGCTCCTTACCCACATGCTCATTTCAGTAGTATGTATCCAACAAATAAGTAGTACGGTTTTTTCATTTTTCAATGTCGTGGGAGTTCCATGGTGTAGCTAAATCGAACGAAAAAACTTATAAGGATGATTGCAGTAGGTTATTGGTCAACAGATGCAACGATCTGCATGTGAACGGAGTAGAATCCCAGTAACGGCGAAAGATTTCTACCAAAAACCCCACAAGGACACTTGTTTGTCACGTGACATCAGAGAAGTGGCACCAGAAAAAAGAATCGATCGACCAAATATCGTGCGGATGACCAAGTAAGGCAAACCTTAGTTGATACCTTAAAGAGATTTCGAGGTGGAAAAAAACTACACTGTCTTCTATGTAAAGTCCCGTTTGAGTTACAGTATTTTTCGTAATTATCTCAGGTTCACTTCGACCAATCTTTATCGACCGTTAAGTGGAACAAACATGGTTTGGCGTTTTTTTCTTCGATTTAAAGCGAAACGATACACAAGTTTTATTACACAACGTGACCCGTTGATGTTAAACGTCCTCGGGAAAACAACGGTGGAAATAGAGTGCTGCTTCGGACCTTCAGTGACATAATTTCTTTGGCAGCGAATATGATTACTCGAATATGTTTCAAATCAGATTATCGGCAACTTGGACGTTCAAGTACACGTAATAAAGCAGTCATTGTCCGACCATAAACGTAAAAAACCTCATCATGGGGTCCCACACATTCTCCTTAGGGTTTAGACCCCTGCTAGTTCGTAATCTTTATCTTGACGTGTGCCGAAATCACTGGGGCGTTATAAGTCTCCTTGTAGAATCTAGAGTTCTTTCCTGTAGTGCGTAAGATACTCAAAAGCAGTTTTGGCCTTGTTGACGTACAGTACGGCAATCTGTTCACTGTCGCCATGTGACTCTTTCTTGGAGCGTGTCCGGAGAGACTGACCAGAGACTGATGTTGTCCTCCCTCACGACGGCATGTTCTGCTTACTTCACCTCATCTATGTATTTTATCTTCTTGTGGACGTTTATACGGCCACCGGAAACAAGAGAATCACCCACAAGTCACTTTACAAACCATTTGTTATTGACATTTGCCATGAAATAGTGTATGCATGTGGATTTTGAGCCCAGTAGAAAATGTCGTTTTTTTGGAACGAACGACCTTGAAATCATGAAGGCTTTATGAAAATTTTGCAGCCCAACAACGCGTTGCGTTGTACCATTCCTTTGGAGAGGCAAAACAAATGTGGACGCGACTCTATCATGTGGTGTTTCAATTTTTTTAGGGGAGGGGGCACAACTGAAAGACTTGAGCTTAACGACTGCTCAGACAGTTTGTGTATATTGGATCACTGACCTACACTCAGTCAGGTTGACTAGCTTTAAGCCCGATAGCATATTTTCAGAACAAATTTCCTCACTTGTCTGATTGGCGGGACAACATTTTTTTAAACAGTGGGCCCTCCTACTCTGTCAAACCCGAAAATCGTCGTAGTTGTTCGCAGAAATCAAAACTTCCATGATGCTCATCAAACAGGATGATTGGTGAATTGTGGCTGGGTTGCGTAAGGCTTGTGCAGCAATTCTTCCACAGTGGTGTTCAGTAGATTTCTTTTAAAGAAGGGGAGTAGATACACATGGGGACGAGATGGCCCATGGGGGCGAGATGGCCCAAGTGGTTAGAGAAGCGAATTTACTGACCGGAAGGTCTGTGGTTCGAACCCGACCTCTGCCTATCGACTTCCCTTGTCAAGGCTTGGGCAACCTGGCAGTATCCCAGCCCTCGTGCTTCCTTTGGGTAGCATGGCAGCTAGACACCGAAAGAATGTTACATCTGAACGATTATTACTATTATTATTATTATTATTAGCTAATCACCTTGAACAAAGCTCAGAGGATAAGCTGTTAGGAGATTACCCAGAGCACCAACAAACTTGGGGATTTGTCGGAGACTTACTTGCTGAGCTTTCTGAAACAAACAAATTATGAAATTTCTAGCGGTAACTTTTGCGTACAAATCTACATGATTAAGGGTGTGATCATAGAAAGATGGGGGTAGTCAACACCTGCCCTCAGCCGTATTCTTGTGGCAACTATTTGACGAAAATTTTGTACACCGAAAAAATGGACCAGACAGAGATTGACGTGAACAACTGCGTGGATAAAAACAGCATTCACAAAAAAATGTCGACACCTTGTTTCTGGGGGAAAAATCTAGCCGTATCGTTTTGTTTGTGTAGCAGTGCTACACCGTTTTGTCACTGAGCAATCTGGTTCACTTGCAAACTTCTTCGCGAATATTTGGCTTCTTAGGTCGACCGCTATCGATTAGGTTCAGAAATCGTTGGTCCCATCATAGTTTCTTTCGTCTAAGTTTGCTTATCAATCGATTTCAGCGAACCCAAACGCGGCCTTAGGACGTGTACGCTGCAATGATCGTTCTTCGGGTCTGATCGATACGTGAGCGTGTCAGTTTGGGTACGCGATAATCTGTCAGGGACAAGGGCCTTTCACGTGATCAAACTGACCGACCCAATGACAGCCGTCTCGAGTGATGTGGACCATATGCACAGTGTGTGACCTGGTTTTTTTGGGTTTTGTTCAACCCTGTTTGGCTCAGAGTTTTCAAACTGTTCAAGACATTCCACCAGCTCTGTTATTCACTGGATTATGGCCACGTCAAACTTGCTGCGGATGAGAATGAGGACATATCAGGAAAAATGTTGGGGAAAAGGCTGCCAACAGCAATAAAGGACACCAGCAACTAGGTCCAAAGGAAAAAAATAACCCTGTATTTCTTATGCTGCATTCTTATACTTAAATTTCAGTCTTTCCGCGTCCATTGGAGTGAGTTAGTCGGATTTTCGCTCCCGATTCCTCCCTATGTAACAAAACAATTTGCGACCACGTTATGGGCCTCCTAACATCATAACCCACATAGTTCCCAAAGAGTTTCTATCATTCCTATGAGGAATCATGAGCAGTGCGCACCTAACGAGACTCAAGAGGGTTTCGAACCCACGACCTCCTTTCGGCCACGAGTGGCGGATCAACAGTGCAATTGGTTCTCACTCCGACAGAATATAGCGCCACTCATCCGTCAGCCACGGGATCCACATGACGTACTCTGAGGAACAATGAAGTTCACCGGGTGAGTGAAACTTCTAGCTGGGAAGCTGTCATTCGATGAGCCAATCAACACGTGGTCATACGTGGTCAAGGTCAGAGATGTTCCACAGCTGAGCACAACTATTTTGGGTGAAATTCCCCCACTAGATGCTGCTGTGCTGCCGAGGGTTAGTTCTCGTCCAAGAGTGGAGGTCCTCAAGGGAACTCGTGGGCATGTTTGATGCCCACATCCTGAATGAGGAACGTCCAGAAATCTGTTATCTAATTACGCTTACCACTTAGTGTCTTGGGCTTCTCTCTGCCGGACTGTTTTTGTGTCGAACTGTTAGCAGTATACCCAGATAGACTACTTGAAAAATTGTCGTCAGCTTATTGGATCCAATCTATTTCTTACTTACGCTGCGGCATCCCTTTAGCTTGGTGTTGTTCCCGTCCTTTGCTTCCGACAAATATGACAAACGATCACAAACGATCTCAGAAAAAATGTTATCTGTTTATCTCGCAAGGTCAGTTTATGCGTGAGTGGTAATCACAGTCAAGACCACTAAATTTCGGACATCGCACATGTCTCTTGCAATTTAAGGTCTATGATTGGCGAAGTGTCCTTATGTTCGTTTCGCATCTTCTTATTATGTGTCATGCTGTTTCACATGTCTTTTATGTCCCGAATCGAAAGAAGGCGGTAAATTCAGTGAACACTTGCACTAGATGATGACAGCGGAACTTGGAAGTTTAGTTCTTTCTAAGCAAGATGAAAATCGCGCAATCAGACATTGAAATAGATCGAAATAGCTCAGTAGTTAGGAAACAAACCTAGTGACCGGAAGATCTGTGGCTCGAATCCGACCTCTGCCCCTCGACTGCTCCTTCCTAGGCACATCTACTCCGATACTTCGTTTGGCATGGCAGCTAGGCACTCAAAGGGTGCTACAGCTGAACAATTACTAATATTTTTACTGTTATTGTTTAGTTAGGTAGTTGTTTCGCCACAAATTCCAAGCTGTTGTATCCGCTTTTACGACTAGGCTTCGAATATACGAATACACAGCTGTATATAGTACGTAACATATGAAGTCGTTCGGCTGTAGCACTCTTCCGGTGCCTAGCTGCCATGCCACCCGAAGGAAGCACGAGGGCTGGGATATTGCCAGGTTGCTCAAGCCTAGACAGGGGAAGTCGAGAGGCGCAGGTCGGGTTCGAACCATGGACCTTCCGATCAGTAAATTCGCGCTCTAACCACTTGGGCCATAATATAACATAATATGCCAATAATATAGTAACCATCATTCATTTTTTACAGCTTATGATGAGTAGAAAATCTAGTCAGGAATGAAGCCAGGTGTTCTATTGGAAAAGGTTCATTTATCTATCTGATTATATTAAAAAGGGAAGATGCATGCGGCAAAATCTGTTCTTAAGAGCGGTGAAATAGACTGACTGATGAATTAGTCAACGCTATAGACAACGTACGAAACGAAAGCAACCCTCGTCCCACTAGGGTAAGACTGAACCCCCCTAGCGTCACATGATCTACTACAACACATGATGGTTTTTCGCCATCATGTTTGTCTCGCCCACTTGTGTGTTGTGTCTACAGCTGGAAGGTTGCGCACTCTGTTTGCACGTCGCATTAACGCAATGCTTGATTCAGAGTTTTCACGCATTGCAAAAGACTTGTTTGTCGTAAACGTCGTGAGGAGTTTGGCAAATACCACGCCCACTTCACCTGACCCAACGGAACTCAGGGTGGTTCATGACTTGTCCCAGTAAGAATAACGCTTTTCCAGGTGTTCAGAAACTGCTCGGGGGAGGTACGTGACCGACAAATGAACAGAGAAGTCGCGATCCAACAGTTTGTGAATGACCTGTCCTAAGTGGACACAACGCCCAAGGGGATGGGTGATCAACGCCTTACGGCTGAACTAGGGTTGTTTGACGTTACACGTCCTCCATGATGATGGGGGGGGGGAACACGTATTATTTCTTCCGAGCTGCAGGGCAGATTTACAGAGATGACCTATTAAAAAAAACAGGCAACTTGTAGTTTACCACTCCATTCATCGACGATGATAAAAAAACTTGTTGAGAGAGTTGCATTGTGGGGGAAGTCTGTTTCGCTTACGGTGAGGTGTTCTTTTCAAAACTTTTCAACCGAATGAGTCATACTCATCGCGTCGTAGAATCACGTCCACCAGCAGTTCCTCTGAGCGCTTCAGCTAATCGTCTGAAATCGTCCGATAAATACAACCTCGTTAAGATGGATATGACAACTATTCAGAATAACGCTTAGTTGAAGCAGTATCTGAGGTCATTCATGTACGATTCGTACGATGCATGACGATTGACAGTCCATGAAAATGATGCCGTGAATCATTGTATACACGTAATACACCACTCATAAGGTTGCTGAAAATTCTTCGACAGCCCACGACCGGTTTTGCTCTTCTTGGGACTCATCAGATAGGCGCAGTCCCCGAGTCTCCGTCAAACTTATGTTCTACTTAGAAACATCTGGGTTCCAGGTGAACCAATTGCAAAACCAAATCGCGCTAATCCGGTGAATCGCTGTTTTTGATTTTGTGATGATTGTACGCCCTCAAAAAGTTTCAACACAAAAGCACAAGTAAAACGGGGTAGTTTCTAGACGTTGTCTGTAATTTAGTGAGACTGAAAAGCAAAATGGATTCAAAAAACGTAATTTGTAGTAGTTGAAGCGGTCGGATCAATAGTTTTACAGCTGTCTTCAAAATTGGCAGCCTGGAAGCGATTCAGTGAGATCGCCTCATTACTTGCAAACGATGAGTAATATACGCTCAAAAGCGAAATTTTCCATAGGCTGCGTTGGCTTTCCTCTTGGAATTCACCACTCAAAGAAAGCTATATTCATGTTATGTGAATATGAATTCGTATTGCTGGGGGACCAGTTCTTCCACATCCCACTCCGATAAACCATCCATGGGTTGTTCAAACTTCTATCGTCAGGGTTGTGGGTTCGAATCCCTGTGGGGCTCCATGAAGTGTACAGCGTGGCTTATGTCCCATAAGAAAGAGATATCTGAATAGTGCTTCTTAACTTTGTAGAATAGAATGAATTTTATTTGGTCGACGCACTTGATATTTGACATTTAGCGTTTTCTCCCACTTTTTCCAATATTTACTTGGCTCTTCTGGCCTTCCTTGTGTCTATAGGAATTAAAGTTTGTCGGCTTTCATAACCCTAATGAGCACTATTCACCTATTCGATAGCAGTAACTCGGGGAGGGAGACTGGTTGGATGTAATTAATCCCATCTGGCTGATGGATGGCAGACAACCTGAGGTAACGAAAGCGTATCGACGGACGCAGTGGAAGTGCCGTTTAAGAGAGCCCATTCGCCGTAGAAAGCAAGAGTGACGTGACGAGTGATCGGATGAAGAGGGTCGGTTATATCATTTTTTTTACACTCTTCAATAAAACACCGGTTGCCGGGTAACCTGCAAATCGTTGAAACTTATTTGTGACCTGAATAATTCCAATGAATGAGCACACTTTTTGGAACTGAATGACAATCAGTGTACTGGTAACAGTTATTTAGGTGTTGCATAAAATCGCCTGATGTTTCATTTGGAACGAAACTCGGGATACTCAGTACATTTCCTCTGCTGAAAACTATTCGAGGGCCCACGACCTTTTCGCCCTGCTTGGGACGCGTCACGGTGGTGCAGTTCCCGACCTGCCATCAACCTCATGTTCCGCTTGAGTGCCAAATTGTAAGCAACTTGGAAACTAATTAGGTTTCCGATGGAAAACCTAGCTGAATCTCTCGTTTATGGTGATCTTCGACTGAATGCACTGGGGGAGACCGCCTCAAGTTTCAATCTGCAAGATAATCGAGATAGTGCAATACGTTATCTATATGGAAAGTTTACGCATAAAGATGTTAGAAACGACCGGTTTTACCCTTCCTTTGTCTCATCAGCTAGGTGAGAGATTTACCTGGATCTCAGTTGAGTCTCCCGGCGCAACCAAGTTAGTGTGTGTGGCAACTTTCGTCCAATTCGAGTTCAGGAAAATGCCCAAGGTTGACGGAAACATGTGGACTGATTTCAGTGGATGAGCTGAGTGAACTGTCCTGTAAGCTTCGGCAAGTGCCCTCATTTGCCCACACAATTGATTTTGGCAGAAGACTCGACTGAATCCAACTCCACCCCCCGTTTAAGATGGTCCGCATCAGCTCAGTGTACTGCACAGACTGCCTTATGTTTCTGTCGAAGGGCTTTCAGCAACCTCACGAGTAGTATGTTACGTCTCTCCTGTAGCCTGTTGTAGTCATGGTTGCAAAGCCTTTTGTGGCGGTGATCTGGTGGCGGTATTGACCCACTCACGCGATTGTGTAGGGCGGAAATAGTCACGTGATTCTTTGTGATTCTGTCCGAGGGGTGAGGAGTATTCCAACAGAGTGGCTGTGGGTGAGTATCGCTTTGCAAAGGGATGTTAATTTAGTGAGTACTATTCCGTTGGGCACAATGCCAAATCATGTGGAACTGCAAAATGACTGACAAATTTTCAGATTGATTGACGTTCTTAAAAATTAATTTGTCCGATTTTATTCATTATTGTGCTGCTTCTTGCCCCTAATTTGTGCTCAGTCGGAAAGAGATTCTACAGTTTCTAACTAAAGTAACATCTAATGCTGAAGCTTTCTTACCAAATAATTTTACAGGATGAGCGAAATTTTCATTTGAGAAGTCGTCACTCGAAGGACCAGTCAATAACGCCCGGAACTGAATGGCTAGTGGCGTTATATCCTGTTCAAGTGAGAGCCAATCCCACCCATGTTCAGCCGCCCATGAACATACGGTTGTGTTCAAGCACTGCCTGGAAGGTCGCGGGTTCGAACTTCCCTACTGGGGTTTCGCGAGATGCCTCTTGCTGACGATTCCCAGTAAGGATGAAGCAGGTGTACAGTGCTTCTCCGCTTTTCAGTATAAATTAGCTTCCCTGGCGGGACGAAACCTCAATTTGAAAAAGACTTTTCACAAACGGTATTGTTTGCTGAAAAACAGCAGAATCGTAGAAGTGGAATCGGTTCCAATAGTCACCTTAGATGGCGAACTTGTAAGTTCGGCCGAAACACAGAAATGTTTACAAACATGAGACCACCAGGTTGAATTGCCTCGTCAGACTACGCGTCAGCATCAATCTGTTTGCTCCCTGCCTGTTGTGTACTTTCGCCCCCTAGTTGCTAGGCCAGGAAAACTTCCCACTCTGTCTGTAGAACCTGCGGAGAGATTAGTTCCACGCTTCAAACTTCATATCCATAGACCACACTACCTCCCCCTCACCCTATTTTACCGTATTTGCTCAACAAAGCAGCTTGTTCGGTAAACATCATTAGCTGACTGTTACGGTGGAGAGAAAACCAAAACGAAGTGGTCCACATACTCACCTTCTAGTAATCAGAAAGACTAGGTGAGTTAAATTTTTGGTTGTAGAGTTCATTTCCAGGTTATAAACAGGTCCCGCGATTTGATTGTACCTATTGGAAGCTTCCAATTAGTCAAACAATGGTCATTTTAGTTGGCTATTTACAAGATTCCCATTTGTCCAGACCGACTGGCTTCTCAGATGAGTTTTTACTGTTTCATATGGCTTGAATGGATACGTTTTCCTGTCGCATTAGTGAACTGATAGCCCCAGATAGCTCAGTCGTTAAGGGGCGAACTTACTGCCTAGAAGGTCCGTGGTTCGAACCCAACCTCTGCTTATCGACTGTTCCTGTTTAGCTTTCGCCTACCTGACAGTATCTCAGCCCCGTTGCTTTTTTCGAGTGGCATGGCAGCTAGACCCCAAAATGGAGCTACAGCCGAACGATTATTGTTGTCATTATTTATTATCTTTAGTGAAATGAAACAGTTTGAACTATCTCAAGTTCAAACTGTTGGTATTTGATCAGGTGGCTGTTGATCTGTTCGCCGAGCTTGGCAATTGATTTGCAAACATTGATTTGCAGACATCTTCAGCGCACTGAAGATGTCTCCTCGAATGGTGACGAAACGTTTGCAAATCAATTGCCAAGCTCGGCGAACAGATCAACAGCCACCTGATCAAATACCAACAGTTTGAACTTGAGATAGCATAGGTCTCACGTGAGCCAGTTGGGGGTGTTTGCTAGTAACCTCTATCGACCGGCTTACACTAATCATATCAGTGGATAACCCTTACTGAGACGCAGCTTACGATATGCACTGCGTCAAGTCGAATCGGTTGCGCAGACAATCAATTCCAATCCGGCTCAGTTTATGCCCACCTCGAGCAGCCTCCTGGTTGGTCAGCAAGTGACCTTGAAAGCAAACAACCTTGTGCGGGGGAACACGCACGCACATCGCTGTACATTGCAGCAATGACTTAGGCCTAATTCAGGAGGGCGGTTTAGTGGTTGTATTCTTTTCTAGATGGTAACGATTTTGAACCAGACCAGTTCCTTAGGGACCAAGTGACGCCTGATTTTCAGTACCTTCAATTTAGACGTCCACATTTGGACAGACGAATTCACTGGTTTAGAGCCTCCTGTTGTGTATCGATTGGCTGGTCAACTAGGCAAATGATTACTCTGTCACGTGCTTTGCTCCCGGACGGGCTATTTGATTTCGTAATAGACGTAACAGGATTTTCGCTTGACACGTCAAAGCAAAAAGCCGCTTGACAGCTGACCTGCCTCCGTCTTGTCATACTGGGCACTGAGAGAGGTGTCGGTCGTCAAGACAGTAGAAAGGTCTACCTGAGGTTCAATGCATGACGTAACAACTCCTAGAAGAGGTCTCTAAAATGACAGTCAGTATTTTGACGAAGAAAGAAAAACCAACCAAAGGGGAAGCTTGCGCCTAGTTTTTTCACACGAAGATCGAGAATGGTTTTATCAACTTATGCTTGCCATTCATGGAGAATATGGTTGCGACAGCTGTCAGAGGGTTTTCAGCAACATTATGAGTAGTCTCCTCCGGGCAAATATCCTGCTATATCTCGAAGGTTGTATCAAATAAAATACGAGGCAGGCTTTGTGCAGCACATTCGTTTTGATTTCCCCGTTAATGGCAGTTCAATTTGCACACGAGTGAATTTTACTGATAGCGTATAAGCTGGTACACAAGTAGAACACAAGGTTGATGGAAACTCGAAGACCAAATGCACCTGGTGAGCCCGAAAAAGGTAGAGAACGCGACTGTGATCTGCCGGAGTGTTTTCGGAGTAGTGTGTTGCTCCGGGAAAAATCTACTGCGATAGCTCGGAAATCGCACCAATTGAAACATGGGGTCGACACCAAAGGGAACGAGTTTTGCTCTTATCGGTGCTCGTTACCAGTGAGGATGTGAGTCCTGGATACAAGGTACGTGAGACGAGCATGCTGGATGCTCTTGACCTCTAATCAAACGAATACGTTCACGCCCAAGTTCGAAGTCTGGAAGGGCCACCCAATAACTGCGCTGGATTCGTCGGCCGACTGACAGGCCTGTCAGGGATTCCGGTCAGTTATGGTTGTATTTATTCGCAGTCCCGGTTGTGTTGTTAGGCTTAGCATTACTCATTTCCTTGTACGGATTGCGTTATAATGAATAATTGGCCCATTCTGAGGCCAAACACAGTTCACAAAATGCATGCCTTGGATTGGTTTACCCATCGATCGGTTGGTCCGATCATGATTGACTGATGACTGTGTTCTCTTTACATGATTGGTTGGTTTGCTTATTGAAATGATTGCATTTACGTACCTTCACTTGTGTCGGTTTTAGAACACAGGACCTCCCGATCTAAGGGTACTGCGCTGGGCATAAAAGCGCGTTAAAACAACTTGTGGTGGCTGGGGTTTTATCGTTGGCTTATCGATCCACCATCGATCTATTTGTCGCGTGGATTATTCTATTCATCCTTGATTGGATGTTTTTGCTCCCGAGGCGCCACTGACTAATATCGACGTTTTAGGGATCTCGTTATCAGGTCAGTACATATCTAATAGGGATAAATAGTTAAGTAAACAGGTGACATTGCTTACTAGATTAGAAGACTGATTGTCAGCGCACCTCACATCGGGTTTAATTGGATGCTGCGGAACACTGTAGAGGACCGTTGAGCTACGGGGTCGATCGGTTCGTGTCACATGACCAATGCAAACTCAGCACTAAGGTATGTGACTGCTGCTGCGGGTGTTGTCAAGCCACGCCAGTGGATCGAGACTGACAGTCTATTGGGTACTCGATGGATGATTGGAAACGATTCTTCCGGATTGACCGGTTGAGTTTTTGGCTGAACCGCTGAGTCTAGTTGAGTTTCAGCAACAGAGATGCTCACGTATTCTCTTAGTAGGTTCCTGTGTCGTGCGATCAGCATATTCCGCTGAACAACAGCGGAGGAGAGAATATACAACTATATTCTGGTTGAGCATACACTGAATTCTGGACTGAAGCACACTGCTATCGTGTTTCGAGTGAACAATTACCTGCAGATATTTATAACCAAGAATATGTCCGAACGCCCGATACAACTGTCTGTCTGAAGCCAATCTACCCTGTAAAGACAAGCTGTTGGCAAACAGTCAAACACCGACTGTTTCAATCCTTACAATGCAGGTTTTCGGCTGTAACTCTGCGGTCTTGTTTTACAACCAGTCCTTTGTTTGACTTGAACCCCGATGACAAGACACCAGTCTTCACCCAGAATATGGTTGTGTATTCTTTCTCCCGCCGTTGTTCAGCGGTGCTGGTGTTGGTGCTAGGAAATACGTCAGCATCTATCTCTCCGGAACTCCACTAGACTCGACGGTTTACAAGGGTTCGCCATGATTCGCTCGTACTTTAACGGGACGAAACTGGAGAAATTTGTACCCCGACCTGACACTGCATTTAACAAAGCTATCAGCTCTACGTGTGAGCAAAAGGACTTGAAATCACTGGGAGTCAGTGGGTCCTTCCTCATGGATCACATGATTAGCTCAGTGAACACTGTTCGTACTCCGAACTAACCGAGTGATGTTTGCTCACTGCTCACTCACAGAGCATTTGTCAACTTTAAGGCACAGGCTTGAAGTCAGTCACATCCCGTTGTTTTTCTCCTGTCCTCACAAGTCCGGACACCACAACACTGAGATGCAATCTCGCCTTTCAAGTAGTTTTTGGATTTGACGCACCCCCCGGGGAACACCGAAAGCGTCTGTAATCCAGGACCCCTTTATTTAATGGCTTCACTTTATTTGTTTTTTTTGTTGCCTAACTCTTCAGCAGCGAGTCGTACGGATATTGAAAGTTTCACAAATAACTCGGCCCGTTTTGTCACTGGACTCGGTTCAACTTTAACCATTTCACACGTGTTCCTTCAAGAACATGTTCTACAATTTCACAAATATCCTCCACACGGAAACATGAGATAGCCTTCGTGCAGTACATTCAAATGGGGAATATCATAAAAAAGAGATTCCACTGGGATTCAAGTTAGTCCCCGGTGAAAATCAAATTCGCACTCAAAGGAGTGTAGTTCGCGAATTTCAAGTGGGCTCTCAGGTTGGTTGAAGGGAGCCTCGGGAAGTGTGCCAAGCTCGAAGAAGGGTGGAATCTGTCATGGATCTTCAAGAGGCCTTCGGCAACCTTCAAGAAAATATGCTAGGTTCCATTTTGTACACCGGCAACTGTTGAGCTCCACTCACCCTCCTGCAGAATGAAAACGATTAGTAAGAAACCTCGAGGAGCAGGTGAAAGTGAACAAATCTTCACCCATTAAACTCATCATGTTGTCTTAGTCAAAACTGTCATACATACTTTAGAATCTTTGTTTCGAACAGCCGAGCGCATTCGTTCCGCTACTGGTTCCCATATTCCGTTGGTTAATTTAACTGGTTCTCAATCGATCGATTTTCATCGCCGGATGGCCTTGTTTTTGGCAATGATATCGACTGATGGTTTTAACAGAGATGCAGTAAGGTTCAGTCACACACGTATTCCTTCAATTCGGCGACCCAGGTTCGACCCCCACCGGTATTCTTTCATTTGTTAGCGGCAGCCATCTTGGTATTCAGTGGAGCTGTTTGGTTTACGAACTTGGAGAGCTATTCAAATCATGGTTGCTTGTCAAATTTCAATACTTGTAAACTGACCAATAGGCCAAAAAAAGGGCTGAATATACACGGAACTGAAAAACTCGCCTCTTCGAAAAGAATTCTGGTAACTATACTCACTCGTCAGTCTCAAAACTGCCAACGATAAAAAAATCGGTACCTCACTCGTCAGTCTCAAAACTGCCAACGACAAAAAAATCTGTACAATGAGTATTTAATGACTATTCAATGACTGTTTAATTTATTCAACGACCACTAGCGGTCCATGTAATTCACTTTCAGCTAACAGCAGTAACCACCACAGTTAGCACAAAGAAAGCGATAACAGAAATTTTTTGTCCTAACAAAGTTTACAGTTGCCATGATCGATCGCAACATAAACAGTTGTGGGATGAATTCTAAATGCCATTTACGCTGTCAAAAGTCAGTCAGAGTAAAGGGGAACCACATAGGTCGGGAGAGAGATGTGCCAACAGTATGCACGTGACTTGATTGCATGGCAGGTTCCTGATTGGCTAATTTCGACCGCGATACGGGTACCGACCAATTTTTGTCACAGTTTTGTAGTTAAACCTTGTGGGGGGAGGGGTATGCTAACAATGCGGAAGTCGCATCCAACGAAGGAGGCTTGGAAGAATTAGCTATACGGCGGAGTATTACGGTATCATTCACAATAATTGATCAAGAATATTCCCTCATGCTGTAACTGTTCTCCCCGGCATTTTGTTTCGCGTTCACTCTATGCAGGTCTTTGTGGGATGACATCATCATCATCACCATCATCATCATCATCATCATTATCATCATCATCATCGTCGTCGTCGTCGTCATCATCATCGATAGCATAACATCATTGGTCAACACCGATGCCGTATCGTTGTCGTATCAGGAGTGGACAAGTTCGGTCCAACAAGTGACATGATTGGTTGATTTCCTTGTTGGCTTGTGTTGCAATTCTGCGTGTCCGTTCCGGAGTGAAAGGCGTTCCTACATGGTGTTTGTGATGATGCATTAAGGCTTTGCACTCAAAAGCGTCATAGTTTTGTTCACGGCAGTGGGATCGCTGAAGGTCAGTTAAGTTATATACAATACCAGCGTGAACAAACGCAGAGAGAAAACGACACAGGGTAAAATTGAACCATATTCATGTGAGTGTCTACATCAACCCACACATTCAGATTCTGTGCAGTCACCAACACTGCCCGAATCACAACACGTCAAAAGCGCGGTAACAATCCTTCGCATACAATAGTCTGTCCTCTGGCACAAACCATTTTTTTCGTAAAACTTGGGACCACAGATTTAAATGAATGACCAACCATCCGAATGGGTAGACGGGTCTATATTTCTGTTTACCTTAGAGCGGTTAGATGGGACTTTAAATGAATGACCAACCATCCGAATGGGGAAACGAGTTTAGATTTCTGTTTACCTTAGAGCAGTTAGATGGGACCTTAAAAACCTATCCTGGGTAGAAAAAAACGTCCTCTGTATTGTGCCCGTTTTGTCTGTATCCGTGACTAATATCATTTGTACTAACGCGCTTGTTCATTGAATCACAGCAATACGAATCACTTTGGTTGAAAAAACACGTGAGTACACACAGAGCTGTCTGGCTTATCTGAACACACAGTTAGATTCAAGCTCAAAAAACTTTCGGGCCAAAACTTACCCTCCACGATATAACTGTGCTCAACGGTTCCCCTTTGATTGGGACACTGGAAACCTCCGACGAGAGGCGGTCTCTCTGAGAGGATACCGATGAACACTGAGAGGTAAGGTCTCGCGACATACGGAAAACTCAACCGAATCCCCGCGGACTCTCTCTGTTATGATATTCTTCAATCGAATGTGTTGCACGAAGGCTATCTCATGTTTTAGTTGGAACAATATTCGAGATATCTCAGAATATTTTCTTGAAGGAGCTAATCGAAGAACGGAGAAACCCGTCTTGGGCTGTCGAAGGGTTTTCAGCGACCTTATGAGTAGTCTCTTTCTCCCTAATGACCCTCAGTGTTTAACGAAAATCATTTTAAAAGGACGTACAAATATCCACTTGTATTTACGTGCAAACAGTTGCAGTCCTTGTTCTCTCAAAATCCTGTCACACTGACCTCCCAGGGAGGTCACATCATTCACATCGACTACCTTCGCTCTCAAAGTCTGGTCAGAAATCTTTGGCGTACTTATAGCAGAATCATCTAGTTGGACGCACAGCCTCAGACAATACAAATCGATAATTCTCTGGGTCTTCACGATGAGGCTTTCGTCGGACTCCTACTCATTACGATGGCTTGGATCTGCCGTTTCACGGACAAAAGGCCTCGTGTGTTGGTTGGTACTCACGAAGTCCATCCTGAAAATCAATGACAAGTGACGTTAATAATCTAACTCATCAGCAACAGTCCGATTGACGGTTGAATTTTTCAATCGGCTTAACGATCTTCATGCAAGCGGCTTATCAGCGTATGGTGGTTTATCGATGCGCGCAATGTGGGTTCAGGCAGAAGATAGGTTTGATGAAAACCCTGAGAATCCATCTACCTGATAAATCTCAAGAAGGGGGAAACCGGTCGTAAACTGTCATAAATTTTGAAGTGTCATCAAAGATCTGCATCATCTTTCTGAAGTATTCATCCCTCTTCATAAGTACTTCTTCGGGCTCATCAGATAGGCGCAGTTCCCGAAGAAAAACTTCATAAACGGGAGATTCAGCCGGTGAGTCTTCCGTGAAAACGAAGCCAGTACACAAATGAGTTTTTCCGTGAATTTTGCGCGTTTTCTGGGTCAGTAATTGGGTAATCTAATCAATGCATTGTTGGCGGTAAGAGATCCATGATGAAAGCAGGATTCCACAGTGCTGTAATGGGGGAATTCGGAGTGGCGGATGCCTAAAGATGGATGGCACGTGACATGGAGGATTGGAATGCAAAATCGTACAGAAATGGTGACGGAAACGTTACGAAGATTCTTGGTGCCTTCCAGGATAGAGTCCACGTGACCCTCCCTGTTTATGGCTGGAGACACTGAACGACAGGGTGTCTAACCAATGGCAGTGGAGTTCATTTTGCCAGTTTCCATCCCGAGTTTCAAGATGACTGCTGGAGATGTAGGCACCCCTGAGATTTTTCTGTAGGTCCCCTACACTGCCTCGTTTTTTCTCCCATTTCCATTAGACGGCTTTGTTCAGATAAACTGGTGTCTCTACGGCAGGGAAGCACCAGCGTCAACGCTGATGTTGCTGTCTCTGATGATGATGATGATGATGATGATGATGATGATGATGATGATGATGATGACCTTAGTGGGCTTGCGGGCACAGGATTTTGAAGTACGATCTTCTGGTTTTAAAAAGTTGTGGCTCAGCTTTGCCAGCTGAATGGACTGAAACATGTAGACAACCACCGCGGCAAACAACCCTTCCCGCGGTAGTACCCTTTGGGTTCTTAGATGCCATCCAGCTCGGACAAGATGATTGCCTATGAATTGCCAAGAAGACCAAACTTAGAGAGTCGCAAGCTACAGGCAGGGATGGGTTCGAACCAAGAACCGTCCGGTCCTTAGCTTTTTCGGGTCCTTGAGTGTAACATAATACTACTAATAATAATAATAATAACCAGTGATTTGGCAAGAAGAGCATTTTAATTGCTGTTCTTGCGTTCACCACCCCCCACCCCCCGAAATTTTGTAAAAGCTTCGTTGGACCAATCAAAAGTGGTCCATCCAGAGAGAATAACTGTATGTTGGACTAGCTAGTGCAAGAATTGCTAATCAGTGATCTCAATCGGTAAGTTCATCAGGATATGGAATGAATTCTGTTCACACACAACGACATCATTCTACATCAGTAAAAAAACAAATTTTCAAATCAGGTGGTAAGCCATACATATTGTGTTGAACTGGAGTACCACACACCCTCCGGAAGTCAGGTACACACGGTGTATCGATCTCGTTTGTAGATTTTCGTTACATTATTGATCCATTTGTTGTACCGACATTTGTTGCACGATTTCCCACATCAGGTCGGATTTGCCCAAGTAATCAGTTGGCTGTTTTAATTCAGATACAAACAGGCTGATGCTTACATAGCTTCGTCGAAAACTCGATTACAACACATTCCGTAAATGAGAAGCCAAAACCGTTATTTTCCTGTTAAACACCCCAGTGGATCATCTTTGGACGCTCCAACCAAACAGAAAATTACAGGGCTACAGCCCTCAAAAGGCAGATTTCAGTCGCTCACTGCACAGGCAGAGTGGCTGGTCCGTGCTATTGGCTGATTGGCTTCGTCCGCCTACTGATCAGCTGTGACGCTCGCATTTACCATCCAAACATGACCTATAGCGCGTGCTCTGATTGGTGCATCCGTTGTCACCTTGCGTGCTGGATTCCTGCCATTTCCGTAGACTCTTGGGCAATTAGCCCAGTTCACTTGAAATCACAAGGCGAGCACAGCGGAAAAGACATGGAAACAAGGATAGGTGTTACATTAAATTCTTAGTGGTATGTCATCTACATATTTTGGCGCCATCTCAACCTTAACGTAATCATACCTTCGTAAGGACTACGACAGTTAGTTGTGTGTGTTGTATTGAACCAGCTGACATATTACTTCACTAAACAGCCATTTGTCAAATCAACCAATTTATTCATCCGCCGTTGACTGAGTCGCACTCACACGGATGCGTTGACCTTGACCATGCTATCAGTATTCAGTTCGTAAAAGTTGGTCGCCAACCAGGTGGCTCCCCGCATCTCTTCTTACATAGGTGGGTTTAAAATAATGGATAGTCGAGAGCTTGAGCGAGTCTAGCTTGACCTACAGAGTGGCCGATTTCCCGGTCCGGCTTTTAAACAAAAGGTTTTTAATACGATTTACAAAGGAACACCATTTCACTGACAGGTTCGATGACTGTCCACAGAAGTTACTCGAACGTCAAACTAATTGTACCGGGTTATCGCCTATTATGTTGAAACCAATCGTGTGGTCGTTCACGTGACCTACAGAAACCAATCAACACGTATCTATCAGTTCATCAGTGCTTCAGCTTTTCATTGAAGTTAACCTGAACATTTTAAGTCTGTCACTAAAGAGCTGAGCAAATATTAGTGTATCGCTACATACATATCACTACATACAAATTAATTTACTTAGTTCATTGGTTTGCGAGCCCTCTCCAAAAATAAACACTCAGGATTTTCAAAGCCAACACAAAAAAGACTTCAATGTGCATAGATTTCTCGAATCAACTGCAGGTATTTTACGATGATCGTCCCTTTTCAGTCTTTTCTTTCGCGCTATTCTAATCAATGGTTTTCGCTCCACGCGACTGCAACATCGTATTGACTGGATTTTCGTCATGGCAGAGAGTTGGCCACACTCAGGGGGGTGAGATTTTCTTGATTGGTTCGGCTGTATTACAGCCGCTAGCTGTGACGACCAATCAAACGACAGCATACGGAATACGCGTTCACCTCGCCCACTGATTGGTCGACTGGGCCAAGGCTGGGTTGAAACGCGTTCACAAGCATGTGGTGTGAGAGAAATTGGGAGTTTTGCTTATGGATTAGCTTAGTTCCCATCATAAAAGCTCACAACTTCGATAAGCTTGAAGAGCCACTTAACCCCGCGGAATTAAAACACCTATTCCACTCAAGTTTAGCATACAAGTGCCACTGCACACAACTTAGTGTCGATATCAACAAATTCCACCAAAATATGACCGCAGTTGCCGGTCGGTTGTCAGCTGGATTTCTTGAGTCAACAAACGATTCTTCGGGTAAGTATTGTTCCGCTGTTTCACCTTTTACCTGCCTGTTAGTCCAACTTGAATACGTTTAGCCCCACATCACACCATGCTTGTGGAAAATTTAGTGGTGGTGAATACAGCATAGCAAAATCAGGCGACACATGCGTGCCTGAATCTTGTCAGAATTTTCAGCTGGTACCCGCATATCTACCTATTAGTACTGATCACATCAAGCATAAAAAACTCGTTTGCTTTAAAGAGTTACACCCGGGTTCAAACGAGTCATGTTGAGGAAGCATTCTGAGGAACTGGAACAAAGCTATGCACATACAGTACATGGATTTTAAGGCTGATCCGTATACATGAGGGTGCGTAAGATTTGTTTTCTTGTCTCGCCCCTCAGTCTTGCGGTCAGAATCGGACCGGAATTGGGGAATATGTCAACAAGTCACATGATATTTGGTGAATACAGGTAATGACATGAAACGGAGCGGCTGACCATAAACTGTACGGTCATGAGAAGATTGTTAGTGCTCTAATCTGGAATGAAGGTAGTGTACACCTAATGCGTTTGAGCTTCGTTTGGTAGATGTACGTGTTTGACTGGCCACATTATAAAGAAATTTTTTGCTTCAATCCTGCCTAGAGACTAATGTAATTGAATTATTACGTCCGAGGGGACTTCAAGCAGAATCTGCTGTACGTTTTACGATAAAATATTTTGCTGGCAAAAGATCGTCGTGAGAGCGGATCTATCGATCGAACAGATTTTTCTGCTGTGAACAAGGGGAAGGTCGGTTTCAAACGTACGAAAATCGACTCGGTTGTTTTAATAGCATGTTCGAAGGTGTTTCACCAAACTGCATAAAAGCTTCTTTTCGAGAAATACACCCATCTGCAAATCAATTTGGATTTTGCGAGAGACTCACCTGGAACCAAGCTGATTCTCTCGTTTGTGATGATTCCGCACAAACGAGGGATTCAGCTGGGTTCCAGGTGAGTCTCTCGCAAAATCCAAATTGATTTGCAGATGGGTGTATTTCTCGAAAAGAAGCTTTTATGCAGTTTGGTGAAACACCTTCGAACATGCTATTAAAACAACCGAGTCGATTTTCGTACGGAATTTTCAGCAACCTTATGAGTAGTGCATTAGGAATATGCATAAAAGCTTGTCCAAATAACCATGCCTTTAGAGTTGCTGATTATTCATGGTTGTGAAAACACTCTCTTTGGGTATAATTGTCTATTCAACTAATTCTGATTGGTGTGGAATTAAGTTTTGGATAGCTGCTGCTGTTGCTTGTACTGCATTGTCTCAGGTGTACAATTGCAGGGACGGATTCGAACCCAAGAGGTTTCAAATTGGTTCAGCTACACAGTAGGCATTTCGTATCAGTCTTACCGCTGCTATGTGGATTGAAAGAATAGCTGAAATTAGGCATGAAATGCATTCATTCACAAACTAATTCAGTTTTAACTAACAACTGAATCTCGCCTGATTGTCCATGGTTTATGATATCCATTGGAATTGATGTGCTGTATACAGGCCGCTTCATGTCCCCGTCGGCACGGTATTCGAGAAATCGTCATAAATTTTGTTCACCTTATTTCACCTATCATGCTTGTTTTTAGTTGCGGCTTTACAGCTAAATGATAATCGTTCTTCCCACGTTCGAATTCGATTACCGCTTCAGTCATCAAACTAGCGACTGTCCTATTTTACCGTTTTTGGTTGTCGAGAAATTTAACACGTATTAACTCACTCAATTCAACAGGTGACATCAATATAAAGATCATTATAAGAGCCATACAAGGGGCTTACTAATCGCGCTAACGGCTGGTCTCCTCTTGATATGTTACGCTGGTCCGTGCGATACAAAGTCCTCGGTTTCTAGGACTGTCGCGGTTTCGTTTCCGTCCATCCCACCACCGAGTTTTTTCTGTTTGTTTGCAACCAATCAAATTCATACACACTAGATTCCTCTTTTATGCAGATAAATGCATGAGTAGTAACATTAAAAAAACAGTAAAAATTCTCGCTATTACATACCCACATCTGTTTGAAATAGCGAAAAAAGTGTGAGCGGTTTCGATCTACCTAACCCGCAGTGGACAGACGAAAGGGGGACTACTCTCAGTTTCCTCTTCTGCCGGAACTCACTAGGCTAAGGGAGACTGACACTGAGGGGGTGATAGTTCCCGGAGGCAACCACTCTCGGGTTAGGTAGCTAAAGTATGCTAAGACGAATAGGTACATAAGAAAAACTACGGTTATTCGAGGTTAGGAGTAGCTCAGTGGTTCCCTTGCTCACCGGAAGGTCCGTGGTTCGAACCCAATCCTGGCATCCCGACTGAGGTTTGAGCAATCTGACGGTATCTCAGTCCTAGTGCTTCCTGCTAGGAGCGGTTTTACAGCTAAGTTACTATTATTAGTATTATTACTATCATTAGTAATCCGGCCATTTGTGGCCGAGCCACTTATTTACCCTTCCGTCTATAACAACAGGCCACCCGTTCTTGGTTGCTGAGTAGCGAAAAAACGATTCTACTTTTTGTCATAAGCACGTTCACTTCAACCTCGTAGAACGCTGAAGGAAGGGTTTTACTGAGTGTTCTTGTTAGATAGCCACACCAGCACCTCGTTTGCTGCGGATCACTGGTACGGGGAGTCGAGGTTTGTCCCATCTAGATAAGCGCAGGGAGAGGTTGTGTGAAGACCACTCGTTGCCGCCTACCTGTGAGGCAGCGCAAGGTATGATGATCAGCCATTCGCAAATATACTGGAACGTTGGCGAAGTATATTCATTTGCGAATGAATTTGATGTCCACGGGAGACTCACGTGAATCTCTCGTTTATGATATGCACTGCCTCATGTTTCATTTGGTACGATGTTTGAGATATTTGAGATACTACTTATTGGGGCATCGAAGCGTTTTCAGCAAACTTACGACTGTGCTTTATGCCAACACAGTATGTTGACAAGATATCCTACACTATGCGTGGAGGATCAATCGGAAGGGGTGCAACAGGCCACAGGGGTCTCAGAATAGCTGTTTTGTGAACAAAATTGATCAACAAGTGAACTCATTCTGACGGGAATATGCTCATCCACACATAGCTACTCAATTAACCAGAGAAGTACTATCTGATCTACTCAACGATCTACTCACACGCTGAGTACAATCGCAATGGTTTCTTGGACGTTTAATACCATTCTCAAGCTTCCCCGCTCCCTCGCACCCGTTTCAATAGCCTGTGATTCATTTCATGAACCATGCAGTCGGAATCCAGCGGTCGAGAACCGATGGACATGTCTTTCAGGGTTAGCTGAAGCAAGCTAGTTGGGAAATCCTCCGCGTATGAACCGGACTTTGGCCTTCTGGGTCCACAGTAGGATCAACCTGTTCTCGTGGTGACAAGATCATCTATTCCAAATAATCCCTGACCTAAAAATGTGAACTAAACAGCTGATCCACTCCAACAGTCACACGTCATTTCACGCTCTGATCACTCGGCCCTGGAGTTATCTCAACTCCATTTTAAAGTTGTCTCATCATCCGTTGGGACCGTCTTTCGAAAAGCTTCGGGTGAACACATTCCGAGACCTGCTAAAGCTGATTGAAGTACAAGACTTTATCCTCAAGGCATCATCTAGACGACAGGAAGGAAGACGACTGAAGACATTGTAAACATGCCTCGCTTTAGGTTTTGATCTCCTTGTATTTGAATTAAGAAAGAATTAGGTAGGATCACTTTTCAAAGCTCTATATGGGAGCCAAGATCCTAAATGTGGCTCAGGGCACCGGTTGGAATTGGAAGATGGTGAATATGAACTTTGTATCGAAAGGATGGATCGTTTGGTAACGTTTTGTATCGTAGCTACTGAATAGGCGAATGGCGAAAATCTATTATGATAGAGAGACGGCGCGATCACCCGCCGGAAAGCCAGTTCATGACAAATGCTGAAGAACGAGGAATATCGTTCTGATTTACACAAAGATAACAATATCTGTTACAGTTTGGACGGTTTGGACTGGTTCCTCGAGCGTCGCATCCGAAACCACCTGGTCTGAGAGGGTGCTATCCATTCCCGCCTATGTGCTAATAGTTGCCAAAGCTACGTCTTCAAAGAAGGGTCGTGCACGAAATGCGACATGCCTGTCCAATGGGATTTAGAGAAAGTTTACTCCATACACCGAGATGGCTGAGTGGTGGTTGGTGCAGAGTTACTGACCGGAAGGTCGAACCCAAGCCCCGGCGTCTTTTCTGCTCTTGTCTAGGCTTGACGACCTAGCATGCCTGTCACGCCTCCTTCATGTGGCAAGGCCGCATTGTAACGAAAGGGAGTAACAGCTGAACGACTATTCTACACCATTAACGATTGTTGAGAGCACAGATTTGTTCGGTACTCTGACTATTCTACACCATTAACGATTGTTGAAAGTACAAATTTGTTCGGTATTCCACTACGGTGGCCGATATATATATAGCTATGGTGAAGGTGGTCCTTCCTAATTTAATTGCTTTTTAATCGGCCGCCATTTCTCTCAGTCTTGTGGAGCTCGAGGTCGCGGAACTATCGTTGATTTACCCAGGACGTCGCTTCCAGTTCGCCTAGCTAGACGACCGATTACAGCTATCCTACTTATGAGTAGCATGTCACATCTATAAGAGGCTGCTACTGCTGAAGCCTACCTCCGTCCTAGTAAACTCAATCAACTTCCTCATCAGAAGCATTGAGGCGGAATGTCCGTATCTTTACGCCCGAATTCAATGACAAGTAACCGAATGTACCACAGTCGCTCACAGTCTTGCGAGAATAGCGATCACACAACATCCCGCTTTGATTAGCTGGAAGGCAAAATCGTCGATTTCCCGCACCGTGGAACCATGCTGTTGAATGAAACTGATCTGTCTTTAAAAAGCAATCTCCCCCGCACATCACGGTCCAACCTCATACCGAGGTCGAATGCGTACGTGGGGAAAATGGGCCAAATGGTTTAGCTTTCTATCTGTCCACGAAGATCTCAAAAAGTGCTGGTCACGTACCATTACGTAAAAAGCTTTAGTTAGTTCCTTATTTATTCCTTATGGAGGGATTTGCCTTGCTCGGAGGGTCAGGGTTTCACTATTTTATCCCGACTATTCATACTACTCATATCACTTCAGTGACAGGTCCTGGTTAAACCCCAGTGATGAACAGGCTGACATAGTGTACCCTGCATCGTCGAAGTATCGGTACAACGGATGAGTACGCTGTCCAATTAATCAGTTAATGGGCGACTTTTCAGGGATGTCGTCGAACTATGTCTTACCTACAGTCTGGTTCATATCTGGGACATGAAAATGCCTGTATGTTTGGGAGGAAAGTGGAACCATCATCTCTGGAAGAACGCCGCACGAGTATATGAGAAGGGCAGTTCAAACAAAAAGGGTGATCTCCCGTTAACAGTAAACAGAACCTGCGTTTGACGGAAACTAGGGGATCGCACCTATCTGACGAATCTGAAGAGAGATAAAACCGGTCGTGGACTGTCACAGAGATTTCAGCGACCTCGTGAGTAGTGTTACGTCAAGTCTAGCATTCCGAAATTCATGCCTGATGGGCCCCACGAAGGGCGAAGCCGGTCGTGGCCTGTCGAAGGGTTTTCAGAAACTCTGTGCGTAATGGATTACTTCTACGCAACGGCTCGAATATTCTGCCAACTGAAACCTAAGTTGGCGTGGAGCAGCATATCCGGGTGAAGCAGATGGGTTTCATTTCAGTCTCCCGTGAAATTTGTAGAAGTTCGTGCAATTCGGGTCTAAGTAGAATATAAGGTTGACGGGAAGTCGGGAAATGTGCATACCTGATAAGTCACAAGAAAGGTGAATGCTTGTCGAACTGTTTTCAGGAGCCTGGCACACAGGGCTGGATAGACAAATTGCTTCAAAATCTGTTTTCACCGTCCGCAGGGAAACTTGAGATGACCTTCAAACAGCATATTCAGTTGAAGAAACGGAAGGTTCCGCTGATACTCGGTTGACCGCTCTGCTAACATCAAGTTACTATGCAGTTGGGGGTGTGTGGTCCCTGTGCAGTCCTCATGGACTTATGGACATTCAGCGTTCACCTTGGTTCCTTAGTACCGTAGTAACCAAGCCTTTATACCTGTGTTCAGCTGCCTTGCTTTGAGTGTAACCATTTGGGGACTACAATTTTTCTTATACTATAGCTGCCTTGCATTGAGTGTAACCATTTGGAAACCAGAGTTTTTCTTATACTACCTGGTACTTGGGTCAACAAATACGGGTGTTATTGAACTTTACTGACCACTGGGGGAATAAAAGTACGAAGAGCAACGACCTTCGTTGGAGGAGTGCATGAAAAACTGGACTACCTAAATTCTCCTCAAATCTTGCATTTGGGCACTCTTTTCTCACGGGAAAACTTCGTTTCAAAGCACACTGTACAGTACCTACCCCGATGGAACTTCATCCAGTAGCCGCTGTTCAAGGGTTCTCCTGTGTAGGTCGCCTTCAGATGCTACCACGGTGTTGTCGAAGATGAAAGCGAATTCTACCAGTTCCCGGTAACTTTGGGATAATTGAAACCATCTGAAAAATAAAGAGCGACCCCCTCAGACAAACTTACAGACATATTCTATCCTGGTGAGGAGTTGTCAGTAAAGAACCTGACCTTTTAGGAATAGGTTTTGTGACGTGATGATTCATCAGTTTTAAGGCCATGAACCTAGTCAGTGAATTGTCAAGCCCCTGTATGTTTGCTTCATCAAAGAAGGGTATCGCGATAATATCACTGTTTGCTATGGGAAAGCCATCTTATAGATGACTGACTGGTGCTGTTCCACAGCACCAGCGAGTAGATGTTAGCTTGATTTGGCCTGAACTTTGGTCTTTAGCTCAGGTTGCTTGCACTGCGACATTTCTGGAAGTTGGCACTGACATTTCGACGATCTGGGTTCGAACCTCACACACAGGTGTTAAAAATGCCCAGCAGCTTTCGTCCCAGTAGTAGATGGGAAAAAGAATCTCTGTTCAACCCGACAGCCGAAAAAGAGGAGTATATCAACGCAAAATAACCCAGCAGTTGTCCTCAGTAAGTATGACTGCTTCGGTTAGTTCTTCAAACTGTATCGTTCACACACGCTTTCAGGTGAGGTTGGACAGCAGACCACCTGAAACCTAGATGTCAAGATAGCCATTAAAATAAGCAGATACATTCGTAATGCACTACTCATAAGGTTGCTGAAAATTCTTTGACAGCCCACGACCCGTTTCGCTTTTCTGTTTCGGGCTCATCAGGTAGGCGCCGTCCCCGAGTTTTCGACAACCTTATGTTCTACTTGAACCCAAATTGGACTGTTTTTCGAGAAATACACTCATGCCTGGAATTATCACAAACGAGAAATTCAGCTGGATCCAGGTGAGTCTCTCGCAAAAATCAAATTGATTTGCAGATGAGTGTATTTCTCGAGAAGCAGATACATTGTTCGGTCTCAGTTACTGACGCCCAGAGATGTCACCTCTCAGGATCATTCGCTGTTATTAATATAATATAACAAGAGTTATTCGGGAAAAGTTGAAAAAAGACGCCCAGGTGGTTTTCGCTAGTCACCATCTCCTGGAAGCAACACTTCAGTCGGGGATCCACTTCGGCATCGGTCTGCTTTGTTCCTCGCGAACAAAACTACTTATGTGTGCAGTGTAAGTAGTAGGGCTTGACGTTGACTTCATGTTAAGATTTCTGACAGAGTCCCTTGTATTCGACGCATATTAGGGAGCAGGCGGTCAATATCGGTATCTTGTAGCAAACAGATTTTTTAAAGGCTTCCCCGTATGACATAATTAGTATGCTGCAGACTTTCGGCTTAGTGTCACGGACGTCTCGGTAGCTGAATCACACAAACCATGAGAAAACGAACGGTGAGTACACTTTACCTCCAGAGCTGCGTTTCTCAAATACCTCGCAGGTGACACACATTTCCGTCCCATGCTATGCACGAAGGACTGAAATTTGTGAGTTTTTCATTACCGGACAAGAACTCTTGTAACCGAGCGAATTTAGACCTTGATTGGCCTTCCGCATACTCTTAAAGTATACCTATCTCTCGCTGTTATTGGTGAGCCTTTGGTCTGACTTTTACCATATGGCGGAGATGATAAACCGTCCAAATTAGTGAAGAGGAAAGGGGAAGTAATGAGGCCACGCATTCGAGCTCTGTTCACCGACACTGCATGCACAACCACAGTTTGTCTGATCGACTGGACGTTGTACTTTGATCGCGGTCAGCCGTAGCGGTTATACAAGCATAGGTAGGTAAATAGAATCCCGCTCAGTATCCTTGATTTACTAGGATTAGCAGGCAGTCTCCTCAGACCAAGGCTTGTCTACGAAATTGCCAGTCTCGTGAATTCCCTATGCATAACCCTTTTATTGTGCTCAGACTGAAGAGGGTATAGAAGGTCATGTGACCCGATAGGATGTGGTTTGGTATCTCTTTCGCGTTTGGACTTGAAGCGTTCATTTTAGTCATATCTTCTTGTAGAGGCGAGAAGAAGGGGCGAGTTGGCCCACGATAGCTCAGTGGCTAGGGCGCATAACGGCCAAACGAAAGGTTTATGTTCCTACGCCGAACCCGACACCTCAGTTGCTGCTTGCTTGGGCAACCTGGCAGCATCTCGGCGATCGTGCTTCCTTTGGCTGGCATAGCAGCTAGGCAGCGAAAGGGTGTTACAGCTGAACGACTATCTCTGTACTATCGTAGAAGCGCTTGCTGCGTCCTTACGAATGAGGCACCGATCCCTCCCACTAAGGAGATGTGCTGCGTTGAACATGAGCAATGTTAACTCTAAACCATCCTGCCGTATGGGACCTATCAGTACTAACACGGTAACACTTGATTAGACGAACTCCAAGCAAATCGGCTATTCACCACTGTCAGGGACCACTCATACTCTAATAGGGTCATCAGGTGAATACAACTCGCATGGCCTGGTGAACATTTTCCTCTAAAGATAATAGAGGTGTGCCGCTCAAGTCCGCATTTTTCCATCCGCATATATTGCACTAATTACATTCTGTTGCCTGTTTACCCAGGTGGGGACAGAGTAGGCGGGATTGTCTCCTCCGCCCGGTTCTACACACCTGCTTACCCTCGGTACCAAACGAGTGTTGAATAAATTATTCAAACTGATTTAAAGTCGACATTGAAATTATCGCCTCAGTGGTAAACTGTAATTATGGCTTTGGTACCAGTCCTCGTAAGTGGTATGCTAGATTCGAACAGAAACGGATGTGTTATCTTTGAGTTAACAATTTTGGTACAAATGTCCGCACTGAAGTAATCGACAGTGGATCAATAAAATCCCCCCCTGCACCAAAGACAAGTTAATATCTTCGATTCCTTTTTTTGCTGCGACATTCGAAGGTCTGTGGTTTGAACCCAACCATGGTTTTTCAATTGCCCTTGCTTAGGGTTTGAGTAACCTGTCAGTAGCTTGTGTTTCCTCGCTTTGCGCTGCCAAATGGTCGAGCGATTACTGTTATTTTTTATTATGGGGTTGCGTCGACCAACTGTACCTCAGACGAAGAATAATATCACAAGATGAGTAAAACCCTCATCTTAGAAATCGTCACTCTGTGACCAGATAGTTCCCTTGATTGGAGGATGACCGGCGCTGTATCCCGTCTGAGTGAGACCTCGTCACATTGCTGTTCGGCTGCTCGCGGCCGACCGGTTAAATGTTAAGCCGCTGACCGGAGGATCGCGGTCTGGAGTCGTGAGATGCGCAAGGCTGCTGATTCCCAGTAAGGATGAGACAGGGGTACATTGCTTCTTGGCTTTTTAGCATAGATTAACTTCCATGACAGGACGAAATCTCAGTTGAAAACAGCTTTGCACTTCCTCATTTACGCCCAACCACCCTAGGGTATACACTCGTTTTGGGGGTCGGCTTCCTCAGGTGAGTGGCAGATTCTCCAGATGACCTTGTCTATCGGTGACATCAGTCTGAGACGAAGAAGTCTTTTGATGAACTTATATGATAAAAACACGAGGTAAAGTTGTGCACTGGGATACAGCCATTTCAGTTTGCTCACACTTGCATTCCAGTTGATGCAGAATGCACTTCCGAGTAGTTATAAGCCCTTTTCGGCTTGATTTCTTGAACACAGTCCAATCAGCTCGATAATCAGGTGAATATTTAATGCGTGAAACACGGTTTTAAAACTAGCAGTTCTTCTCGTTCTCGTCTGTTTCTGTTTATGCTGGAGCGACCCCATTTTCAACATGGAAATTTTGGGGGCTTCTCACTGGGTTGACAACCAGTTTCACTGTGATACGAGGTGAGCTAACAACTGGGTGCAGAACACTGTGAAAGCTATTTTAGTGATTCAATCGATGAGTGCTGTTCAACCGCACCCGCACGTACGATGTTTACCGATTAAATTGAGGAACATCCAAGGTCACTGTTCATCACTCTGTCTTGATCGATATGAACTGATGAGTTCTATTCGCAGTGATGATGGGTGTGTCAAATCACGTTATCATCGGTCGATAGGGAAATTAATCGTATATTTATGTCTGAATGAAACAAAGAGCGTAACGCGCACTCTCTGCTTCTGCGCAAGGTGGAATTTGCTGAAGGCCACAGACCACGCGATAACAAGTACAACAATCGATGGTAGGACACCTTGTTGCGAGCCCGGTATGGTCTCTAAGGTTGAACATAAGTTACCAGAATGCATCTGAAGCAGGAGCTCGGATCCACAGAATGGTAGCTGTATTTCAGCGCAGGTTAAATCTTAAAAAGCCATGAAGTACTTGGCTCTTTCTTCGGGTTCCCCATATATTAGGTCAAACCTAAGGGCCACACTTCGTGACCTACCTTAGTTGAGATGAAAGAGTCAAGCCAAGCTTAGTCGACAGTTAAACTTGGTCTTCGGGACTAATATACTGTGGTCGGGTGTCCTTATATCGCGGTTTTCTTGAACACTTTCCATAGGTTCCCACTCTCCGGCTGACCTGGCTTAGTGCTCCAACTTTGTCCAACGGATTCGGTAACATCTTGCATTGCCAAAAGTGTGTTTGACCGAATGATCCGTCGTTTTTTGACGCCAAACTGAAAGTCAGCCTGTAGTTCGCACGGATGAGTAAGCTAGCATCCAAATTTGATGTTTGAATCAAGGGGCCACATGAGTTCGCCCTCTACAATTAACACGTCCATCTGGATTGGCAGATCTTGTGGTGAGCTCGAACCAGTGGTCAGAACTGGTAGCTTACATTTGACAAGATAAAAGTACTTTCAAACCTTCCTTCAGTACCCGGTCATTCAGTGGCAAACTAGGGTTGTTCATTGTTGGGCATGTGTGCTAAAGTGCCTATGCTCGTACCACCCTGAAAAAAGCTTCGTATATTTTTTCAAGCGATAAACGTTGAACTGTTGTCACGTCTGACCGACTCAATCGATCAATTTAGACAAGCAGAAGGGATCATGTGATGGGTCCTCACATTTTAAACTGATTAGCATACAGTTACGGACTACAGTGAACGGTCTACAGAACGGCCATGATTACTCATTATATAAAAACTAAGAAAGATTCTGACTGTCCGGGAGATGGAGTGACTTCGGCCATTTTAAAGACACACAGACAACTGCTACGCCGGTTTTCTGATCCATGTCGGGAGAAGAACCTACGGAAGAACCTTACCCAGCCAAAAACCAGCTTCATCCTTCGGCTTCGGGTTCATCAGGTAGATGCAGCCCCAGATTTTGCGTTAACTTTATGGTTTAATTGAACCCACCACACATGGAATTCACGAACTACACTCAGTTTTGAAGACTCGGCTCAATCCAAGCTGAGTCTCTCGTTTATGGTATTCCTCAATTGAATATGTTGCAAAAAAGTCCGCCTCACGTCTCGGTTGGCACGATATTCGAGATTGCACAGTAGTTTTCCTTGAGAATTCTCCGACAGACGTCAACGACGACCGATTTATCCCTTCTTCTTCTTCGGGTTCGACAGTTAGGAACCGTACCCGAATATCACAGCAACTGAAATATGAAGCGGTCTTTGCGCAGCACATTCCGTGGAAGAATACCGTAAACGAGAGGTTCAGCTGAGTCACCCGTTAAAACAAAAAAACTGGCATTCTTAGCCAATCAGCCCGTCGATCTGGCTGATCAGTTCTTCCCTAGAATACATTTTTTCCCACACGAATACGAAATTCGATGTTGCCACTATTGACCGGGTAGTATTGTTCACAAATATGTTCGCCGTCTTCCGTAAGGGGAGGCACTAGGCAATTGCAGTGACTGAACAGTTTGCACGCCAAAGAACCGCACACGCGTGACTTTTCGTTAGTCCTAAACCCGACCAACCAGACTGACATTCACTCACCTGCTACATTGCTACACGCTTCCCGACACCGAGCAAGTGTTAACAGCGCATAAGCAACTAAAAGCGAAACGATGTCCGATTAAACTCGGCTGACATATACGCACGCATTGCGGCGCACAACAACATATATCGATATGTGTGTATTACATTGAATTCGCCCCCTCCCCCGGCCTCGGAACAGCTGTTTTCTGTCGTGCGAATACTGCGCACAACTGATCGTGCGCGAACTGCTTGTCAGTTTGACGGGTAACGGGAAAATTTTCGAACGGGACGAATCCAGGTCTTTTCGGAAAAACTAAAGCTGCGTTTTATGTTTTGTTGGACTTATGAAGTGGCTTGACATGTTGTTTCCTCGACCCCGTATGTATAGGAGATGAACCTGGCGAATTTGATCGAATGGGTAGTGAGATTTCGGCGTTGGACAGTGCAGACTACAATGATTCCCGACTTATACAGTCGCCTGCATGCCAATTTGGTTTTGATGAGGGACTCATCTGGAACACAGCTGAATCTTTCGGGCACTCAAGAAGGGTCAATCCGGTCGTGGGCTGTCAAGGGGTTTTCAGCAACCTTATGAGTAGTGCATTACGGCCGAACAAGGATTCCTATTTGGTAAGATGTTGGAAAGAAAATATCTCAAAAAGGTTTTAGAATAAACTGATTCGATTAAAGGGATTGCACTATATTGGGACCTCTGAGTAAGACAGATTCATTGGGAGGACCGAAATCGTTCCAACTAAGGGGTTTCCTTTTCCCAGAGGTTTTGCGTTTACACCTCTAAACTTCAACCATCTAACTGGATAATATTTGGCCGCAGATGTTATGACAACTATTGGTGACCTTGAAATCACCACTTCCTATTTCACCTCCCAACTACATCGCTCCCTCCCAAATAGGTGCTTCAGAACTAAAAGTAGTTCAGGGAACTCGTCGTAGGCTCCCGTGTGCAGGTGACCGTTTTTGAGAGTTTTTGGACAGATGAGGACGACCGAGTTAGCCCTTCTTCCTCGGGTTCTTCAGCTAGGGACTGTCCCTGAATATCGTATCAACTGAAATATGAGGCTGTCTTTCACGCATTCTAAATGTTGCACATTACGCTGAATTCAATGAAACCCATTCCGTCCATGTATTTGAATGCCAGAGCTGAGAATGTTGCGTAACCATCCTTTGAGTGCTTTCTAATTTGTCGAATGACTGCTCATCGGATAACCTGATAAACAAACCCTCATAACCCGGTAGAAACTTCAAGGAGAGGTCCCCAGGCAGCACGTACCAGAGTGTCTGCGTTCAAAAAGGTCGAGTCAACCTGATACTTCATAGAGTTTTGTACATGGATTCTGTTGGGTCGTTTCTGGCTTGACCTGTCGTATCGAACCGTGCCGAAGAACCCCTGAGCACCACAGGAACTTTTAGATGCCTGCGCAACTAAACGAACTTCCTGTAGCCTGTGTAAGTCCGGCGGAATAAGAGAAGAGGGTGAACATAAAAGGAAAGGTCTAAACTCACAAACATGCCCGACTGATGGCACACAACTGTCAGTTCACAGCTCAAACTCACACTGTGTATGTAAAAGAAGGCCCGGTGGTCCGCGGTACCCCAGATACAATGCTAATGCTGACCGGCAAAGAGTTCCGTTTACTGGTGTGGACAGTCACCTCTAGCACCGTCCTAAAAGTAATAAACCGGCCTGTCCAGAGAGTTGGGGTACAGTAGGTAAGGAGTAGACAATTTTTCATTGGGAAACAGAAACCAGTCGGAAAGTCACCATTTGGGCTTCTATTGGATTTCGGTGGTGGTACTTGGCCAAACGACAGTCAGAGCTGTCTAACATACGTGTGCAGGCAAGTGCAGGTGTTGTATTTCGTTTCAACTGGTGCTAAGTCTAGGAACACCGACCTGAGACCAGTTTTTGGCGCCCGATTGGTGTTGATTCGGTGAGCAGTTTTCAAGATTCATTGTCAAAGTATAGCTTCGCACCAATGTGTCAGCAATCCGAACGCACCTACACACTTTCAGTTTCGCCAGCAAAAGACTTGTTACAACTTTTGGAATACTAGTAGTCATGATTTAGGCTTGTTCGCAATGATGCCACATTTTCAACACCCCCACAGTGAAGGTCCCTGTTGTCGTCGTTGTTGACCAGTTTCCATCCTAATGAAACACACTGTTATTTTGAAAATACTGTCAAGGATTACCTTGGACGCAGGAATGTAAAACTTGGGTCTAACAAAAAAGTAATCGTCGATCATAAGGTGTGTTGCAACGCGTGCAAAAGTGTTCACTGATGATGAGAGGACAAACCAGTTGAACGGGCTTCGACCATCCTAGTTTGTTTACAAGTACTCCAAATCGGTGGTGAAGATGCTTGTCGATGGTTTCCTGAATGATGAGGCGCTAACGACGGGGCACGACAAGTCGAATGAGTACTTTAGCAAATGCAAATACCATTTCGACTGACCAGAAAGACACGAAATCGAGTGAATCTCTGCCTTCTGTTGCCGCGTCTCTTAACAAAGTCCCTGTTATTGTCTGTCTACGGTCTCTCATTGCTCACCGTAAAAAAGCAAGTCCGCACCATTAGAAAGCGTTCTATCGATCCATTTTAGAACGAATTTAATCCCTCTCCGTAATCAGCGGTCCAGTATTCAGCTAGTGGACGTTCTGTAGCACACGCCATTACAAGTGACAATTAGAGGACTGTCCGGCATCTAAGCATATGCGTCTTCACACACAAAACTCACTGGACCACAATTTTGCAATTGTAACATCCAATATGGCGACGGGGCTGCAGTCGCTGCCAAGCAAAGCGGGGTCGATCATCGACAAGGCTATTCGGAACCGAAATGCCTACGTAAAAAAATACCAACAAACACATCATGTATTCAAGCGCATTGGAACCTATGCAATTCTGGTGTACTGGAACACATCGCAAGTGTCTCCCAAGTTTGTGATCCTTTTTAGTGCCGTTCTAAACGGGAAATCAAACAAATATCCTACCGGAAAAACTGTTTTTTAATCATAATAACCGTCGTACAGATCAAATTTGTACTACTGAATACGTTGACAACACCTATCCTTATTTCTTTCTTGGTAAAAGCGGAGCTGCTTCTCCGAAAAAACGATTTTTCTCTGGTTCACCAAATCTTTGGTCCGAGGAAGTTTGAAGTAGAACCGCTACTCAACAGGAAAGTTGCGTCTACCCTATCTTGCATCCGTGCATGGCCCATCTCGAGATAAAACGTTCCGCCATCCATGCGCGGAATTTTCCAGCTGAGGCGTGTGCTCTCCCCCCCCACCCACGGCACACTAATGGTTGCTTTTCGGCCAGATCAGATAAGCAAACTGCATTGGCGCTGTTCGGTAATGTGCTATGAGCTCCCGCTGAAACAACATGTATACATATATATATTGTTGCAAGCGAACTAAATGCTCCAGAGCTCAGCTAAAGTGAATGTTTTAACGTAAAAACGAACAAATCGCCTGCGCATCAGATAAACGTCGCCCGTATAAACGGACTTTGTAGTTAGTTATACTATTGCAAAGTTGGTTGTCACAAGGATGAGAAGCTTTCATTGCGACCTAACCAGACGATAGAAGACGATAGAAGTACTCTGGTTTATGAGTTAAGAAAGTCTGAACTAAGTGGAAGGAAGTCGATAGTAGAGTGGAGTCAACGCTGACCGGTTGTGAATTGTCTTTCAGCATCTTCAGTTAGCACGATTGGGCAGAATCATGCGTCGTCTAAAAGTGAGGTGACTGTCGGCACGGCTACCTCGTGCTTAAGGAGCGGGCTGTTTAAATCCTCAAGTAGACTATCCCGACTGGAAAATCGTGACAGGTGGGTCAATCGGCCAACATAACGAGGACAATTACTGGGTTGGTGTTCGAGCCATCCGGCAAGCTAGTCACACCATTCAAGCGTGAATATGTTCCCTGTTTAGAAGGGACGATTCACTTCTGTTCAGCATGTACTTGTTTGCCTCGCATGCCAGATGTCCAGAGTTCGAACCCTGACAAGGCTAAGGATATGCACTTTTGACAAAAGCTCTGATTAAAGCAAAACTCGAATCCAGTACCTCCCGCATTTGATGTGGACTCAGTAGAATAACTGTGCAACGACAGAAGAGAGACTGTTCAAGCGAGAGTGATATGAACGTGAATACTACAGGTTCCACCTGGAACTATCCAAATGATTTACCTTGTTACAACTAGAAGTCGGTCAGTGCTAGTTCATCAAAGCAGCAAACTACCAGCGTTCAACAAAATACGACCACTTGTGCCGAATGGCAGTATCTAGCCGGAGAGTCACGGGTTCGAATCCGCCTAGATATTCATGAAATGTGCACTACCGTTGATTCACAGTCAGGATAAAAGGGTTGTTTATAGTACTTCTAATATTTTGGGCATACACCGTCTACCTGACAAACAAGTGAACAGTTCCGTTCACTTCCTTCAAGCTGACCAGTTCCATGAGCGGGAGGGGGGAGGGAAATCTCCTAATTACTGGGCCAATAAAGTTTACTTCCAGTTTTTAAGTTCCGTCACTTTCAAGCGCTCAGCTTTTTCACCATTTATATATTGATGCTCAACCAGCCTTTGAACTGAGAAATCACATCAGTTTCAATCCGGTTTACTTGATCCCATTTACTCTGATGACTTGCGTAATAACGGACAATCGTGAATCCTCAGAGGATAACCTAAAAGAGAGTTTCTCTTGAAATAGCACCACTCCTTTTGTTGGCATCGGTGGCCTTCAAACACATGTACTTTTAGTAGTTCTCTTAGCTCACCATCTAAAGCAAGGTCACCCCTATCATGTTGTACGAAATGAATATCCTCCTCTAGAGAGAACTCTCGCTTCCCACTTTTTTCACAGCACTCGGTCTCGGTTGGATTACAACACCCCTAATTTCATGAGTGGCTTTGACACAAAAACCATAGAATGCTTGCGATTCCCATCTTTGGAAATATGTAGTTTGATTTTAACATTCGAAAAGTCTCCTTGCTTGCTAAATACGGGAATGAGAAACCACGGTGAGTGAGAATTTCGGTCCTCCCAAAACTCATCGTTCTCCAACCAAAACTGTTAGTATCACTTTCTGGACATGATGATTAGTTTTCAACTTGCCACAATCTTGGACAATGTCTATCTACCATGCTACCCGTGAAAGGAAGAAGGCCTTCGTTGCGGAGTTGTCTATTTGAGAACGCCAACTGAACAGTTACAGACTATTGAACAGGGGAACAAAACTCTCATATGCATCTCGTTTACAAAACTGAATATCCACCTTCTCCTTGAACGCGTCTTCCTGAACTTTTTCTGGATATTCATTGACTGCTACTCAACTGCAAGCAAATGCTACAAAGCGAGTCCACAAATTCCGTAACAGATCTCACTTTTCAAGAGACGCAAAGCGGATTTACGAGAAGACGTGCTACTCACATGCCTCATCAGTAGTATCCACCGTTTCACCCGTATGAAGCACCAGGGCCGAGCTACTGCCAGGTTACCCGAGCCTAGACAAGAGCAACTGAGATGCCGTGGTTGGATTCGAACCATGGACCTTACGGTCAGTAAGTTCGCGCCTTAACCACTGAGCTGTCTTAGATTAGGCATTTTTGACGGATGCAGCTGACTTGTTTTCGTCTTGACAGAAAGGGTGTAATCGTAATGGTCTTATGAAGATTTGTCCTGAGCGAACAAGCTTCATCCTCAGTTTTGTTTCGCAAAGAAAATTGCTAAAACGAAAAAAAAATCGTCCGATGACCCACGGACTGTCTACAGTATCCTACTGCCCCCTGTTCCACGCAGATCCTCGTCACTTTCCGGGGATCGTCTCTCTCTCGGTAGAGTCCTTCGAAGTCCCGTCCTAACTTTACTTTACTTGGACCTATGTGAGTTTGCGTTCCTTATTCGACCGGCGGTTCTGACGAAAACCGGAGCTGAGCTTCACTTAACAAAGTAGGTCTTTCAGGTCGTGGAGCAATATCACATCAGGAGATCCTGGGTTTTCTGGATCCAGACCATGCACCTGATCACACCGACACTTTTACCGAAAAACTAACCCGCTAGAATTTCTTACATGTTTTGAAAAGCCATGTGTCTCTGAAACGCCTGTTGATTAGGTTAAAGATTGCAACCATCCGACGGAGGATGGTACGTATAACAAGTTGTGAGATAATGTGAGGTTTTCGGGAGGCATACTTCCACCCACCAGGTGTCTGGGTCACGTGTCTGCACTCAAGAATTCAAACAGAATTAAGCATAACAGTCTGGGGAAACTCAACCGAATAACAGCTGAACTTCTAACTTAAGATATTCTTTAACTGAACGTGCTACACAAGGATCGCCTGGTGTTTTAGTTGTTGGCATAATGCAGTAAATTTTTTTGGCAGGATATACTACTCACTTGCGTAGAGAAAATAACACCACTGTTCTCCCTGGAGAAGAGTTGGTCACCTGTAAGTTGGAATGAGGGGAATCGAACTTAGTAGCTCGCACCCAAAATACCCAGAATGAGATGTTTGTCGCGGACACTTGGTGCCCCAAATAAAATACACAGTCGAATACAGTCTTGATATATGCTTAAAAACTTCGTGAGTATGAACACCTCTATTTTATAGCTTGACTTTTTACAAAGTTAATGGTTATAAGTGTGGAATTAGCATTATGGTGTACTCGATTAGTTCAGTGGTTGATATCACGGAGTTCGGTCCCCCCGACCCGGGTTCAAATCCAGATGTGCGCTTTCAAAGTGGCTGCAACTTTGTGCACACGCATTGTTTCTTCACCAAAAATAACGCAAAGGGATCGCCTTACTACCAGTACCCTGCGTATTCGGACACAAATCGCAAATCACTGAAGAGGGAATGTTTTGCTGTCCCGCAGTGTCTACAATTTACCCGTGTAACCCGTCCTTAGCTAGGTCTTTCAAAGTTACACTCTGGACAACTTGGCGATACGAGGTTTCGATCGCAGGAGATCCTGGGTTTTCTGGATCCAGACCATGCACCTGATCACACCGACACTTTTACCGAAAAACTAACCCGCTAGAATTTCTTACATGTTTTGAAAAGCCATGTGTCTCTGAAACGCCTGTTGATTAGGTTAAAGATTGCAACCATCCGACGGAGGATGGTACGTATAACAAGTTGTGAGATAATGTGAGGTTTTCGGGAGGCATACTTCCACCCACCAGGTGTCTGGGTCACGTGTCTGCACTCAAGAATTCAAACAGAATTAAGCATAACAGTCTGGGGAAACTCAACCGAATAACAGCTGAACTTCTAACTTAAGATATTCTTTAACTGAACGTGCTACACAAGGATCGCCTGGTGTTTTAGTTGTTGGCATAATGCAGTAAATTTTTTTGGCAGGATATACTACTCACTTGCGTAGAGAAAATAACACCACTGTTCTCCCTGGAGAAGAGTGGGTCACTTGTAAGTTGGAATGAGGGGAATCGAACTTAGTAGCTCGCACCCAAAATACCCAGAATGAGATGTTTGTCGCGGACACTTGGTGCCCCAAATAAAATACACAGTCGAATACAGTCTTGATATATGCTTAAAAACTTCGTGAGTATGAACACCTCAGTTTTGTAGCTTGACTTTTTAAAAAGTTAAAGTGTGGAATTAACACTATAATGTACTCGATTAGTTCAGTGGTTGATATCACGGAGTTCGGTCCCCCCGACCCGGGTTCAAATCCAGATGTGCGCTTTCAAAGTGGCTGCAACTTTGTGCACACGCATTGTTTCTTCACCAAAAATAACGCAAAGGGATCGCCTTACTACCAGTACCCTGCGTATTCGGACACAAATCGCAAATCACTGAAGAGGGAATGTTTTGCTGTCCCGCAGTGTCTACAATTTACCCGTGTAACCCGTCCTTAGCTAGGTCTTTCAAAGTTACACTCTGGACAACTTGGCGATACGAGGTTTCGATCGAGCGGTTAGCAGTTTCCAGTCATTATAGCGAAAAAGTAGCGAAAACAGCTGTCGATTTCGTTTTTCCATCCCTCAATCCCAAGAAAATCTTGTTCGTACAGTTTGCCCCAAATTCTGTCATTCATTTTTCTTGACGAACGCAAATAATTCCGAACAATTCTTTCCGGATATACAGCAAGCAAACAAACACAGTGACAAGAAGAAGCGAATGAGGAGAACAGCAATCGTTCCAACGGACCGGATGAGCACTATTCATCCAGAAGAACGTTTACCTATAGATATATACACACACGCATACACACACATGCACACACAAGGAGGATACGGATCCAAACATAAGCACAAAATCGCCGGAGTCGTCCAAGTCGGTCAGTTGTGTGGTTGTAAGCGAGCCCCCGAACACGTGATCAACTTATTTCGTAATCCACAAACACAATCAGGACGGTAAATTAAAGGAAATGATAAAATTTATTGCAAATGAGAACGGACCACTTTCTAGCTACTTTGTCCCGGCTGATTTATAAGAATCCGCAATTTTCCGTAGAAAATCCAATCAACGTTTCAATCCAGCCAGTCTATGCTAAAAAGCCGAGAAGCATCCGTATTGGGAATCATCAGCAGCGTGCAGCCCACCAATCTCCATAGAGATTCGAATCTTAGACCTTCTGGCTAGTAGTTAAAAGCCAAACTGCTCGGCAGTGAGCTGCTGATCAGCATTGTGATTAACGCTCACTTCAACCACATTACGTGGTCTCGAGTCAACTTGCCTCTCAAGTAACAACTGTTCGGCTGGAAGGTTCGTAAGACTTGTGAGTATTCCCGCGTAGCCCCGAAAAAAAGAAAAGACTGAGCACGACAGTTTTTCTCCTCTGAAAAGATCAGCACAGGAGAGTTACAAAAACTGCTCGGCTAGTTGCTCTCCTTTGGGACGGAGTTTAATTCTACGAGTGACTAAAATTGCCCTCTTCCGAAGGACAGTTTCTCCGGGGAAAGACCTGCTATATGTTCTGGTTTTCCAACTTTCGAAAACAACTGGAACACAGTCGCTGCGACGTCTGAGCTGAAGTACTAAGTTTTCCACTCCCCATTATTCAACCAGCAACCCCTTCAGCATGAAACAGTTCGGATGCCACGAGACTTGTCCGCAGTGCAAGTCTCCAAGACAGAAAAAACCTTTTTGAACCGAAGGAGATCAAATTTGTGGCTCCCTTCATCAGGAAGAAACACATCTAAAATGCCTTCTACCATATTCAGCAGCTGATACACTATGCCTCTGTACCAACAGACTCCACTTGAATGAGCGCAACTCGAGAAGAATGTTTCTTGAGCCACAACGATCACGTGTTCGTATCTCAAAGATTCAGTAAACAACAAGATATAATAAGATTAGGAGCTAGAGCAAAGCGATACTACTGAACTCGTAACGCGGTTAGTTTCCTTGACGTTGGAATAAATCGGCCCCATGAATTATTCCTCCCGCGGTTCTCACTGCGGTTTCGCCAGGTGGCCAATGCGGATGCATGGGCTTTTGAGCACTGGTTAAGGAAATGATCGTTGGTTTTTAGCTGCAAACGTTTCATCACCAATCAAGCTTGTTAGAAAGGGGTTTGAGGCACAGTGGAAGGTCACAGTGAGTGACAGTGCTTAGGTTTTAATGCACTTGCCGCTGGTCAGGGCTGACCTTCAATCACGATTACTTGTTCGGTTTCATTCGTTGGTTTGTTATCCTATGTTCTGATTGGTGCCCTTACAGCTTGGCCTCCCTGTTTTCGTCCTCTATTCGGTGCTGAAGTAGCCCCTGTCCTTGACCTCTCTGGGTTTCACACTGTGACCTCTGTTAATGTGACTCCAAGGGGTTTTTTGTTTCTTGGTTTATTAATCCGATGGTCGCCCTCCCCTTTGAGTATTCTGGTTGAGATATCTGTGATTATTGGCTTAATATAGCTCCGAAAAACGGAATAGTATACTACATACACACAAAAGCTACCCGAAACACCCGAATACAGTGATGCTTAGAATTAGCTGATGCAGAGTTTTGTGATACGTAAAAACACTCACATTGAGTGCCTATTGTGCCACCCATGGAAGGTGTTTTCCCCCATAGGAGAGAAACTCTAGCATATAATTACCTCATCCACTGTCAGACTGGGCAAAACCGATTTATGTGCAGTATGTTTTGTTCAGCCGTTATCAGTAATTCAATACAAACTGTTTTGCCCCTATTGGGTCTAAGCAAAACCAGGGGCGGGGAAGAACATCACCGAATAATGGATCCTTCGTACTTATCCGGCTAGAAAACCGTCGTCTAAACGAAGCAATCATCCCCAAAATATGTAAGGTATTTAGGGGTCTCGAAAGCTCCAGACTGAATTATTCACCTGGTGGTCTGTGTAATAGGTGACCACTGTACGGACACAGCCGTTTTTAAGAGGAGATCTGTTTGAACAACAAAGGAAAAACGAGCACTTTAAAGGTAACTCACGTTCTTCAGTTTCCCGCGATACTACCTAGTACGGTAGGATGAATTAACTTTGTCATTTTTTTACTCTGAGATGTGTTCATTATTTTTCTTGTTCTTCAAGCGCGTCAACAGTTTGTACCCATGCAATCCTAGTATAATAGGATCGTTCCGACAGAACATAGTTTGATAGTACAAAATTCTTCGGTCAACTATTGATCCAAACTTATATTGCGGTCATTGGGGTCATATTGTTCCTGTGTTCGTTTTGTTAATCAAAGTTAAACGTATTCTCTAAAGCATTCCGTACGAATCCTAAAGATGATTCGAACCTTCCGAACAGGGAGTTGAAAACCACCGTTATGATTGGCTAGACGGGAGTGCATTGACTCACATTTATCTGTTCACGTGACTTAGTGCTGATTGGCTAGTCGGGTAACGACTGCTCAGAGGAGGGATTGTGGAACTGAATGGAGGGTCATTCTTTGTGAGAATATCATTCAAATCTTTTAAGTAGTGAGGAGACGTGGAAGATTCATAGAGAACTCACATCCTGCTGGACTAATTCAAACCATGCTGAACTGCCGATTAGCATCAGGCAGTTGTTTCACTTCTAAGCAAGCGTGAAATCTAGAAGTTTGTAGTTCGAGACACAAACCGTACTGGTGAATTTCACATGTTGCAGTTAGGACTGTCATACATAAGGGAGAAAGTTTCCTCCCAAGCCCCAAACTATTGTTACAATCCAGTTGAAAATATACACTTTCCAAGCTGGGTAATTTTACGATGAAAATCAACTGCCGTCAGTCTACTGCAGGTAATTCTTCGTAACTGGGTTTTTACAAAAATGTGTCAAGAGAACCCAGACTGCTGTGTCTTTGTAGATGGCGGACGCGTGAACCTCTTAATC
The DNA here is from genome assembly GCA_003604175.2 of Clonorchis sinensis. Taxonomy (NCBI): domain Eukaryota; kingdom Metazoa; phylum Platyhelminthes; class Trematoda; order Opisthorchiida; family Opisthorchiidae; genus Clonorchis; species Clonorchis sinensis. The sequence goes on from CM030371.1 coordinate 3,585,534, forward strand.
GGCTGCAGCTGTAGGCACTAACCCCCTCCATGTCCTGATGTTCTACAAACAAGAAGGCTTTCTTAAAAGTTGCGCTACGGTGGAGTAGCTGACTGCATTTATCTGAGAAAATATTATATGTATACGATGAAATGCACTCATTTGCAAATAAGTTTGGTGTTAACGAGAGACTCGACCGAATCCCATCTGAAACTTTCGGTTATTATGTTCTTCAAAGGAATGCTCTGCAATACCGCTGTAACGGTGGATACTACTGATGAGGCATGCGAGTAGTATGCCTTCTCGTAAATCCGCTTTGCGTCTCTTGAAAAGTGAGATCTGTTACGGAATTTGTGAACTCGCTTTGTAGCATTTGCCTGCATTTGAGTAGCAGTCAATGAATATCCAGAAAAGTTCAGGAAGACGCGTTCAAGGAGAAGGTGGATATTCAGTTTTGTAAACGAAATGCATATGAGAGTTTTGCTCTCCTGTTCAATAGTCTGTAACTGTTCAGTTGGCGTTCTCAAATAGACAACTCCGCAGCGAAGGCCTTCTTCTTTTCACCGCCAACTCGTGCTTTAGTTGGTACAGTATCTGAGATATCGCAGTACATTTTCTAGGTGGAATACTCTGTATTGAAAACTGTTGCTGAATACTCTTCGACCGGTTTGGCTTTTCCATTTCGAGTTCATCAGGTAGGCGTAGTCGCCGAGTTTCCGTCACCGTATGTTCTACTTTAGCCCAAATTGTACACAATTCATGAAATACACGCATCTGTCGAACAGAATTCAGCAACCTTGCAAGTAGTATCTTCCATCGAGAAAATATACTGCGTTATCTCGGATATCCTACCAAATGAAACATGGGGTTGCCTTCCGCAGCAACACCTTCAGGTGAAGAATAGGGACGAAAGACCTCGATGGCTTGCATGATGTCATATTGACCAAATTCAGGTGAGCGGCTTTCCGTAGCTCATTTGTCATCCCTCTACCTGGGGTGCAGATTGAGACGACTGCCTAAAGATGGCTCCGTAATGACCTGTCGCCATAACCCTAAGTGGTTACTAAAATACGCAGAGGGTCTTCATAAATTTGAGCCTGGATAATCAATACTCTGGTCAGACTGCTTTTATATTTACTGAGACCAATCGGATGGACGTGGCTGGGAGTCGTCACGTGAACCTTCGATTGACAGTTCAAAACTCTTTGTTGGGTTTAGGACAACGCAAGCACCACCACCGTCAGACAAAGGGTCATATAACGGATTGTGTAGTCGGTGGACCAAAACAGGGCAATAATACTTGACCATTTCGTAACTACCACAAAATTTCTTGGTCCTAAAGGTCCACCAATGTGTTAATGTGTCCTGCCTTCCAATAGTTACAAAGCTAAAAACATATCCCAGCTCCCTAAGATTTGAGCAAAAGCATCCAAGCCAATGATTAGCCAACAACCGATGAGGATCAACCTTACACTTTCCGTTATTTAACGACTGTCTTATTTCCGTTTGCCAGTTATGACGAAAACACTTTTGATCTAAACTTTGCCTTCGACCTTTCTCTCAATTGCCCAATTTTTCCAAAACAACAGATTCCATGAAATTTCTCCCGTCAACCCATCTGAGCTCACCCTCGAACCCCTCCTCTCTGTGCGTCGGCTGTGGCTCAGCCATATACGATCCGTTCATCCTACATGTTCAGCCCGACCTGGAATGGCATGGACGTTGTTTGAACTGTTCGAAATGTCATCGATCCCTGGGCAACGATCCAACTTGTTTCGTTCGTGATGGGAAAGCTTATTGCCGAGAGGACTACTTAAAGTAAGCACATGTCAACTTTTTGGTTGGTACCTCAGAAAAGAGTTCTTGGTCTGATTACTCTGTTGCCAATGTGGTGAAGCTTCGTCTATGTCATCTTGTTGTCCTGCTCTTCACTTGGATACCTGCGCCTGATCGTTGAAAATGCGGGATTACTACTGTCAGTTGTATGAAGCGCGCACAGAGGGTGGCATGATCGTGGTCTGCACGCAATCCTATGAAGACAGGCAAACCGCGTGAGGTCCACTGGATTCTGTCTACTTACTGTCAAAATGTGATATGGTTTGTCCAAATCCTTTTATGATATGTCCATGCCGTTTCGGTCGGTTCAACCACACGGGTTGCTATGCCCACTGTTGAATTTTCATCCATGGCGCCGCGGGAGACTTCAGCTGGTTCGGTGGTCTGTTGTCAGATTGTGGTTGTTACTCCAGTTGGAATTTCTATGAAAATCAAGACAGAGCTGCATTTGCCTGTTTTTTTAGCCGCAGTGCAGTCTGCACACCTTGAGTGTTTTGCCACCTGATCAGAGGAAATTTTGCAACTTAACGTTTTCGACTTCGCGAGCGACTTTTGTCGACAAACTAGGCTAGCTGGGACCGTTTCATGTGGTCACCACACCTGTCCAACCCCCCGGCCTTGTTCGTTCCAGCTGGAGAGAGTGATTTACCTCGTATGGAAGAAAAACAAGACTGAGTAGGAATCGGGCAGTCCATTGGGCTGATACGGTCGGTCTTGTTCACCAGTGTTTGACAGCTTCTCCCATTGTGTGAGGGCTACTCGCTTCGACTATCCCCTGTCCAGATAACCGACCAACTCCAATTTGCGTCTTATCAGTGTTTCAGAACTTAGCAAGTAAGCAGCCCATTCCACCGGGCTACACCTCCCCCTCTCCTATCATGGCATTCATACTCTAAGGCAGTATTTGTTCGTGTGTGTACTCCATTCGATTGTGTGTACTCAACTAAGAATATGTCAGTGTGGGTAAGAAATCAGGAGGAAAACAAACTCATTTGTACGCGCGACTCCGAGAGAACGGAGACAATGGAGTAAGGTGTTTTACTGATACAAGCAAATACACTGAAGAAAAACAAAATACCGAGATGGTCAGCGCACAATGACAGAAGATTGATGTTGTTTTCGGTGCTCAGCTTTTGTGTGTGTGTGTGTGGTGGGGTGGGGGTGACGGAAGACTATTGTAATTACAAATTCTTGGGCACAAAGGTAAGCGTTCCACACAAAAAAACGTTTAAAGCGAACGTACCACTCTGGATGTTGTTCAATCCGATGTTCCAACACAAACGTGAAATCTGAATACTGCACGTTGCGTAAGTGGTAATGGAGTTTGTGAAAATAGAGTACTGTGGTACAGTGGTAAAAGGGGGCGAATTAATTAGGCAAACCAATTAGACATTCTTAGCATGAATAAAAAAACAGTTTGTCCGTAACGAGATTAACCCAAACGTCGGCAGCAACATCAAACACAAACATCAGAATAGCAACCGAAGCTTGATATGGAACTAGTGTGAAATCAGCAGTTAGAAAAAACAAGTAAACCGTGTGATAGGAATCGGGTTTTCTGATTGGTCGTCCCGAATGCTGTCTGAACTAATAGGATGGTAGGCTTGAATGACCTTACAGTTGGGTAGTGCGACTGCACGGTGGTTAGCTGATCGAATCGAATATGATTGGCCAGTACCAACCGATCACAAATCGACCGATCATGTGAGAACTGCTGACATGAGGTCAATCAAAAGTGAGCCTTCTTTGAGAGCTGAATGATCTAAACAGTCTAGGGGCACAAGCGGGCAACCTTAATGGTCGTTGGTGTTTACGGGCTTTGTGGAACTCACCCCCGCTTGAACAGTCTCTCTTTTTTCTTGGTGCAATAATTCTAGTGAGTTCACATCAAATGCGGGAAGCACCGGGCTCAGGTTTCGAACTTATTGTAGCTCATCAGTAGTGTATATCCTTGGCCATTTCGGGGTTTGAACTCCGAGCATATGACGAGCGAGGCAGGCCTGTTACCTCTATTCAAGAAATGTACACTAGACGCACCTGTGTCATCACGCCGGAACAGGTGAACTTGTTCACGCTTGAGCGGTGCGATTGGTCTGCCCGACACCTCGATTTAAATAGGGAACAACAGACCCGCAAATAAATCAAGTCCTGGTGCTCTCTTCATCGAAAGACAGCTGACTTTATGAAATTTGGCCTATTGAATCAAATCACGGATTCGAAGTCAACTGCATTCTGTGACAGTGCTTCAGTTTTTTACTCCAAAATCCACGCGGTCTCAGAAGTCACTTCTGGTCTCATTGTACAACAAAGGGGGGAATAAACACGGTATGTAATCTATCGGAATGTTCGCGTAATTATGCCCTAAGTTGCACCGAAACATTTCAATTGTATAGATTGCTGTAAAAGAAAGATTCGCACTTGGAAGACCCAAAATTCGGTAAATGATATTCTGACTCGAACAACTAGTGTTAATTTATCCAGGATGGAGTGATACGGGGGCTGGTAGTTTAAAATATTCAGCTGGTCTCCTAAGTGACTGGTCGGAGACCAAGCAAACGAACTTCAGGCCATCACCAACGGGAAAGAAGGTATCAAGCATAATACACTATTCACAAGGGCGCTGAAAACTCTTCGACAGCCCACGACCAGTTCCACCCTTCTCGGGACTCACCAGGCAGGCACAATCTCCGGGTTTTCGTCGACCATCTGTTTTACTTGAACCCCAATTGCACGACATTCGACAAATACACTGATCTGGTACTAATTTGGTTTCGACGGGAGACTCGCCGGGAGTCCAGCTGAATCTCTCATTTATGATGTTCCTAACCAGCTGAATGTGCTGAATCGAGCCGTCTGAGTTGATTCGATATTCGAGATATCGCCGTGCATATTTTATAGACGTGATACACTATTCATAAGGTTGCGCAAAAACTCTTCGACAGCCCTGATGCACCCCATTCAGTTGATTAGGAGCACCATAAAGTTTCACTTCGGTTCCAGGTGAGTCTTCCGTCAATACCAAACTGGTATGCGGGTGAGGGATGTTAGGTAAATTCAAGACTCCGAACTGACAATTTCGCCCTTCTTAAGTTTAATCAGGTAGGCCAACTCCATGAAGCCCCGTCGGCCTTATTACATTGTGATCTTCTTCAACGAATGTGTTGCACAAAGGTCACTTAGTGTTTCAGCTGAAACGATATTCTAGATATCCTTGGTACGATACTACTGATCAATCGGGGAGTAATGTTGTTACATGAGTAGACCTGCCTTATGAACCTGAGTAAGACCGAAACTGGTAACGAAATGTACAGAATTTTCATTGGCTTTATGAGTAGTATTAAAAATGACTTCACTTTATTGCGTGCAGTTACAAATAAAACATGTGACGGCCTTTGAGCGGCAAATTCTGTTGAAGAATATCATGAAAGGATTTAGGTGAACTACAGCTGAGTCTCCTCTCATCACGTTGCAAATGGGTGTTTACGTGTGTACAAATTAGTATTCAAGCGCAATATGACCTTAATGGAAATCAAGAGACTTGGCCAACCTGATAGGCCACAGGAGGAGTGAACCTGGTAGTGTTGCTTCAGCCTTTTAATCAACCGCATGGGTAGTGTCATGCAAAGGTATAGTTTTCCCAACCAGTGGACTGGACCGCAGGAAACAGGTTAGCCTACGCAATGCACAAGTTTAACCGAGGCGACTGGCTTACTGATTTGAGCTCAACTACAATTTTGGTTTCTACAGAAAAGCTACCGATTGTCGTTCCTCCTAGTGGAAACCTTGGAAAAGGGCAAGTCTTGGTATTTCTTGAAAGGGAATATCGAAATTGCACACTTTGACAGAAATCTTATTGGTAAAAACTGAACCGGAACATTACTTGGACTGAAGAGATATACGTCCAGTTCCTGTTTGTGGTGTTTTCTCTGATTTCGTAGTGGCCATTATATAAAATTTCTTCTTACAGTGGTGCGACGGGAATTGTTTTAACTGTGCTTGCCAGTCAGCCCAGCACAGACGTGTCACATCAAATCACTGACCGTTTCTTACACACTCAGCAGTATTTAGAAGGCCATGGTGTGGAAAATATCCGGGTATATTTGAAGGTGGTGTTGGAAAGCACACACACGAAATCAGTCAGTCAATCAATCAGTCAATCAATCGGTCAGTCAGTCAGTCCTTCTATCTATCTATCTATCTGTCTATCCATCTAGTTGGTTCGGGTGTGTCTGAAAATGAATTTTTGAATTACTGACACGACTGGTTACTTATAAGGTTGCTAAAACCTCTTCAGAAGCGCGCTACAAGACTCACGCTTGTTGGGGCCCATGAGGGCTATCTCCAACTCTCCCCCATCTTTGCGTTCTATTTAAGCCCAATGTTCTTAGCCCACACATTTAACTACAAGAAGAATGAGACCAGTGGTGGGCTGCGAAGCTTTTTCAGCAACCCCATGAGTAGTGTGTTTTGTCAAGCACTTACATTGCGATATCTCGAATATCGTGCCGCTGAAACATCAGTCGGCCTTAGTGATACCTATTCAATTAAACACCATCACATAAGATATATTCAGCTTAGTCTCTCACTAACACCAAGGTGATTTTCGAACCAATATATTTTGTCAGGTTTTACATTCTTCTGGTATAGTTCCAGGACCTCGCTTCAGTTGTATCGATTATAACCTGTGCATCTTAAACAAAAATAAAGGACAAAAGTCCCCACATAGTTCCTTGCTTCACTTGCGTTTATTGCGCCCAGTCCATCGCCTAGTGTTCATTCGAGAAACAGCTATCCATCAATTACTCAAACTGTCATTCGCCACCGCTGTCCACAACCACTGACCGGTAAATTTCCTCGCCGTATCGATCTCCCACCTGGGACGGTGACTCGTAACAGGCACGTGTTTCGTTTGACAATCCCAATGATTGTTCCAGTCGAAACACAGAAGGTGCCAACCGGAAAGCTAGCAAGCTGGTTGAGACAATCTGTCAATCCCAGACACATGCAGACTCACTGGAGTTGACGTAACATCGGTCCGGTGTTTGAGTTGAATAGCAATTGTTCTCCGAAGGTTGCCACAATGAATTTGAGGCTAGGTGGTGTTAAACATATGAGAAGGATTCAGGTGGAAGTTCCTGAAGGAGACAGCCATTGTTGATGGACTGGACAGCAGGAACTGGCCTAGGTGGATGTTTACAATGGGGACTGGACTCACAGAGAAGCAGACTTACCTCTGGAATGTTTTGTTTCCACCAAATATGATGATCAAACCACCGTTTGGTTGGTACCACCCCGACGAACAGGCGCAGTATCGCTTGCGGTGTTTTCCTTGCCGAGTTGTCTAATAACCTCGTATGTAAATATCTTTTGAAGGTCCCAGGTGATTTCGAGCTCGAGATGGCTCTGTGGTTAAGGTACGAACTTAGTGACCGGATGGTTCGCAACCAACTTCAGCATCTGGACTGCTCCTGTCTCGGCTAGAACAAGAAGACAGTAGTTCAGCCCTCGTGTCGGGGCGAGATGGCTCAAGTGGTTAGAGCGCGAATTTACTGGCCGAAAGGTCCGTGGTTCGAACCCGACCTTTGCCTCTCGACTCCCCCTGTCTAGGCTGGGGCAACCTGGCAGTATCCCAGCCCTCGTACTTCCTTTTGGTTGCATGGCAGTAAAATGAGTGAATTCTGCTTCCTATTTTGGATCATCAGGTGGACCGCGGGCTCGGTTTTCCACCAAATTAAATTGCTGCTTGAGTAAATTTCACTTACTTTGCCGTGAATGTTCACTTGTAAATCTCGTCTGTGTTGACGGGCGGCAGATGAAACTGCGGTTCGCGGGATATGTATTGATCACAATTTCACATCACTCGTTTGAACGGTCGTGAGAAACATTAAACTCGAGTTCCGCTCCTATTAGATCTCAGGAGCAGTGCATATCCAGTGGCCGTGCCGGAATTTGAACCCCGGGCATCTGACATACATCTGACATCTGACGTCTTACCACTACTCCCCCAGCACACGTTGGACGCATCTGAATTTTCACGTCTTAACGGGCGAACGTGTTCACGCTTGAGCGATGTGATTGGTTGGTGTACCCGACTCATCATCAAACGATGACCTAGTAACTGTCTTGGTTGTGACGATCGATCAGGACTTCCCCGTCAGGTAGCGTGACACATGCTTGAAACCCACTGGACAGGGAGGGCGGTTCAGTGGTATAGAGCGCGAATCTACTGACCGTGATTCGAACCCGATCCCTGCTGTCTAGGCTTGGGCAACCTGGCAGTATCCGAGTCCTCGTGCTTCCTTCGGGTGGCCTGGCGGTTAGTCACCGAAAAGGTGTTACAGCTGAACGATTATCTTTATTTTATTATCTGTGGGGTTTGCGGGATATGTATTGATCTCTCGCTAATGCTAATCTTTGGTTGAATGTGCTGTACAAAAGTCGTCCCACATTTCAGTCGGAATGATATTCAGGCTGTCGAACCGCGCAGATGGCTATCTAACCCCAACCTAAGTGTAGTTTAATGCCTACGATTTGGGGGAATTGACTCATCTGACGAACCTCATGAAAGACGAAACGGTCTCTCCGGCGTTTTCAGTGACCATAGGAACTGTACCGGTAGTAATTTTTTCATCTTGATTATCGGTCCACCACACCAAATTGACGGATTCAGGTGAATTTCAGCTGAACCTCCGTGCACAACTATTGGAAATTTTTTAGGTATCACTGATGGGCTACTAGAAAACTGTCTGGCCACTACTCGAGTTCGGTTGGCGGTAAATGAGCAAATCGATATTACTAAAAAAAATCCAACATCCAGACTTTTGAAAAACTGCATTTTCGTCGGCAGACAGGGGATAGGATGCCCCCTAGCAAACAACTCGATGATCCTTGCTTTTCGCATCAGCAAAGACTACCTTTCGTATGTACGCAGTACACTACTCATAAGGTTGCTGAAAATTCTTCGACGACCCACGACCGGTTTTGTCCTTCTTTGGGGCTCATCAGGTAGGCGTAGTCCCAGAGTTTCCGTCAACCTTATGTTCTACTTGAACCCAAATTGGACAGATTTCGAGAAATACACTCATTTGCAAATCAATTCGGTTTTGAGAGACTCACCTGGAACCCAGCTGAATCTCCCGTTTGTGATGTTTCCAGGCAACTGAATGTGCTGCACCAGGCCGCCTCATGTTTCAGTTGCTACGATATTCGAGATATCGCGATACATGTAAACTGAAACATGAGGCGGCCTGGTGCAGCACATTCAGTTGCCTGGAAACATCACAAACGGGAGATTCAGCTGGGTTCCAGGTGAGTCTCTCGCAAAACCGAATTGATTTGCAAATGAGTGTATTTATCGAAACTACCTTTCGTCTTGTGTCCTGAAGATGTTGAACTGGTCAACTTGTTTAGCCAACTGTCACCTGTGTGACAGGCGATGGAACAGATGAGTACAGCGAATATAGAGAGTTGCAGAAATCCGTTGGAACAGAGAGGGTTGTCTGTTACAGTGTTATCAACGTAATCTACAAAATGATGCAAAAATTATTCTGGGTTGAAATAAATGAAACTGCTCTCGATTTGATAGGATAATTGTGTTGCGTCCACTTGTACTTTTAATTGCGGGTTTTGTCTGCAATGGAATTTTTCATCCGCCATCCAGAAACGCTCAAAACCATTTCCCAGGAGTGTGGCTGCGCGGAAAAATATGGGCGGTTCCATAATTTTTTTCGTGGGTTGCATTCGGTAAAAACTAGAGGCTTTCTGTACGAGTCCGCAACTCACATTACTAGGAGAGACGTGATCAGTTCACTCCTCTCCCCCACCCCAGAAAAAACAGTTTTTCGTGTAACCAGCCGCGTATTTTGAATGTCGGAACACGTGACTGCATGGTCATGGAGAGAAATTACACATGGTACACTGTGGCACGGAATATTGTTGTAAAAAATAGACGTTCTGTCGTTAAGTTACTGAAGAATAACAAACGCGGTATGATCTTGAGATGGCATAGTGGTCAAGGAGTGAAACTGATGACCGATAGGTCCATGATTCGAACCCAACCCTAGTGTCTCGACTACTCCTGTCTAGGCTTGGGCGACCTGAAAGTAACTCACTCTGGGAATGGTGTGGCAGCTAGGTACCGAAAAGGCGGTACGATTGAAAGAGATACCAATAGACCCGACGTTGACACAGTACCTACTACCTGATGGCTGGTTTTTGCTTCGCGGGAACGAAAGAAACAAAAACAGCTAGCCCACTGATTTTCTTGAGTTAGAGCAACTTTTCTGCATGGAAGCATTGAGGTTAAGCAATATCACTCTTTGAATATTTCCATTGTTACAACAGGTACTTTACAGTTTTTGAGACCTCTTGTTCGAGTCAGTGCACGACTAGAGTGCAAACGGGGACAAACCATGAAATAACCCGCTGAGAATGCTTGAGAAGGGAAAACACAGACACCCGGTCTTGAGAAAAAATCAAGTAATATCTAAGTGAGGTATCGCATGTGTAGACGTGATACGTTACTGTTCGACAACCCACGACCGGTTTCGCTTTTCTTGGGGCCCACCAGGCAGTTTCCGTCAACCATATGTTCCGCTTGAACCCAAATTGGACAGATTTCGACTCATTTGTATATCCATTTGGTTTTAACCGGAGACTCACCCGGAACCCAGCTGAATCTCTCGTTTTCGAGGTTTCCAGGCAACTGAGTGTGCTGCCCCAGGACGCCTCATGTTCCAGTTGCTACGATATTCGAGATATCGCGATACATGTATACGCTCAATGCACTACTCATAATGTTGCTGAAAATTCTTCGACAGCCCACGACCGGTTTCGCCCTTTTCGGGGCTCATCAAGTAGACGCAGTCCCCGAGTTTCCGTCAACCTTATGTTCTACGTGAAAACAAATTGCACGAAATTAGCGAAATACACTCATTTGCAAATCAATTCGGTTTTTCGAGAGACTCACCTGGAACTCAGCTGAATCTCCCGTTTGTGATGTTTCCAGGCAACTGAATGTGCTGCACCAGGCTGCCTCATGTTTCAGTTGCTACGATATTCGAGGTATCGCGATACATTACTTATAAGGTCGAGGAGTTTTCAGCGACCATATGAGTAAAGTATTACACCTATACAAGGTATTGCGATATCTGCAATGTCGTACCAACTGAAACATGACGGACCTGGTTGCCTAAGCAGATCATAAACGAGGGATACAGCTGGGTTCTCGCTGAGTCCCCCGTCAAAACCAAATTGATATGCAAATGAGTGTACTTTTCGAAAAGTGTAGAGTGGTTTAAAAGGAACCTGATTTGAATGACATGTGTCACATGTCCAGAGAGGCATACTCAGCACCCGTACGGATGGTCTGTGACAGCATACTGCCGAATCCCTCATTCGTAGTGCGGCTCCTTCGGCCGTAGCCAGACAATGCCGTTGAACCGATACTGGCAGTCTGCTGGGAACTCGGTAGATCACGTGAAACGATTCGTTCGGATCGGTCACGTGACTGGTGTGAATAACGTGTGACATAATCAGGCTTTTGGCCGAGTCATTAAGTGATGTTCTGGTGGCAGAGTGAAGTAGTCACCTAGCAAGCCGTCGTGCCATGCGTCACTGGATGCGTAGCGATCGAAAGACGAGTTTTAGCAAGCATTATTTTTCGTCACCCTGTCCCACCTGTGGTTTAGGAGGGCCAAATCAACGCCCGGACTTCATAGACAGGATTACAGAAACGAATGCGTCTATCAGATTCCTCGGAGGTGATGAAAACGGTGAGCTGCTTGCAAGGGTTTGGCCGTAAAATACAGGTGGATGAAATGGGATGAAAAATCTCCTTCCACGTTTCCTAATCAGGCGTGTCCTGGAAAAACTCTGAAATAAACAGTGAACGTATTTGATACTTTTTCCCCAGTTTGATTGAGTTTATCTTTCTATGCATAATTCACCACCAGTGGTTGTAGGTTTGAACAACCAAACGGGTAAGGACCCTTTTGCTCAGTGGCATTTCACTGCCCTTCGGTACCGACACACACACACACACACTACGTTACAACCAGGGAAAGGTGTTAATGTTAAACTCTGACAGACCAAGTCCCCGCACCGGAGAAATGTCGGTGGTCATTTTTAATTCAATTTTTCCCGACCTCAAACTTTGAGGTGTAAATAGCCCGCCCAATTCAAAGGGATTGTTAAATTGCTTCAGCTGTGTGCGTGGGAGGAGACGGGGGTGTTTAGCTCGCAAGCCTTTGGGAATTCAGCACCCACAAACCCTGTTATTAACTGTCGCCAGCGTTGAGAAACACATGCGGTGGAGGAAGTAACGATTGCGTAGACCAACAGAAATAGTTTCAATAGAAAACAAACACGTTCACACGTCTGTAATCCATCACATAGTTTGAATTTTGAGGCAAAAACATACGAAAACTGGGTGAATTGGATGGTGAACAAGTCTAAAAAGTGGAGGCGGATATATTAGAAACAGTTCCCTGTTATTGATTATCTATGCTTCGTCGTACTTCAAATGTTTACAAAGATTTCAGATCACACTGAAATGGCGCACCCAGCGTAAGTGCACCAAGGAACTAGTAATTGTTCACTACCCACAAGGACCTAATTGGTTTTAGTGAATGTACTAAATCCGGTCCTTTCTTTAGTGAAAAGGCAGCATGGATTACCACATTTATAGCACATAGTAACTGCTGGATGTTACTCGGTCAGTGGCGGTCTTAGCCACAGTCAAGAAAACGTGAAACTAAGGAGGCTATGAAACCTGGAGCACATTGTTATCAGATCATATTTACTGACTTGGAAGCATGAGGAATTCCTGTTGTGATATATCCCCTGAAACTGAAGGCTTCAAATTATGGAAATCTCCAAGATGGCCTCCCAAGAATCCTCAAGTGAGTTCGAACTCAGTCACAAAACAAAAAGGCTCACATCGAGTTATTCCTATTTTTTGTCATTAGACTCCAAGATTTTACTCCTCCACTATACACAAACGAGAATAGGTTGTCCTTAATATCGTTCCAACTGGATCTCCTCAGCAGTATCTAATTCCCGTCAAGACTGGAGCTCGGACTCAAAACCTCAAACCACTAGATAGACGGCAAACTCCATTTTCCACTTTGTCACTCGACATGATAATCTTTCAAGTATGAACCAACGCAAGTGTACGTATCAAGTACGGTTGGTGTGACATTTGTAGATGTCTCGTTTGGGTGGTGTTTTCAACAGATTGTAAACGTGTATTCGATGTGTTGAACACGGAGAGTTCAGATGTAACCCTCTTTCGGTGCCTAGCTGCCATAACACCCGAAGGAAGTAAGAGGGTTGAGATACTGCAAGGTTGCTCGAGTCTGGACGGGAGCAGTTGACATGTCGAGGTTGAGTTGTAACCGGTCCGTAAGTTCGCGCTTGAGCTATCTCAAGGTCACACAGACAGATAACCAATCAGGTCACGATGACTGATTGTCGGCTTGATTGCTTTTCACCGTGTGAGCGCGCAGCTTCCGTGAGGCCCTATTTATCGATCCTCGTAATTTTGAATTACTCAGCATTTCTGAGTGTCATGTATTCTTGTTTTTCCTGTCAGACTTCGGCTATGCTAAACAGACAAATTCACGTCCACTTAACGTTTTTTCCTGTCATCAGAAAATGTATTAATGCCAGCAGAATTATAGGCACAACACATAGGGGCACTCATAACACTCCATAGATAGGTCTACAAATGGCGACGGTGGACCAAAGATGAGGGTGAAACCCATCTAGGAGGGATGACCCACGTGAAATGGTTCTGTTCATCCCTTCACGCCTGACCAGAGGTCTTGGAAACCACGTAGGCATAACCGGGAACGACGGATAATTCTACAAAACAATTGTGGAAATAACGATGGGAGTTATTTTGCGGGATATTTTCGTTACGTCAAACTTGGTTGGAGAGTTGCGGGCAAACAGAAAAAGAACAACAAAACAACGAATCATAAGGGTGGGGTGTGGGTGTGTGGGTTGGTAGATGAGTGGGTGTGTGCATCGGTGGGTGGATGGGTGGGTGAATGCTAAGAGGGATGGACTGGGAAACACAACCAAAGCACCGGAAACCGGAACACAACGGGTGGCGACATGGATGATGATTGTTTCGGAGGCTTCCGGGATGAGAGGATGACCAAGGTAAGTTTGAAGGAGGGACAAGAGCGGGGGGGGGTGTTGCGTCTGAAGCAAGCCCGTCATGTCTATTCCACAAGCTGGCAATCAAGTTAATTGCAAGGCAATGACATAGGGGAAGTGTTCACGGTTGGATAAAACGGGAAAACATGTTTTAGTTCCGCAAATTTGCTGTTTTAGACGTAGATTAGAACAGTGTGTTATTGCTATACTCTTCCTCATCACAGGATGAGCAACGATTTGAAAAAAAAGGTTTGAAGAGTTAATGAACATATTCTGATATAACATTAGACTGGAAAAATTAGATGGACTTTACGTGCAGCGGATCAGCGTAATGCATCACGTGGCACGATGTTTTACTGAAGAAAAAAAAACAGAGAAAGTTATGTTTCCTGTTATGTTATGTCGAAATAGGAGTGATCGTCACTGACTGAGAAGATTCCAGAAATTACGGAGACTAAGAGGTACGGCGTTAGTAGCATTTGCTCAGACTAAGACGAAAAAGGGTGGATTAGCAACAGTGCGAAGTTTATTGACAAAAGACGAGGTTTCTTGGCGGAGCACATTTTTCATAAAGTTGCTGAAGAATCTTCGATAGGCTATGAGAGAGGTTCATCTGCTAGACGTAGCTCCTAGATTTCTGCTGTCCTTTATACGCCTATCTGCTGAGCCTAGCCGTTAGCTGTTGAAGAGTCTTCAGCGACCCGATGAGTAGTATGTTCCGTCAAGAAAACATACTACGAATGTAATCCCAACTGAAACATGAGGCGGCCTGTGTGAAGCAAATTCAGTTGAAGAACATCATAAACGATAGATTCATTTCAGTCTCCCGTGAAAACCAAATTGATTTGCAAATGAGTGTATTTGTTGTAAATGAGTGTCTTCCGCGAATTTTGTCCAAATTGGTGTTCAAGCGGAACACAAGGTTGACGGAAATTTGGGTCTACATGTACCTGATGAGCACCAAGAAGAACAAAACCAGCCTTAGTCTGGTTACGAAAAGTTTTCAGCTATCTTATGAACGGCGTAATTAGTTGGGAAAAAAGACTGCAGCATCTCGAATATCGCCCCAGCTGAAACGCTCAGTGGAAGGGTATCACAGACGAGAGTTTCGTTGAGTCTCTCGTTAACGGCAGTGTGCTTCACGACTGAGTAAATTCCGTCCGAACATGGGTTCTTCAAAACAAACTCAACTTTGACAAACTAACACGTGTTTCATTCGTAGTACTGAACTCGGAAAAGTCGCACAGGATCGCCTGGGGACTTATCAGGAGCCTTCCAAAGGTTTTCCAGCAGTTAAGATGCGGATGGTAATCAACTGGGACGTCTTGGGCTCGCTGAGCTTCATTCGTGGTGGAACATGTACTTGTGAGGTTGTGGAAGCAATTGCGCGCTTTGTTTTCTGAATCAAAGTGGTTTTCCTGATATTCTTACCCCATAAAGGACACTGAAAAACATTAGTTTTGTTCTGAAAACTGAATCGTACTCATCCGATTAACTAATGTCATATGTTTACTTTGAAAACGGGGTTTAAATTTTAAGAGTAGTAGGTTCGGTTTCACGCCCTCAGTCAACCAGCTGCTTACGACACGATCAACCAAGCAGAGACAAGACACTTACAAGGTTTCTCTGCTTGTGAAGGTCTTACGTTCTGGAGGGCTGAGCAGCGGATGCGGAAGACATCCTTGCGATAATAACCACTGCGTTTTATGTGCCCTAATCGTAGGAGGCATTCAAAATGAAGCATCCAACACGTTTGCAAAGCACAGAAAAAAAAGCTTTAATTCTCCCTCCTCCAACCGGCCCAAACTACAGGAGTCGCGTAATTTTGTGTAGATCACCAAATTTAACTATGCATTTGGTTCCCGTACTAGGCTAATTAACGCGTTTCAGTTGTACATTGTTTCCCACAACGGGTTAACAACCGGGACTGACGGGGATCCAGCTACCGTGACGTTTGTTCACAACGCACGACAATCGAGGACGACTTTTTACGACCTTACTATGGCTAGCCACAACAGTCACCTAACCAGACTTACAAAACCTGTATGTGAGATGCGGGTGCTCTTTTTTTTAACAAGAAAGAATTTTATGCGAAGCTTTCACCTAGAAACAACAGGCCGGTTAGAACTAAAACACTAATTATCAGTAACCTAGCATTGTTAGGCTCTAGACGTAGCGAAAATATCAATTAGTATCTCGCCTTTATACAGGTACGTTTATGTTTGCACGGTAGTGAGACTTCAACAAGGTAGGATGTTCCGGTTTTTGGAAGTTGAGGCCCTCTCTCCCTTGAACTCTCGTTAGCACGATAAAACAAGAAATACAATTTTGTATAAACTAATTTAGATATGAAGTCCAAAATTCCATTTCGAGTCAACTTCTGCGTGCCCTTTTGGGACAAAATGGCGAACGGTTAGTGAGTGAGACTGTAAGCGATGTTCAAGATCAGAACCATAGAACTGCTAAACAGATGACTCATACCACCAAGAACTATCGATCTGTTCTAACTGGCGTTCAGGTGGCCGGATCACGTGTGTGCTGAATGACCAATGGGAATCAAACCAGAAAACAAGTCAAAATAGGCGTATGAAAGGTGTATGGAGATATTTGTTATCAAAATGAATTCGGTCATTTTGCCCAAGGATGACTATCTACGGATGTAGCTTGTGTGAACACAAACTGTACGGCTGCTGCGTGCAGCTGAGACGTTTGTCTGATTGAATCACGTGATTTTGTCGTAGACAGCCGCGAGCTCTTCAGTTTGGTCACTTTTTTCTATTGATCGAGGGTTTTTGAAACTCGGGGACAAGAGTCATCGATCCAGGAGGGGTAGAGTAACTGCCATCTCGATCTAAAACATCGCAACTAACAGAATGTGGCAAGACACGAAGACGAATCGTTTTTAGGATATTCTCTACTTTGCAAATCACGCGATCCGAACAACAAGTTGGAACGAAAAGTGTAGAAAGTATAAATGAGGAATTCACTCGAGCCTTTCGTCAATACCAAGTTAATTCGCAAATGATGTCATCTAAAATTAGGTGTTCAACTAGAATATAAGGGTCATGGAAACTTGGGGACTTCACCTTAATGAGGATGAGACTGGTTGCAGGATGTCCAACATTGTTCAGTAACCTTGCTAGTAGTGTTATTAGTAGTGTCTCGAGCTCCGCTTCAGTTGGCCTGCATGAGAATGGACTTTAGTTCCTGCAGATGAAAGTTTGCATTTCCAGCGAGACTGAGTTTTAGCATTCAATGCTTGAATTACAAAAATCCATTTCAGACCAACGGGAATATTTCTCTCTCAGTGATGATGACTGTTCACTTTAAGCTGCTTCACTGACATGGCCTTATTCTACACTATCATTGTTACTGTAATTGTTGTTATTATGTTCAGCTGTAGGATAATTAATTAATTAATTAAGTAATTAATTAATTAAGTTAAACACACAATTCAGAGCATAGATATATTCGCACCCCGAGTCAAGGGTCACCAGATGTGTAGCCTCATTTCTTATACTCTTTTGTACTGTATATTCGTCGCTTACTGATAGTTACTAGCCTTGGACTCATCGGCTTGAACTAAGCCGAACGTGAATCTGCTCAGTCACCTGATAAAGCATGCCATATCAAGTCCAGTTTGGACGGACCGCGATCTTAGAATACTTCAAGGAGACCTAGTTTGAGTTGAATTCCGCTTTCATTTGGTATTGCCCCCCTGGGCTGAACGTTTTGAATCGTCTAGAAAAATCTCTTGGATCTCAAAACAATTGCAGATCAATAATAAGGATAACTTTTAAATGGTTGTTTTTTTCCCGATCGATCAATTCCGCAATAAAGAATTTTCGTCAGAGCAAGCTCTCACTAAACCCAGTGTGTGAAGCTCAGTCCTCAGTGTTCTAGGTTAAGACTGAACAAATTCACCATATGTAGCACGCTGCTTCTCGTGTTGCTTCTAGATCGTCTTGTTCTCCTGGAAACCTTCTCTTTCGGGGTTGGAGGGTACCAGTTTTGCGCCATGTAGTTACAGCGTGATGCACGTCGTCAAACGGAATGAGCGAGACGTTTTAGGGATTGTAACAATTCACCGGGAATCGATTTCCCATATCTGGTATGGAGAATATATATTAGAAAGTTAAAGTGGAATCCAATCGATACACTCATCTGCATATTTCGATGGGAGAATCACCTGGAATTCAGCTGAGTCTCTCGCTTATGATGTCCTCAATCAGCTGCACCTCATGTTTCAGTTGGAACAATATTGGAGATATCGCAGTAAGCTGTACAGAAGTGTTTCACTACTCATATGGTCACAGAAAACTCTTCGAAAGCCCACGACCAGGTTCGCCATTCCTACTTGGACTCCTCAGGTAGGCGCAGTTCCTGAGTTTCTGTCAAACTGAATGCAAATAGCACGATTGAGAACCGAATTGCAGGTGATGCTCTCGTCGAAACCAAGTGGGTATGCAGATGAGTGTGTAAGTCGGATTTCGTGCAACTTTGGTTCAAGCAGAACATAAAGTTGACTAAAACTCAGGAATTGCGCCCACCTGATGAGTTCCAAGAGGGGTGAAACCTGCCGTGGGCTGTTGAAGAGTTTTCAGCAACCTGATGAGTCGTGCCTATGTAATGTGGAATCCATTCCACCAATGGTTCGGCTGAGAACCGTTGGGAAAACCTGCACTTTCTTTCTGATAAAGGACGCAGCGCTGTCCACAAAAGATAGTTTTCGGTGTACTCTTGGTGGCAGGAGGCACCTTGCTTACCATTTCTGTGAATCTGTTTGAATCGTTTTGATTTAAGATATCCCGGCATTTCTGAAAGACAACCCGACGAAACTCTGTGAAAGGCTCAACACTGAAGAAACTTATATATCCCAATAAATTCTATGAAACTGACGTTACCGAAACGACTCGAGATGACCCACCAGAAGTTGATCATAGGCCAGCGCTCAAATTCTATTGACGTGAGCAATTACTTCCGGTAGGCCTTCATTTATAAGTTTCCTGCCATCTTGATGGTAAGATAATCAATAATCGTTCAGCTGTAACACCCTTTCGATGCCTAGCTGCCATGATACCCGAAGGGAGCACAAGGGCTGGGATACTGCCAGGCTGCTCAAGCCTAGACGGGGGAAGTCGAGAGGCAGCAGTCGGTTTCCAACCACGACCCTTCCGGTCAGTAAATCCGCGCTCTAACCACTGAACCATGTCGCCCTATGCCATCTTGAGGAAAACAACTAGTGGAAACCCAGTGGAAATCCCAGCTGAATCTTCCGTTTATGATATTCTTTAACCTGGTATGCTACCCAAAGGACCCCCGAGTTTCACTTGGGACATTTATTCGAGATATCGCAGTATAGTTTCTTGATGGAATACACTACTCACAAGGTTACTGAGAACCGAACCCAAGACCGGCTGCAATCTTTTTCGAGCTCCCAGTCCCAGCATTCCGTCAACTGAAACGCAGCAATTTCATTTGAAGGCTTTCATGAACGAGAGGTCCATCTGGGATTCCATTAAGTCTCCCGCTATTAGTAAACAAATATGTGTATGTCTTACCAGTTGCATTCAGATGGAGCATCTGATCAACAGAACTTCTAAGGTGCCTGATGAGCCTCAAGAAGGACAAAACCGGTCGTGGGCTGTCAAAAACCTTATAAATAGTCCGGGATCCTTCCATGCTATGATGTCCGAGCAGTTGTTGGAAGATGTCTCGGTAAATGTCTAACGGTAGCTCAGTTTCAGACAAAAGCATTAAGAGATCTTCCGGTTCGATTTCTCCTTCTCCTACCGAGTCATTCTGAGGACTTTTTAATGTGAATTTAGATTGCAGTGCGATGGGGAAAACTACCAGAATCCCCAAATCCTCTTCGAAGAGAGTTCCATGTCAGGTGGATTGTGCGTCCTACTTATGAAAGGAGGGGAGGCCTTTTGTTGCCTTTCAAAACACAATTTTTCATTGGTAGTACATGCGTCAGGTGTTTTGACCTAATTTTCCTCCTCATTGACCTTCCCCTCCGGTCCAATTCTTCCCTTGTTCAGTACTTTCTTCTACCGTTGCGCCGGTTGTCATCAAATTGTCACCAAGTCTGATATGGTATTTCGTGTACGATCAAGAGCTTTCCATTTGGACTGCTTTCGCTGTGCCATATGTGAGCGTCTTATCCAGCCTGGTGAAGAGATCGCATTCGAAGCGGACCGAGTCTGTTGTCTATCTCATATACAAACACATGGTCCAGGAGTGAAGCCACAGCCCACCAAAGAACCCGCCATGATCACCTTTGATCAGACCATAAAGTTTGAAATGGAAGACGCTTTGCGGTCGAAGGAGTTACGTCCAGGAAAGAGGCCACTGGAGATTGGTACAACTTCCGACTGCGCGACGTTGAATGCCTACATTCCGTCATCGCCACCTGTTGTTCGAAGAAATCAAGCACTGCTACCGTCCCTACTGCTCAATCGATCGGATCATCTGAAATCAGCCGAAGTGGTCGAACTGGATGAAGGTGCTGTGTATGAGGATTTGTGTACGGTCAGTGAGGAGAGGAGGAAGAAACCAACTGATCGGCTTCCCAAGTTCAATGAAACAGAGTTTCCCGACGCATTCTGTCCTTCAAGTCCATCTTGCCGACCAAACAGTTCTGGAAGTTCGCTGGGTGTGGCAATCCGTGATGCAGGTTAGTTTTGGTCTGTTTGAACATGGTAATTTTCTTCTTACCTGCAAAAGGGACTGAAAAATACACTAGGATAGTAGAAAATTCTTTTGAGAAAAACACGTTCGCTTCCACCGCAGACCACTCCGAGTAATCACTACCCACCCAAACTTCAGGTAGAGCTAGACATGTACCGAGTAATCAGTGAAATGCGGTAACCTAGTGCATTGGATAGTGGGCCTAAACGTTTGGGCAACACCTCTCGAGCACCGGGCAAACGCCTGTTTCGATTCATCACCAAACGTCGAATGCCATCCAGGTGTATTACCATACCGTCGGGTACAGTCGCCAGGGTACTGACGAAAACTCGGTGGTGTCAAATAGTGCCCACCGTGGTCGAAGGACAGTTAGCGAACCACCTGTCAACAACCGGACTGAATGGAATAACCTGAGGTCTGGGTTACCCACACGCGCCTGTGTAGGCTCTCTCTCACACACACACACTCACGAGAGTGGCAGGGTGATGACTGACCACACGGGGTCGTCAAGCTTGCCGCATGCGTGTGGTCAGTGTGACATATTTGGACATTTGGTGTGCGCGTGCACCATCCCAGGCTGGCAACCATCCAGTTTGGTGTACTGTGACAGTGAGGTGAGTTGCCCTAGCTGACACATTGCCCGACCAAGCGAACGTTGTGGGTCACACAGATCGGCATTTTTTCAGAAATGTGTAACTTAACTTACTGGCAATATTTCACGATAAGAACGAGGGTTAGCTACTAGAAACCTACGCCGGGTTATGTTTTTGAACAGAAAGCGGGAACGACAAAGAACACCAGCGCAAACACGTAACACACTACTCATAAGATTGCTGAAGGACCTCAACTGGCTTTGTCTTTCCTAACAAGGCCCATCAGGTGGGCGCAGTCCCCAAGTTCACCTTCGGTCAACATGGTGTTTTGATTGAATCCAAATTGAGCGCAATTCGTAAGATACGAATTTGCTTTTGAAGAGTGGCCCAACTGAATTCAGCTGAATGTGCTGCATCACGCCGCTCCATATTTCGGTTCGCACGATATTCAAGACATCACAATACATTGTCTTCTAGACGCAACACACTACTGATTAGGTTGCTGAAAACCTTCGACAGCCCACGACCAATTTCGGAAACTCGGGGACTGTGTCTAGCTGATGAGCCTCAAGAAAGGTGAACTGTTATCAATGTCGCTTTCATGGCTGGGTCTTGATGCATAACTCGGATGGTGTCACTGAAATGCAGTGGTGGTAAACGCTTCACAATGAGTAAAGTTGATTTCATAATTTTCCAACTCAGTTAGTACTTATTGGTCGAGGACAGAACTAACCGCCCAGAGTTTTCACCCTGGAGAAATATGAAAAGGCTAAGTTAGTTTTAATCAAACAAATACCGTTGCCGCGTAAATGGAACCACCAGTACAACTGCTCCCCTCAAAATGGATCCTCAAAAGCGGACGTCCCATAAACAAGGACATTCATGAATAAGCTCTTAGCCGCTTGTTAAAATCGTTCTAAGAATAGGCGACATTACTCTGAACCGGACAGGAGATGCTGAACAACATCACGTGCTTGCGAAAACAGCCTTTAAAAGGACACAGCCTTCTTTGGGGATGAACTTTTTGACCTAATTACCATGACCAGCTAACAAGTGCATTTAGTACAGTTTGTGACTTCAGATGTGTTCTGAATGATGGGAAAGCATAATCTTGGAGCAGTGGATTTCAGAATCGACTGTCCCAACTCGTAGACTGTTACGTAATTAAATAAATACCTTCATTTGCATGCCAATTTAGTTTTCACGACAGATTCATTTGAATCCCCGAGTGAATCTCCAATTTATCTTATTCTTCAGCGATAGCTCAAATGTCGTTCCAGTTGAAACGTTCTCAGAACAACGCATTCGGTTGATGAATAACAAAGATCGGAGATTCAGCTGGGATTCAGATGAGTCTCCCGTCAAAACTAAACTGATGTGCAATCCAGTGTATCTGTCGAATTCCGTGCCAGTTTGGTTCAAGAAGAACATATAGGTTGACAGAAAATAGGTGACTGCGTCTAGCCCCAAAAAAGGCGAAGCCGTGGGTGGTCTGTCGGAGAGTTCTGAGCAAACTTATGAGTGGCGATGTACGTCTATACCGTTCGTTTACCTTCATTGGTAAACGAACAGGCAATTGATTTCAGGTTGCTGAGGTGCTGGACTCTCGGGCTAATGATAACCAACTCCCACACGGCTCCAGTCTGCCACGAGCTGGTTTCTCTTATAGATGATAAGTAGGACTGAGTAGTATGCACCAGCCATTCGCCCATTGATATGAATACACCCCTCCTCATTGACAAGGTCACTCCGGGAGGCAGCTGTTTTAACTATCATGTGACCGAACTTTTTGAAATGTAATCCTACCCTGCCGAGGCAGATACCAAAGATGAGATGACACGTGCCAGAATAAGCCTCGGGCGAAGCCCAGAGATGGACGGTGGTGTTTTCTTGTTAAGCTCGGCAAGCATGTCAGCGGTCAAACAGACACCGTCAGTGCACATTTGAGCGGGTACTTCTTTCTCACCTGCCTGCGTTTATGTGGTTTTCAGAGAGTATTTGATATACCCCCATGTGATTGGTTAGTTGGTATCTACCTTACCTATTGGCCCGTTCTCAATTTGCTTCTCGTTGTGGTTTGTATTACCACTCAAGCACGAACACGTTTGCATTTTCAGACGTGATGATTAAAGTGATTTCAGTCTGTACTGGTTTGAATAACGTTAACACGTCCATCTTGAACTCAGGTATCCGGAGTTCAAACCCTGACACGGCCAAGGATATGCACTACTGATAAGCTTCAGTAAGAGTGAAACTCGAGCCTAATGGATTATGCATTTGGTGTGGACTCACCAGAATGATTGCATCGAGACAGAAAAAAGAACCGTCTTGGCACCTTCCACCCACAACTATACTCGACCGGCCGGTTTTGTTCATCCCTGGAGCTACCTGGCTAGGGACTTTTGATCAGCAATTCAATCGATCGACGCAACTAGGACAGTTAGCCGGTCGTCTTTTGAGGCGCCAGCCAAGTTAATCACATGGTTTGTGTGTGAACACGTTCGATTTTGGTCATTCCAGTGCCTCCAGAGTTCGCTGGTGGTGTAAGTGCAGCGACTACTTTCTCGCATGTCCGGTATCCGGGTTCAAGTCCCAGCAGGGTTAAGGGTATGCGCGGCTGAGTAGCTCTACTGAAAGCAAAACTCAAGCCTAATGCTTCTTCTCTTTTTTGTGGCCTAACCAGGATAACCGGGTTAGGAGGTGCAACCGAGTGGTGTCATCACAAATCCTAAAAGTCACACAACCATGTACAACCAAATAGACATAGGCGGTTGGCCTTGAAAAGGAAGGAGACTATGCGTTTCTTCTCACTAGATAGATGCAGCGAGGTGTTTACTTTCAAAGTCCAGACAATTAGTCTGAACACAAACAGGCCGCAAACCTCATCATTCAAGCTTATGGGCGGATAATTATCAGGTCTCCTTTGGAATTTGTGTGCTGTAGAAAACAGGAGTTACATTCTTTATGAAGCCAGCGTGGACTAAAGCGGGCGCACCTATTAATTTTCAATACAGATTTTGTCCTCTCACTGAAACCCATCAATGCCGAAAAGCAGAGAAGCACCGTACTGCCCTTCCGTTCATGTTGGGAATCATCAGCAGTTCGCATCTCACGAAATTCAAAGAGTTACGAACTCGCGAGCATCAGGCCAGTGTTTAGACACTTAATCGTCCGGCTACGAGCGGCTGATCTGCAGCGTGCTTAGCTCTCACTTAGACAGGAAACAGAATCATTCATCTTTACTGAGAAATAGCAAATCTCCTCATACCATGATCAATCTGTAAGTAGTTCAGAGAAAGAATCGTTTCACATTGGTGAAGGTTCCATCTGAAAAGTTGTCATTCGAGTAACCAATTTACGCGAGACCACGTGATGTGGTTTCTGTGACTGAAGAATAAGCGGTGCTATACATCTTGTTTAAGTGAGAGCTAATCACACTGCTGATTGGCCACTTGTGACCGAACGGTTAGGTGTTCAGCCATTGGCCGGGAGATCGCGCGTTCGAGATTCGAAATGCTGATGATGAAACAGGTTTGCAGTGTTTCTCGGATTTTAAGCCAAGATTGGCTTCACTGAAACGACGAAATTTCTGCTGATTATTAGCAAACCTCCTCGCACCATTTTAATACCCACAAATTCCCAGACAACATTAGCACAAGTGTTGGGAGTAACATTGTGGACTTTGAGTGTGGATAGCAAGCTGATGAATTCCACTCTAGATCGAAGCGGTTGCATGTGTTTTCAGGGCCGACCATTTCTGATGTGGTTTTTTCACTAATCCAGGTAGCATTTCTGCCAATTCACCTTCTTACGTGGATAAACTTTACTTGTTTGTCCGCGATCTGTGTGCATCCGCATTCAGGTGTCTACGAATCCTGGGCCTGGATGCTAATTTATCGATAGAAAACGACCTTGCAGTTTGTCTACAAACTTTCATTGTCGCGTGGCGAGCCGAAGAGAGTACTATCCTTTGACGTATATCTCTCTCTGATAGAAAACTCATTTACCAGATTGGTTATAAAAACCCGTTTTGAATAGAAGCGGCTGTTCGGTAGACGTGTATTCGATGGACAATGGAATAATGACCCAACAGTCTGTCCAGCATCCTGTCTCTAGGCCACAATTACGACTGTTAGTCCCAACAACAAATTCTAACCAAAACGCCGCCGCAACGGTAGCCTGTGTATGGTGATCAGGTTAATCTCTGTGTCGCCTCGGCTGCGCCGCACGCGTTTCGATGGGAGTACACATGAAAGCGCTTGAGAGCGTGCAAAGTAAGCTAGCAGACACGGAGAACAGCTGACACATTGCGTCGAACGGGGTGGTCTCCACATTTGCACCGTACTGGTTGGCACATCCAATCACACTGGGCATTACCTTCGCGTTTGTGTATGAGAGGCAGGATGATGCAGAAAAGATGGACAAAACTAACAACGACAACAGCAAGGGAGAGAGAGCGAGCGAGAGAGAGAGAGAGCGAGAAAGCGAGAACAGGAAACAGCAGCGGGGCAAGAGGTTGGATAACGGTTCAAGTTCTTCAACTAGGTGGAGTGCCTAAGTGAACGCTCCCATGACGGGTGCGTGTGTGTGTGTGGTCCTTATGATGGTCAGTCTTTCCTCCACCTTCTTAACTGTTGGTAGCCAGACGGAGTTGGTATAGGCACACATGTAATGGGTTGTCAACGCTATAATCAAACGATGATCTATAGCTGACCAATATGCCGCGGGTGAACTGCGTAACGGACAGACGAACAGGGACGCTTGTGTTCACCGAGCTAACCCACCTCCCACGCATGGTAGGGGCACTTAGCCGACCACCAGACAGGGTGGGGCGTAACAATTGAAGCCTGCCGAAAATTGAATTCTACACGTTGTTTTGCTGACTTTAGTAGTCAGGCGCGGTAGCAATACAATTCTTGGTGGACTTAAATGCAGTATCCGGGGCATTTGGAGGAGCTCAGCGACACTTTGGGACCACCCACTCACATGGGTGCGCACACGGGCACATTACTGAGGGACGATCAAGTTTGATTTATGGACGCAATAGTTTAATTGAGAAATGGGTTAACTGTCTCCCTAAGGGTGTTCGAAAGACTCTCGTTTGTTGCTTCTGTTTTTTTCCAGGTGTGTTAATGACTTTGTAGTGTTTCCGTTTCGTATATGCTGGAGAGTTTTAAGTAAATAGTTTGAAGAGATCCCATAGAATTGTCCAATGATTCAGCAGTTGATCACGTGAGAAAGCCGAGCGAATGCTGTCACATGATGGCCTGTTCAGTTTAAATGGGCGTGACATTGCCAACGTAAGAGTGGCAGTTTTTTTCAAATGACAGTATGATGGATTACCAAAAGAATGTACATCACGAGTTTTCTATATCGCCTTTCAGTGCCAGAAAATTATGAGACAATTCTTTGGCACCGTTTGTGTTTGCCAGTATATGAAAGATGTGAATAAATACCTCATACACGAGGACAGTTTGTGGCAATCTGAATATATGCACACTCACGTGACTCTCGTTTGAACAGTGTTCCTTCTGTCTTGGCGCAATCATTCTGGTTAGTCCACACCAAAGGGGGAGGGGAAGCGCTGGACTCGAGTTTCTCTCCTATTAGAGCTCATCAGCAGTGCAAAAAGTGTCCAGAAGGCTTCAAGCTACCTGAATGGGAAGTCCTGACTGGCGGGTATATCGATCGACACAACCAAGGTATGTTACTGGGTCGTCGTTCGCTCACATCACTCAAGCGCGAACATGTTCATCTGTTCAGACACAAGAAATTCGGATAAATCCAGCGTGCGTTGGTGGAGTAGTGGTAACACGCTAGCCTCGCATGTCAGATGTCCGGTGTTCAAACTCTGGCGCGGCCATTGGATATGCACTGCTGATTTGCTCTAATAAGAGCGAAGCTCGAGTCCTGTGCTTCCCCCTCATTTGGTACTGGCTCACCAGAAT
Source organism: Clonorchis sinensis (assembly GCA_003604175.2). Lineage (NCBI taxonomy): Eukaryota > Metazoa > Platyhelminthes > Trematoda > Opisthorchiida > Opisthorchiidae > Clonorchis > Clonorchis sinensis. The sequence goes on from CM030371.1 coordinate 3,612,748, forward strand.
GACTGCGCCGGGACGGTATGACGATTGTTCAAACGAGATTAATGTGAGTGTACATTCTACAAAATTCCGCAATAACCAACACCTGAATCTGAACGTATTTCTTGTATAAAAAAAATCATCCTTATTCGGGGGATCTTTGGTGACATGGTAAACTCATCGCGGATGTTCAACTGATGCAATTAGGCTGCGTAACCAGATTTTCCTTCTATCCCCACTATCTCATAACGGTGAGGTTGGTTTCACTGATAGGGTATTCAAGGTCACCAAAAGGGGTTGTTGGACGGTATCGTGATCATGGAACGAACTGGTAACCTTTGGTCAATAATCGGTTGGCGTGGGCGACTCATCATCATCATCATCAACATCATCATCATCATCATCATCATCATCGTCATCGACAGCATACCAATACCTCGCTGCTTTGTGACCGTAATTTGTCTGAAAGTGAGCTGAGCTGATGGAAGTGAGCGAAACTGACTGCAAAACCCGCGTACAGCAGGCGACGCGTGATAGGATGACCTCAGATCAGGTCCGAGTGCATCGTCTACTACTGGCTGCTGAATCGAAGGGTAGTAAAGTCACGCACCAGCAAAAACCCCACTCTGGTAGGTGAGTCGCACGGACAGTATTCATACCATATCAAAGGTTGAGCAATTCCATGTCTGCCCACTATGAAACGGGCGTGGAGGACAAGTCTCTTGTCGATAAACGATGATTTGGCGTGCGTAATACATGACCAAAACACCACAGCTTTTGGTGTCGGACACATTCTTCAATTGAAGTCCCCTCTGCACAACCGAACACTCGCTTGCTAATTGCCTTGTTGCAGATTTGCTGGCATCAGGCTATATGATTTGTGAATTTTGGACAACTGTTACCGAAGACCTGGAGGCCTCTCAGTTCAGTTGCTCGAAGGGGCCACGTCTCAGATGTAAAACAAAACAGCCCGTACTGTAAACGTTTCCTGAGGTTTAAGGATATGGCACATATTGCCGCCACAATTGTTTCAAACTAGCAAACGTGTCCTGAACCCTACAGATCGCTGCATCGACCTCGTCTACCACAATACACTCTGAACTAATACGCAAAGCACTCTTCAGTCCCGTTTGATTGCAAGTGGCGTGTTCCGTGTGGACACGTCCAGCCTCATGAACGTACACTCGCTGATTGCAAAGCCAAAGGATGGGATGATTTCAGCTAGTTCAGCCCAAAAAAAACCTCTTGGAAGATCACGATGATGTGGTCTACATAGTTCAGATCATCATCAGCCATTTGAACATCACGGTTTTGAAGACCTTTTTGTGTCTGTCTCGTTGATACAAAATGGAGAAGGTGGCCATCTTTGTCGCATACCACTTTTAGAAAGGCCTCACGTTGCCGGAACTCCAAGACTAAAAACCTAACACACCCACAGGATATTCTTTGTTGAGGAAGCATATTAAACAGAACAAATCCGTCAACCACAACTCATATTCGCCATTTGTACCTTTTTGAGGGCATGTGATTGTTTCATCTTCGGACCGGGATTTCCAGGTAAACGACAACAATCTCTTGTGCTAGAACAACCCCGCTACTTCAGAGTGGAATATTTCTTCAGCTTTAAGCTACTTATTTCGACAAGTAGGAAAAAGATATCCGAAATTCTTCGCCCTGCCATTTACCAGTAGATGACTTCGGGTTATGCTCTTATTCCGTTGGCAACCTCCAATACTTGTTACCGATCACTCTGTTGCTAGGCGGTCTTAGGGAGACGCCCGAACTTCCTATCAAATGAGGACATAATGTATCAGAAGCGCGTTATCCTCCCGTTACTGTTAGCTTACCATTTAGTTAACCGATGGTTAGTGACCTTGACAGATGTGGTAGCCAATGGCGGTGTTGCATCAAAGTTGCATCGGCCTTCACTGCGTAACTCTGATTTCTTGCCATGCCAGGCAAACAGAAGCATTTAACCCATCGCGTGTGGCTCTCGTTTTTAACTAAAAAACTGAACCGATGGTTAGCCGGACGGGAGGGCTTGGTTGTGATACTGATCCATGTCTGTCAGTGATATTCCACATACACAGATTGTGTAGCCTTGCTTCCGCACCGACAGGGAAGATTGACAAACACCCACACAGGTCGAACAACAGTGCCGGCGGTAGATGACAGCCATCGGTAGATCGTTTCAGACTGTTGATGGATTCTGTAGGCAGCCTCCACTGAACGTCAACCGGATGACAGTAGACAAGGCAAATGGGGACTGTGCCAATGAGGATAACAGACTGAAGGCGCTTGATCAGAGGTTCTGTTATCACAAATCGGGGTGAAATATCCGAGAACAATTAGGGTACTGCTGTGGTTGTTGTTGTTGTCGTTTCCGATGTCGAACCACCCATCCAGCTGTCTTTCAGATTCAACAACACGACAACCGGGTGGAAGGGGTAAGATTGACCTTGGCGGAATCGTAAATAATCACTATTCCTCACTATTCCGACTTGCCATACCGATCAAACGTCCACCTAGTTTGCCGCTCCACCTGTCTTTGTAAGGGCGCATGTGCAGCACACCCACCCACACACAGACACACACACTCACAAAAGCCGGATCAATGGGGAATTAATTAGGGGTGACCCGAAAAAATGACAGTCGTACAAGCCCCCGTTTGACTGGTACATGGTACTAAACATTGGCTCTAATTTATGTATGTTCACTGGCCTATAATCGGTACCCGTACAAATAAACTTTCCTAAGGATCTTTGGACAACTTCAACGACATGAGACCTATAGGGTAGCAGTTAGATTTGTAAGTACCAGGTCAGCCTTGTTTCTTCTCAGAAAAAGTGATAAACTACAAGGTGTTGGGTTTAGAATTCACAAGTAGGTAAAATTGTCGTATGGAAAACGTGGAGGGTGAAGGTCACGCCTCTCAACTTTGTAAGACAATAGTTTATACCTTGACGCGTTTTTTGCAAGTAAACGATGCAGGTTGGCAACTTGGAAGTTAATTATCTTTTAAAGGACCGCTTCTGAGCCGCTATGAACACACATCAGATGATATTTTATTGACCTCAGGTCCGCGATTTCGTCCATGGTAAGTTGCCTATGCTGAAAGGGGATGGGGCAAAGCTAGAGTTTTTAGAATCATTATCATCCAAGATGCAGATCAGTGGTTACAGATGTCTAAAAAAGACAGGACATACAGGAGCCCAGCGGTCAAGGCGCGGAGCCACTGATTTCAAGGTGATTGGTTCGAATCGTTCCCTGCGGCGGTGTTCTCCTCAAACTAGGCTTAGGCAATCTGGAAGTGCTCCTTTCCAGCTTCACGGCAGCTGTACACCAAAGGAGGGCAAAGCTGGACGACTACTACTGAGATTTTGTAAGTAGTAATCACAACCGTGGGGAAAGATTACCCCAAAGGGAGTGTCAGACGCTCTATTTAACTACCACATACTAGCACTTTGCTCACTTGTTCACAAACGCTGTAACATTGTCTTTAAATATTTACCCTTATAGACAGTCCCCTGACTGCAAGTAGTGAACTAAGCCATGACGACGAAGGCAGTCTTTTGGGGTTGACCAACATGAGTCATGGGCAGGGAGAATCTGGACTGAATAGCCTCAATGGTCCTGGAACCTTGGTTGCTGGTGGCGGGACACCGTTATCTCATGGCTACGGAAGCACTCCCGTTGGTATATGCGGCGGAAGTCGGACGGGAAGTGGAAGTTCGAGCAGCGGGACCAGCGTCACTGGAGGGTGCGGTGACGAAGTAGTCCACAGTGTGTCGGTTACTCGAGTGGGTGGTCTGCGAAACGGCAAATCTGGAGGATCGAAACGGTCAAAGGATCAAAAAACCACACGTGTGAGTCAAGCTACCGCCCGATTGTTATTTCTCCCATGGAAACAACTTTTAGAGTGGAATAGAAATTCTGTCTTTCTTCTTCGTCTTCTGATCATCTGTAGGTTCGAACCGTACTCAATGAAAAGCAGCTCCACACACTCAGAACATGCTATGCCGCCAATCCGCGTCCAGATGCCCTGATGAAAGAACAACTGGTCGAAATGACTAGTCTGAGTCCTCGAGTCATTCGTGTTTGGTTTCAGAACAAGCGATGCAAAGACAAGAAGAGGCAAATACTACTCAAACAGATGGAACAACATCAACAAGTGAGTTTGCCAACAAGCGTACTCTGTTTGTTTGTCTGCCTGCAAAGTTTTCGCGTGTCCTCCGCCAGTCTTCTGCTCTCTCATCCAGTTCGTTGGGTTGTCTATAACAAAGAGAGGGAAGTCTAATTGATGACCCTTATCAGTGCATTTAGTTGGTTGTGGGAGCTCAAACCCCAGACATTTGAATTTGGACAGATCCGAACGATCGAGTCTGACAGGAGGAACACACTCAGTCTTGACTGATTTGTCTGGTGAGTATGACCCGTCAGACTGCCATTTACAAGCTAAGCTGATGAAGTTGTACCTATGGCTGCACTGTGCACTGAAAATTGTGACACTGGTGACCTTCCCTTCGCTGCCAGTCCCAGTTTCCCTGTCTGATTCATCAGTGGGGGCATCGCTATCACAGAAACAATTCGTGGATATTGCCTTGCTAACAACGTATTCATTTTGACAGCCAGCTGAGCAAAAGTCCTCAGCATTGAAGTACACTCCGCAGGCTGACGGAGGATAGACTACGTCCGGATGAGGTCCATAAAAACTTGCAGTGAGATCAACAGGATGAGTTAAGTGGGGACTTTTGGGATTCAGGCGGATAAGAGCTAGAAATTAGTTCACAATCAATCTTTACAGAAGTCACGTGACGCTGTTGAGTTGTTGTAGACAAGTTACCGGCTGAGCGATGAATCCGCTTGGTCTAGCACTAAATTCCACAGTTCAACGTCCACAGCGGTGTTTGATTATCAACGCAATCTGTAAAAGTACAATATATGTCTTTATCTGGGAAGAAACGCTAGTCGTAAGCGTGCTGAACACTCTTCGATAGTCCGTGACCGGTTTCATCGATCCAGGGGTTCATCAGATCGATATAACTTGCGAGTTTTCATCAGCTTATGTTTCAAAAACCGAATTGCGTACAAGTGACGAAATATACTCAGTTACCAAGAGACTCATATGAATCCGCTGTTTACGAACTTGTTCAAGCAAGCAAGCTGCAAAGAGTCCGCTGCAAGTTCCATTTAGAACAACAATCCTCATATCTCAGGTGGACAGGATAGAAACATGAGGCGGCTTTTGTGCACCACCTTCAAATGGGGAATATTAAAAAACGAGAGATGCAGCTAAATCTCTCCCCTTGATAACAAATTGGTGTTCACATGCCAACACTACTTACCAATACTACCTACACTACAATGCATCGGGAAATTTCCTTTGAATTAAGAAAGCTGAAAGGTTTCTTTATATTTCTTTAGACTGAGAATTTGTCACTTAGCGATCGATACCAAATGCACCGATCCACATGCATGTTTGTAGAGAACTCCGGATAATCGGCAATGCATAATTTGATTAAGTTGCAATCTGACTGTCATCTGCCCCCAAGCATGTCCCAACGAAAGTGGGTGAACAAAGAACTCATTAGGCAAAGTAGAGGCGATTGGTTTTGTGACAAATCCTATGCCAGATTTGGGCGTGAAAGCATTCTGGGTCGAAATTGGAAGGTTGTGAGGACGCTTTTGGACAATTCCGATCGATGTCTGAGGAGGTGGTCTTCCGATGAGTGAATGTGGACCTTCCGCAGAAAAAAACTGTGGTTTGGGGTAGTAACTAGACATCATCGGTCAACCAAGTTTTCATGTGAAACTCACTTTCCTAAGGCTGTTGAAAATTCCTCGACAGAACGCGACCGTTTTTGCCCTCCCGGTAGATGCAATCCCTGAGTTTCCGTGAGACTTATGTTCTGCTTGGACGCAGCTCACCTGCATACCAATTTGGTTTTGACGGGAGACTCACCTGGAATTTACCTGAAGCTCTCGTTTACGAAGTTTTCAAGCAACTGAATGTGCTGCACCAGGCCACCTCATTGGTTTCAGTTGGTAAGATATCCGAGATATCGCAGTACGTTGTACAGACATAATACACTACTCATGAGGTTACTGAAAACTCCTCGACAGACCATGATCGGTTTCGCCCTTCTAAGGGCTCATCAAGTAGACACAAACCTCACATTCTCGTCATCTTTGTGTTCAATTTGAACGTTAGATTGTATACTACTGGAGGAAAGTATTCATTTGCGAAGCAGTTTGGCATTAACGAGAAATTCAATTGGATCCCAGCTGGCAAATAGCCTGAAAGAGGGATTCAAATGGGATTCATTTGAGTCTGCTCAAGTTCTCACTCCACATTCGGCACTGAGACCATTGATCCCTGACGCGTTGGTTCAGTTTAAGCTTGTTGTTGTTCCACAGTACCGCGCCCACAAGTAGCGAATTCAGAGGATTCGACAACTCTAAGTGATAACCTTGGATTTGCTGAGAGTTTACAGCGGCCGGTGACCGGTAACATGGTACATAGTGCAATATGATTCGGCTACCGCTGGCGAGGTGAAAATTTTGAGGTAAGTTTCACCAAGTCATTACGAGAATAGATTTACACACCTGGTCTTGGAACCGTCAAGAGGCGCTGTGCAGTTGAGTACTGCACCTTCAGCGTATTCCAGAAGTGCTTTCTACTGTGAGGTGTAGAAAAGTGAGATTAGTGAACGATCTGAACACCTGGCCGACGTGCACACTCTGTCGGTATGTTTGATACCAGAATGCCTCGGTCTTGCTCACAGTGCAGCAAACTGAATAACATTTCTTGCAGAAGGGAGGCGTCGACAACAAATACGCTCATTTGCATATCAACTGGGTTTTCAAGAGAGACTCTACTGAAACTCTTGTTTGTGATATTCTGCAGCCGACTGTACAGCACAAAGACCGCCCCGTGTTTCAGCTGGCACGATATTCGAGATATCGGATTATGAACAAAGATGGGTTGAAGAACATGCTTTCGGCAAGGTCTTTTCAATTCATACAGTTGCAAAGGTTAAGAGAGCAGTATTGAATATAAGTTAATGGGTATGGTGCACCTGAAACAGAAAGTAGGGTGAGAGACGGCATTGGCTACCTGTCAAGGAACAACTAGTCCAAATCACCAATAGGATGACTTGACGTTTTCAGTGCAGGCAGTGTTGTGGTTGTGTGTTAAGTAGGTGATGTATTTCTGGGAGGGGGGGAGGTGAGTTGGACCATGTCAAGTACAGAACGCGAACAAATGGTTTTTTCAGACAAAGGATCGGGTCGCGATGTCGTTGCAATAGCTTCAGAAACTCGGCGACTGCGCCAACCTGATGAGCCCCAAGAAGGGCGAAACCGGTCGTGGGCTGTCGAAGAGTTTTCATCAACTATGTGGGTAATTTCCTTTATGTCGATAACAACTTCATTTTCAACAGGGAGGTACGCGCAACATTCCAGGTTTTTGAACAGGTTCCACAAATTTGAGCACCGCACGAGACAGTCGGAATTGTCATGTAAAAGTGCTCTGCGGTCACTACAGCAAATTTCTGTCTGTAATTCGATGGTTGAGCCAATTAAACCATCATTTACCGAGCAGAGTGCGGAGTTTCGTGCCTAATTTATACTGCTGCAAGTAGAAAGGTTGTCAACCTTTTATCTGACAAAGACGTATGAAGGAGGCTGAGAGATGTCTGGCTATGTCGGTGCGACTGGTCTTACAGGATGGGGTTTGTATTATCTCCCTGCGCATGGTTGGAGAAGCTGCCAACCGATGTCAGTTTCTATCCAGATTGCCTGAATGAGTGTTTGGAGGTGTAGACTGGTTTGGTAGCCTAGTGCCAAGTCCCTTCCCAGGCCACTTTTAAATAAGCCATGTTTGCATGGCAGCGAGGCGTGAGTGTTGAATAAAGCCACCACTAAAGCGGTCGAAGGTCTCAGCCACGACCAAGCTTTCACTGACTGACGTGGATGTTACGTTCGGAATGATACAGTTTGCAACCACCCTCTCTCACAAGCCATCAAAAAATATTTACTGTCAGATTTAAATTTTGGCCTTCCACTAAGTTGGGAGCTAGCCTTCATTAAGATATGCTGTGAACAAATTTTGGCGGGATTTTTAAAGGAGGTCTCCAGTTCATCGAGGTAAATCTACAGTAAATTTAGAGCATTCTTCACGTCGTGTTACGTGCTGTCCTACGCGTCCCAAGTGGTCTCTGTGCGGCGTCCTGACGCTTACTGGTCGAGAAACGCGGCGCATGTTTTTTTAGATCCTGTGCAAGCAAGCTTTTTGATGTCACCTTGGAAAAATATCATCAGCTTATCTTAAAACCGCTGATGGTCGGGACTCATCATGACCGTGAATTGAGTTCCCATATCTTTGTATTCATTATAACCTTCAAGTGATTTCTGAGAGAGAGGTTGCTTCCTCCGAAGAAGAGAAAGCTGAGGAAGCCACTGATTTTCACCTGTTTATGTTCCAACAAGAAGTGCATCCCCAAGGAAGGTGGGTCGGAAAGGTGATGATCCTCGATTTTAGTAGGATATTATCACGTGACTATCACTATCCAAGGCTGAAATCTAAATAGCAAGCGTCTTAGTTCCCCTAACAGACCAACATATCGAGCGTTTTGGATGAGTCTGCTGTTGATTTGGCGGCTTACTGCGTATTTTGACATGGCAGCATGTCAGAGAACGTCACATGCATAGCCCCTTTAAGCGAGCAGGTACTGTTAGCATGTCGACGGATGGTGCTTTGAATTCCACCAGAAAGATGTGCTGTCTGGCAACGGCGGAACTCTTAAGGGCGTCAATAAGTCTACCGACTGATTTTCTATTGAATATCTGTAAACCACTCCAACGTTTGCATACCCACGACACATATCTGATGAGCCCCAACAAGGGTGAAACAACTTTTGGGCTGTCGAAGTGTTTTCAGCGACTTTGTGAGTATTAGCGTGTGCGTGTGTTACGTCCATGCAATGTGTTGCAACCTCTCGAAATATCGTACCAACTGAAAATAGAAAGAGGCCTAGTGCAGCACATTCATTAGGAGCAGACCATCATGAACAAGAAATTCAGTTGAGTCTCCCGTGAAAATTAAACTGATTTGCAAATGAGTGTATTTGTCGAAATCAGTCCAGAAACTCGGGGACTGCGCCTACCTGATGAGCCCCAAGAAGGGCGAACCCGGTCGTGGGCTGTCGAAGAATTTTCAGCAACCTTGTGAGTAGTTTCTTTCATGAAAATATACTGCGATATCTTGAATATCGTACCAACTGAAACATGAGGCGGCCTTTGTACAGAGCACATTCAGTAGAATAACATCATAAACGAGGGATTTACTTGAGTCTCCCGTGAAAACCAAAGTGATTTGCAAATGAGTGTGTATTTGTCGAAATCAGTCCAATTTGGGTTCAAGTAGCTCCAATAAAAACTGGTTGCAAGCCAAAAGTTGCAAACTTTGTCTCACAATATGCGATTAATCATATGAAAAGTACACGAACATGAAAACAAACCGTGATAATAGCAACCCGGTTTTCGAGTTGTGGTGAAACGCTAGTACGCTTTGGAGGCAACTCACGATTTCGATGTCGAATCCGCTTGGTTCACCACATCATGACCAGCATCCGGAGCGAACTCTCTTCGGAAAGCCCTCTGTATTTTCTTGACTCGAAAGAAATAATTTTTTCATCGATAAATCAACTTGAAATATGTATTCCAATTAAGATTTTGTCCTGACAGCAAGACAATCTATGGTGAAAAACGACAAAAACTATTTCATTTTTATTGTAAATCAACAGCAGTGTACATCTCACGAAGGTACAGCAGAGATTTCCGAACCCACGACCTTCCGGTCACTAATTTAACATTTAACCGTTCGGCCACAAGGGTTGGAACAGCAGCTCTCACTTAAAGAGAAACTGGTTTCATTTGCAAACAAATTTGGTCCTGCGAGTCACCTGGAGCCCAGTTGAATCTGTCGTTTCTAAGCAACTGAATGTGCCGCACCAGGCTGCCTCATGTTTCAGTTGGTACAATATTCGAAATATCGCGATACATGTGTAGACGTAATACACTACTCATAAGCTTGCTAAAAATTCTTTGACAGCCCATGACCGGTTTCACCCGTCTTGGGGCTCATCAGGTAGGCGCAGTCTCCGAGTTTCCGTCAACCTTATGTTCTACCTGAACCCAAATTGCAAGAAATTAGCGAGATGCACTCATTTGCAAACAAATTTGGTTTTGCAAGAGACTCACCTGAATATCTCGTCGGATTTTCTGCCGAATGATCCATAAACCGCTCCAGCGTTTCCGTACCCACGACGCCTAGCTGATGAACCCCAAGAAGGGCGAAACCGGTCGTCTGCTGTCCAAGAATTTTCAACAACGGTATGGGTAGCGTATTACGTTTACCATATAGCTTTGCTCATCCTCTGATCTCAGAAACCCAAATCACCTGATGACACGTTGACTGGCTTCTCGAGTGAAGGGTGGAAGTGAGTAAACAACTAGCGGGGTTTGAAGCTCTCAACATTTGGTGATATGCACACTGCTCATGATTCCCAGCAAAGATGAAACAGCTTCTCGACTTTTCAGCGTAGACTAGCCTTACTTACAGCATAAAATCTCAGTTGAAAAATGCTAAATCTCACCTCAGTTCGCCGACAGTGTGTATTTTTTGTACTTTTATTGAGCTTTATATTAGGCTGAATTGCTTAGCTTTAAGTTAGAGGACTCGTTCTTCATCGGGTATTCGCTATTCAAAAGACCATGCACTCCGTAGGTTCAGTCGGCGGTCAGTCTTAAAACGAGCAATTCAAAAGGGAGCGTAGTGTAGGATTACTCCGTGGAAAACAGTAGTTCGACATTCTTCTAGCAGGGGATTTTTCCCATGGCTACAGTGAGCACAAACGTGCATAAATACCCAGCGGCCAATAGCTAGGGTGAGGAGCACAGAAAAGGAACGGTTTTTTTTACCAAGTTCAACGTCTTTTTACAGTGCCAGTTCTCACATTTTTTCGTGTATCCTTCTCTTCCAATGAACGGAAGCAAGAAGTTTTAAAAAAACAGAGAGGTTTTTTCCACGTCTGAGCATCCTCGCAACGGCAAATGCTCCCACTCTCCCTAGTTGTCCTTGCTGGTCTTTGTTCTCTCGATATACCTTTTCTGGGAACATTGGAAAGAACACTGCTACTCGAAGTTAGAACGTGGGTACCGTAACACCTGTGATGTAATCTCCTGCTGAGAATTTCTCGGAAAGCTGAAGACTCTAAAAAAACTGCCTGGTTCTCCGACATGTGCGTGTTCCTGGTGTTTCGAGTGATTCATCTCAACGTGTCTAACTGTGCAACGCATCTGGTTTTCGGAAACCATGAGAACGAGGGTGAATGAATGAATGAACGAAAGTTATCCGACAGAGATAAAATTTCTGCGATTTTAGACGTGATAAAAAAGGGACTGTTTGAAAATGATCTCCTGAGGCCAAAAATGTGATGAGTTTTCTCTAATGACCAAGAACAAAACGCGGGAAATCGCTACCTCAACGCTTCGAACAGATCCGATCAGCTGATGAAACAGCTTTCATTGTCAGAAACCGTTATCAATTTACTTCCTCCCAGAAATAAGTACATCGAAGTAATTCCGTTCATAAAATACACAGAGTTTCAGCAACTCAGTAACTCACTCACTCATCTTGCGGGAAGCCGACTGGAAGCTCGTAGTCATGCTGGTGACGAAGATTAATCGGAGAGTAGATGGAAGAGGGGAAGAAGCTATACCACCAACTTGTAGGACTGACTGTCTGTCAAACCACTCGCCTCGACCAAAAGAAAACTGCACATTGTTGAGATCGGCAGGTCCTATTGTTGCCCATGGTGATCGAGGATAGTGTGAATAGTGCTCATGGGTGGAATGACAGTAAAAAGAAATGTTAAACTTCTTTGAACAAGGTATTTGGCAGTATTTGGATGACAGTTTGACTGACGGTTTCCATTTGCAACGAAGTGGGGAAAACATCCTCTCTCTCTCTAGACGTAATTCATGTGACGATATTGCTTTGATCGATAATGTTATATGGAAACGCTGGCTGGTAGTGATGTTATTAGCTCGCTGTAGGCTCCTCTGCATCCGAGTATGCTAACGGTGCAGGTGAGAATTGTCACAGTCCTGGTTGATACCGTCTAGATTCTGTCTGTCCCATATCACAAAGTGGGAAAACCAATGACACCGACGGATACCAGCTCTTAATACAACGGGAAGACATGTGGCAGATCAGTTGTGAAGGTTAGCATGGTAGCCTTGCTGGTTCGAGTCCATCCCGAGGCGTCGCGTTTTGCGTACTTGGACTTGTCACTTCAAGATTTGGGATATTGTTACCATGATAGAAAAAGTAGGATGGTTGACCGTAAGTCTTGGGCTAATCGTTCAGCTGTGAGACCCCTTCTTTGTCTAGCTACCATACCACCCGTAGGAAGCAAGAGGGTTGAGATACTGCCAGGTTGTTCAAGCCTAGACAGGAGCATTTGATAGGCCTGGGTTGGGTTCGAACCATGGACCTTTCGATCCATAATTTTGCGGCTCAATCACTGAGCTAGCTCTAACTGACAGCTATTCAACACGCAACCTTAACTGCTTGGTTAAATGATAATAGCTCCTTGTCTTGTCTAGGTGAGACCTAGTCGGACTGCCAACCGGCCACTTCTTGCCGAATCGTATAGTGTTCAACTGCCTCGCAGGTTCAACTCACTCTGGAGACTCGTACTACTAAGAAAAATGGCCCCAAGGTGCTTTCAGTATAAGTTGGAATCACTTTCAGGATAAAATCTTAAGTAATAAATCGAAGTTACCACATAGACACGCAATGATGAAAGGGGGATGTTCAAACTGACTACAGTCTATAACTTCCACAAAAAAAACAATAAATGAACCCGACAAACGAAACAAAGGCTGTGTCCTTGAAAGCAATTCACGTTAAATAAACAGTTCTTTAGACTCTGCCCTTTGTTCTTGATTCGTTGATATCTTTTTGGCCCGATATCAGGAGATGAACCAAACGAAAAGTTAAGTTTGTCCTTTCAAATCGGAGGTTTCCTCTTCTTAGTTTGGGATACCACCATGTAAGGAGCATTCAGCTCACTATAGAACAGTCTAAACCACTGCCAGACAAGCAACATTCTCAGAAACATGGGAATAACTTTAACCCGTTAGGTCGCACGTGTTTCATCTGCAACCATTTTTTCATGTGGACGAGAAAGAGAGTGGGGGATCAGAGCTAATCCCGCAACTTTGTTCGGATTAAAGCGGGTGAGTGCGGCACGAAAACAATAGCTCTTTATTTCACCTGTTTATGAGTTTATGCAACTCAAAGTCACAAGGTGAGACAGTAAAGGGTTGTGGCAAGAAGTCACTTTGGATGGTGAGGATTCACTCCGCCAAGCAAATGGATGTTGACAAACGTTGAGGATATGCCCTGAGTTTGGACTGAGAGCTCCTGTTTTCCCCACAAGGTAAGGGCTAAAATAAAAGATGCAAAAAACTCAGTTGCGGGATTTGTGGAATTCGCGTTCACGCCATGCTTGTTTCAACAGTCGTCCTCCTGTGCTGGGTAGTTATTTTGGTGAGTCTACACAACAGGGGGGAAGCAATGGACTCGAGTTTCGCTCTGATCAGAGCTCATCAGCGGGCGAACCAATCAGATCGCTCAATCGGGAACACGTTCACCTGCGCGGTCAACGATGTGCACCGCTGACAAGTTAACTCTAATGAGAGCGAAACTCTAGTCAAGTGCTTCCCCCCTCTAATGTGGACTCACAGGACAGAGGAGGGCTTGCTCAAACAAGAGACGTAAGCGTGAACTTCCATTTGCACACGAATTTGACGGACTTTGATGACAGACTTAAAGGAGTCCAGCCGAGTCTTTCGTTTATAACGAAGGAGATCAGTCTAAACAAGATTCAGTTGAGCGTCGCGTCAAGACCAAATTCCTATACAAATGTGAGCAGTTGGGCACTCAGATGAATGCAGTTGGAGCACTAGTTTATGAATGTATTGCGCCAGTTCGCCTCACGTTTCAGCTGGTACGATATTGGCACTTTCAGCAGCCTTGTGAGTAGTGTGTTACGTCTAGACAACGAGGTACTGATATATCCAGAATATCGTACCAAATGAAACATGAGGCGGCCTGGAGCAGCCCACTTAGTTGAAACGGACTATCATAAACGAGGGATTCACCTGGATTCAGTTGAATTGAGTCCCCTGTTAGAACCAAATTTGTGTATAAATCAGTCTGTCGCAACCTGTCCCATTCGTGTTCACGTAGAACTTAATGTTGAGGAAATTTCACGGACTACACCTACCTGATGAGCGAAGGGCGAAACCGGTTTTGAGCTGTCGAAGGGTTTTCAGAAACCTTATGAGTAGTGCACTACGTTTGGACTTCCCAATAGCTTTCACACGACCTTCAAATCTTTCCCTGCTGTGAAAATGGACAGAATTACGGTCCACGAGAAAAGGGCCTAACCATGTGCTCCACAACCGAAAGCGAACGCTAAAATTCGGTCGGAGAGAGAATGATAGCAAGAAAGAAAGAACAACCATCCCACCTGCCCTGAGTCAGTAGTGAGCTGCGTCAGGTACGTCCAGCGTGCTCTGATGGATTTCTGGTAACACCCTGGCCTCCCTCGTCAGCAATCTGCGGTTGATTATGGTCAAATATATGCACTATTGATGAGGTCAAATACGAACTCAATTCCTGCCTTCTTTGGTTTGTTTCTAGGACATGAGTAGGACAGTTCAGATGAGTGTTGTAGGGTCAACTTTAACAAATTAGCCAACTACCCACTAGTTTATGTTTTTTCTGCTCAAACACAAAAACTTCTGTCCTTTAGATTTGTTCGGACTTTTTTTAATAGCATTACTATGACTATAAGTGTGCTAAACCGTCCGAATTTGCAAACCTACCGAGGTAAAATATGGAGTGCTTTGGCGGTGGCTTTTGTCCAAGACATATCCATCCGGCTGCGCAAAAGCGTCAGGTCGGGAACAGCAGCAAACCGAAACAGACTCCCGATAACATGTTGTACGGTATTGACTTTCCGCTCTTTAGTATTGATGTGATGAACACTACGACACATGGTATTGACTTTCCGCTCTTTAGTATTATTGTGATGAACACTACGACACCTGTCTTTCTCTCTCTCTCTCCCTCCATTTCTCCATATATATATATATGTTAACTTTCTGTGATGTACTGTTGTAAACTGCCTTGGGGAACACACACCCACAGAGAGAAAACAGTAATTCTCAGCGGGTAATCAACTTGATATCTTATGTTCATTAGGTAACGATAAGAGTTTACAACAAACTGTTAAAAGTTCTTTCTACGGCTGGTGGGGGGGGGTACGTTATGACTGCCCTCTCCCGTTCCACTCAATTTCGGCACCAGTGCATTCATGAAAGGGATCCAAATTGCACCTGGAAAAAGAGTGGTCGGCTTGTACTTTGCAGATGACATTGAGTTGTTAACCGATGGTATACTTCGTACAAACGACCTCAAACAGAATTTAGGAAGTGGTCCTTTGTTTTTTTGGTATACTTCGTTGAATCTTCAAGACACAAGTCCTTCTTTAGGATTTCATTTCTCGCGTATTCCACTGAAAATTTAGAGGGCGGAACTAAGTGTGTTGACTGGTCTATTTATCTGGGTGGCTGCACGTAGCTCCACTGTATTCTATCGGAAGTTAATGAAGGCAAATTTGCCAGCTGTCGTAAGTTAAAGTGTCCGAACAGCGAAATACACTCGTTTGCAAACCAGTTTGAGTTTAGCGAGAGTTTCACCTGGAACACAGCTGAATCTCCCGTTTATGATGTTTTTAAGCAACTGAATGTGCTGCACCAGGCCGCCTCATGTTTCAGTTGACACGATATTCGAGATATAGCGGTAGACTGTATAGACGTAACACACTACTCATGATGAGTCTCAAGAAGGGTGAAACCGGTCGTGGGCAATCGAAGAGTTTTCAGCAACCTTATGAGTAGTGTATTACGTCTATACAACGTCCGAACGGAGTTTCACTGAAGCTAGAGGCCAATGTATACAAGGTGACTGTGAGAGCCGTCTACCTGTTTGGTTGTGATACATTGTCAGTGCTCGCTGAAGATCGAAAGCACTTTCGATCGCCTGATGCTTTCGTAGTATAAGGTGAGTTATTCGGCCGACGCAACGAGATGGTGCGTGAACAGAAAGAGAATCATCAGAGGGGCGAATGAAGAATGCCCAACTATGGTATATCGAAAAAAACTTGACTTTTGGAATTTCCAAAGCCTGCTAGTGAAAGTTTCACGATTGAACGTCTTTGATATGACAACTTGAAGGATTGAGGCTGCGGCCAAAGTCCTTCGGAATCCAGTACGCCTGATTGCACCCCTGCACCTGGTTAGAAACTCCCGTACTAGTCTCGTACACAAAGCTGAGTCAGACCCGTTAATGGCGTCCCGCTCCGAGCTGATACGTGGACTTTTTGATTTTATTGCTGCCCAAATCTCTAGATACCCTGTATAGACGTGTCACACCACTCATAAGGTTGCTGAACTCTGCCCACTACCTGTTCCACCCTTCCTATCTGCAAGGGGTCATCAGGTAAGCATGGTCGCCCAGGTTGAGACCTTATATTCTTCTTGAACGCAAAATCAGATTGGTATGCAGATGAGTGTATTAGTTTAGGTACCCCGTTCTGCATTGTTTTGTCCAAAAATCTCTTCATTGTTGGCTGAAACGTCCTTTCTCACTTCATATTTGATCACAGAATGGAGGGCGTCCGGGACACTTGCACGGTATTTCCATGATCGCAAGCAGCCCCGTTAGAAACGATCCCAACATGTTGTGTTCTAGCACGGGGATCGATGTTCAACAAGTCCTTGGACCTTACTGGAAAAGCCCGCCAAGTAGTGAACACCCACCTAGAACTGGCATTCATTGTTCCGTTTTCAAACCCAGCAGTCCGTATGCTCACCCCATACAATCCAAACTGAACCGAAGTGCGTCACCTTGTCTGTCTGCCATGATGAATGCTCATGGGCTGAATGGTCCCGGCAATGAAACACCTGTTTGCTACCCAACGAATCTTTCTGCTCTGGGAAATCTAATGACCTCGTTTGCATCGGCCGCCAGTGGGTCCAATGTAAGTCCTGTGAGCAATACGTCATTCACATCCACCGTTCAGTCACCAACTCACGCCGATCGATCGAGGTTTGGACTAATGGCTCCGCAAGCAGGTACACCTGTCCTCCCGCCCGGGTTCCCAGAGGATCAACATTCCCAACCTCCGATTGCTGCTTTTCAGCAACTGGTAAGTAAGTACTGACTGTAACGTTTTGAAAAATCTGTCACTAGTTCTGGAGGCCAGTTCTCACTGGAAGGTGCGGAGTTTGCTAACGACTGTTATCAATGAGTGGGATTTCTTGGCTGAAGGTTTGTGAGATTCATCGATAACGAGGCGGAACACATCAGCTCTCGATGTCAGAAGGCTTTTTTTATTGGGGGGGGGGGCATCAGATATGAACATGCGAACAACATGCATCATTTGAAAGAATCTAAAAGCACACCTGCATGGTCAGAAGTGGTTGCCACTATCACAGGTAACAATAGTGATTCCATACGTTCTGAGTCTTGTCCCCTGGGTACGCAAATGATCCTGGAGATGGTAAGAGTGGAATGATGACTGAGGTAACCAAATTCACGGCGATTTCCTGGCCACGAATAAATCTAAGGAAGGGCGAATTTGGCGTATTGGGTGAAACGAAAGTGCTGAATTCCTGAACTAATTGATGAAATTGTTGGACTAGACAATCGATGGAACCTCTGATATCAATATCAGCATACTAGGCAGCAGAGACCTCTTCGGTATTCCATTGCGAAGCTATCTAGTAACATTTCTTTCCTGATATAAGTAGTATGGAATAGGAGCTGAGAATTCACAGGTGGTCCATGACCACTTCCGTCCTGTTTGGGCTCATCTGTTCACGAATCTTGAGGAATCGTCCCATACTACTTGGTGTTTTCAAGTTACGCTAACCTGTAGAAAAAATATCACACACCCATTTGTGGATCAGGACAATTGTTGACCTACCAATTTGGGATTTCACTTGTTTGATTGAGAACTTGATTTGAAAACTAATAAAACGTCGGGACCTTCTGTGAACACATCGGTATCGCGGATATACGCTAGTTGCTCAGTCTCCGAGCCTGACTGCTTAGACTGTTTTCAAAGCTCGGTTGGCC
Organism: Clonorchis sinensis; assembly: GCA_003604175.2. Taxonomy (NCBI): domain Eukaryota; kingdom Metazoa; phylum Platyhelminthes; class Trematoda; order Opisthorchiida; family Opisthorchiidae; genus Clonorchis; species Clonorchis sinensis. Next base: position 3,631,007 of record CM030371.1, read on the forward strand.
AGGAGTGAAGCGATTGACTGTCGGTGTTTAAGATTCTGGGCGACCTTTTAGTGGAAAGGATGCGGGTAACTACATAAATGATCATATTTGGGATGGTCGTATTTGCATATGCTTTCCTACGGGCATATTATGCGCGACAACCCTAACTCAAAACCGTACAATTTTCCGGCAACCTAATGTGTTCAGTCATCGAAATTCATGCATGTACATCTGCCCGCAAAACTGTGCTCAGGGGAGATTGACTTCAATAAGAGAGTAAAACTGTCCAGTCATGTGAGTGTGTTCTACAAAATCCCGGAACCACCAACACCCGAAACGTCTGTGGCGCTACCTGACTGGCGAGCCAATCGATCGACACAACCAAGGTGTGTTACTGGGTCGTCGTTCGAGGCGTCGAGTGTTCCGCTCACATCACTCAAGCGTGAACAGGTGAACCTGTTCAAACGTAAAAATCCGGATGAGTGCAGCGTGCGCTGGTAGAGTGGTGGTAACACGCTCGCGTCACACGTCAGACGTGTGGAGTTCAAACCCCGGCACGGCCATTGGATATGCACTGCTGATGAGCTCTAATAAGAACGAAACTCGAGTCCAGTGTTTCCCCCTCTCTAGTGTGGATTCACCAGGACGATTGCGTGAGGACAGAAGGACGATTGTTCAAACCAGAGCCATGTGAGTGTGTTCTACAAGCTCCCGTGACCACCAACACCTGAAAAGAGTATTTGCCTCAGGGAAGATGAGCTAGCCCCAAAGAAGATGGTGACCTTGATTGCTGCTCTGTTCGCCGAGCTTAGCACTTGGATTCCAAATGCTTCACCACCAATCTAGGTGACGTCATCACTGGGTGACCTTCTGACCCATGGGGTTGGCCAGGTCAACGCCGCATTAACGACTCAATCCAAACTGGTGTCGAAACGTTTGTAGTCCGACTTCCAAGGTTGGTGAACAGACCAACGACTAAGCAACGCTCCCCCTGGGCCACCTATATTCCGCAACATTGCCAAGATCGTGGTATTGCCCGAAAAGTGTCTCAAGTAGACAGGAATAGAGTTCGGTAGAGCGGGAAGTGAGATACTTGACACTCTACTTGTAGTAATTAACAGCCTTTTTAGTGTCCAGTCCAGATAGTGCATCTTTTTGTTCTGTCGAATGGATTCTGTCCTAATCGATGATGGTTGTTGGTTAGCACCATGTGTACTTTTCAGTATCCTTCTAATGTTGTCGTAGTAAGACTTTACCGTCATCACAGTTCGCTTGAAGAACAGTCAGAGCGGCGCAGTTCTACTCACATCAGCACATATCGAGGACATTGATCGGCTTCCTCGTTGTGGCAAAAGCAAGAATCACGTGACCTATCCTACACCAAACAGCTTCCATATCAGTGCAATCCGGATGTGCATCACTGAAGTTATACAGAGCAAATTTACTAGTATATAGTCCAGTAAAATCCAATATATCTGATTGTAGAGTTTCTCAACTGAATGGGCTTTCGGCAAAAAACTTTGTTGGTCAAATATATATATATATATATCGGAAGTTTTGTCCAGCAAGTAATCCCAATCTATGCTGAACTGAAAACCCGAGAGGCACTGTACACCTGGTTCATCGACATTGGGAATCTTCACCATTGCGCATCTCACGAAACTCTTGTAGAAAGGTACGAACCAGCGTACACCAGGTTAGTTCTTTGGAGGATCAACCTTTCAGTCTCGAATAGTTAACCAGCAGTGTGACTAACTTGGACATGGTATGGCGCCGCTCGTCCTTCGATCACAGACACCATATCACGTGGCCACACGTGGTGACTGGCTCCTCTTCCAGGTGGAAGGCACACTCATCAGTTGAATAGTACATACATATATATATATATATAATGATAGTTCCTGGCAAAAGAACTACCCGTGAGGCTTGTTTAATGTCGTCTCTTTTGAGACTGTATATCCCATTCGAGGGAATCGATTAAAGCCTGAGTTTCACATGACCAGTTAGTTAATCGGACAAGAAATCTCTCATATCTATCCGTGACCTACCCTGTAGTCAAATTCGATTGATTTTCAACTCATGGCCAATCAGTCAGGATTCTAAAGCTCATGAAACGAGCTCGACTCATCGACATTTTAGTATTTTTCCACGCTTGAATTATCGAGAGGAGCGCTTTGCGCTTGTCTATCCCGATTGCTTCGCCGCCCTGATTCATTGTGGGTCGATAACAACTGGATTCACTTCATCGGACATCAGAGTAAACGGGCACGATTTGATGAGCTGCTTTTTGGGGTGGAATAGCGCAATCCAACGGTGTGCTCAGTGGAGGCGAATTCATACTTTTTAGAGACTCCACTCCGCAATGTTGTTTTAACTGAAATGAACGATTTCATTTCACACGGCAGGGGCAACGACATCTTGTTTTTACTGTAAGGGTGGAAAAAGCAACTTGGAAATTCCGCCGGATTTCCGGTCAGCTAAGTGAGGCTTCATCAAGCGACTGAGCCCATAGTATACACACGAGTTGTACAGTTTTTAAACTAAATAGATAGTATCCGGATGGCGCACCGAAGTTTACCAGTTGAGCTAAACTTGCCGTTTGAACTTCCTGGCTCACAATAACCATACTGGAATAGATTACTACGCCAAACAGTGTTCTCTTTTCCTGCCTTGTGCAGTAGTGAGCCTTGTTGAGGAGTGGTGGAATCACATCTGCCAGGAACTACCTATCTCATTTTGGGGAGACGTTATTCTGCCCATCAGTCCCATCGACAAAGCAGACTGTTAAGGGGACTCGCTATCTGGAGAGATCGTTCTTTTAACTCTATGAGACTAGCACAAATTACGATCCGATCCGGTAAGTTCTTTCAAAATGCGATAATGATGCTCTGCCTAATGTTTGTTTTTGCTAATAAAGTACCCTATCAACTACAAAGCACTCACCCTTCGGGTGTTGCTCATCAACGACTGGTTTTATGCCGATGTGACTATCAACACAAAACAATGGTGATTGATGGAACTGTTTCCCCATAGGTGTGAAGGAATGACAGTTTTGCCTTTCTGTTCACCCACTTATGAGCATTAATACACATCATGTTAGTCACTGCGTCTGAATGAGGCTGTAATGTACGTGGAACTGTTGAGTGCATTTGTTTTAATCAACTGCCACCATGGTATGGCATTCACGCGCCCATTTCGGACCATCGTGAGCTACCATATCATCAGTCATTTCCTAGTGGGTGGCCAAGTGTTTTATACAACTCGAGTTCGTTTAGGATGAGCGAGTACGTTGACATCTGAAAACGCTTAAAAACGTCCCGTTGAGTGACCCCGAAAGCAATATAATTGTTGCAGACGGCTAACATCATTCACTGCATAGACTGAATGATGACCCAATTAATGAATGTAATTAACGGATGATCACCTCTCCCAAAAAATCGCCTTTTCACTGTGCGTATTTCACTATGCTTAATTCAGTCTCCGTAAATGGAACAGCTGTTGTTCGGATGGTTTCTAGGTTGGTGGCGACTCAGTTTGCCGTATGATCATGTACTTTCTCCTTTTTTCAGGTCTCTAATTTCGATACCACCGACAGCCCGACGGTTCACATTCCCGGTGGGAGCATCTTGCCAAATCCAGTGTGTTTCAGCAACAATGAGTTCCCGAAAGCGCCCTCATTGCCAACCCAATCAATGTCCTGTGACAATGTCCTATTTTCGTCACTCACGTCTCAGCTACAACCAAACTTGTCCATCCCACCGTCAAGTCGCATTGAAGTCACTGGCCTGGATAACCTGCCATGCCCCAGTGCCACTCCTTCCTCTGTTGGATTCTCCAATTTGAACAACATTCCTCTCTTCAATGCACCTCCTTTGGCGGCGGCCACCCTCCCTCCTCTCAGTCCAAATACAGTCACGCTAAACATGCTTTCATCCTCTCCTCAACAAACCACACACTATGCCATGGGATCCTATCTTCATGGTCAAGTCGGACTGATCACGTCCTCTTCAAGGGCAAGTCTGTCAACTTAGCTCAAACGGAAGAGGAGGACCGACTACAGAGGTTCACGTGATGCAACGCTTAGCTGCCAAACAGCACCTTGGGAGTGAAGATACCACTGATGAATTGTATGTAATTCCAGTGGACGACGTAGAGTATTCTCCTCCGTTCTGGTTACTTTCATCAGCAATGTTTCTTGCCCTAATGTATGAGACCACCTAGGCCAACGTCTCATCGTTTCAATCCCTTCTTCTCTCAGCACAAAAACAATCGTGCATAGCGTCTATCTTCTCTCGTTCTAGTTTTCAGAGCTGTGTACATATTTCCAGGGCAGTGATGACTTATCACACTGCCGTAATGTAGTCATTCGGATGTCTTTTTTCTTTATATTGCGTGCTAATCTAATGAACTCAGCCTCTTCATTCAAGTATACAGAAGGAAAGGGGTGAAAAACCAAGGTCAACTAACGGTGGGCAATGGTTTCATCCTGAATAGGGACATGAACGCCGAGCACCTTAGAGGTTCTGTTCTGATCACACAGCGCGGTCTAAAGTTTTGTTTTGTAAAGATGCTCAATGAATTTATTAACCGTTGATAACAAGGGCATCATCTGAAGGCCGCCTCGGTTTGCTTCTAATTGACTACTGATAGCTCGTTAGTAGTACGATCAAATCTGTTTTGGCCGGTTACACTTCACAGAGGATTCGTGGCCTTTGAACAGAGGAGTTGAACTTGTTGCTGAAGGTCGATAAAGCAAAATTAAGATGACCAGCTTGAATTCGAGGCTGACAATAAAGATTAACCATGAAACCATAGGGAACATTTGGATCGAGGCTCACTTGCATAAAATTGCATGACTGTTGGAGATTGACATTAAAGGTTAACCATGAAACCATAGGAAACATTTGGATCGAGGCTTACTTGCATAAAATTGCATGACTGTTGGAGAAAGGACCTTGTTCTAATGTAAGATTACGATATTTCAAATGTTCCCTATAAAATTTGCGCAAGCGCGAGTTGAATACTTCTTAGACTTACGAACAAAACGCATACAGTTGTTGTGTAGCATACGGGGAAAAATCTATGTGCCGATAAGTTTAAACACAACTTGCCTGTTCAGGTATTGGGTTTTCGACTGACTCGAACACATCCTGGTCGTTGCTAGGACTGGATCACGAAGTCTCCGCTCCTGTTACTTTTCCGACAGTAGTTACGGTTAACGGTTAAAGTTTAACGGTTTAAGGACATCGAAAAAATATAAACAACCAGCTAGGAATGTCGTGTCGCTTCTCTGTGAACCGTTTGGAACAAAGTCCCGAACTGCGGTGAACAGTGTGCGTTTCGTTGTACCGTCTCAGGTGACCCGTGTGTTTGAAACGAACGAGAGGGACTTTCCACAACCACTGATTGAAACGTCACCTACATGTCGAAACTCACTGCAGCGAGTCTTCGAGTTGCAAACAAAAAACGTTTTTTTTCACCTGAGTTTCGACCTACCCGGAACCGGAACCAGGTCAGTTCCTTGAAATAAAATCTTGTCCACAAGCCTCGCTTTTGTTCTTCTTTGTAAAGTGACTGTTATTCAGGTCATCCACATGAGCTGTCTTCACGAAAACATCGATAACACTATTTTGGCTGAACTTAAAGAGAAATGTTCCTGAGGATCACGGCGTCAATTGACCAAGCGATGCCTATTCTTACCCCATAACTTAGAAAAAGGTCGATTCAAACCTCACAAAGTCCATACAGCGGGCCGATCCATGATTACATGATTTGTTATAGAACCATGCTCTCAGCACGTACATGGTTTTGAAAAGAAAAACACTGCGGAACCTACAATGCTGATTAATTGCTGCACGCCATAACCATGGGACACTTGGTAATCGGCAAATGTTCTCACACCCCCCTCCTTTCATGTACACACCTGCATAGTGTGAGCAAAGCTCATGGGAAATACGTTTAACACCGATTATTTACAATCTAAGGTGTAGATAGGCCAGGTGGAGTGTCCTACGCAAATTAGAACAGTTAATTAGTGGAAGGGCTTGGGTCACGCAAATCCGCTTGGTTACCAAAACCGGTGACTCAGACGACAACGAAGATACACCGGGGGGGGGCAATGTTGCGGACTTTTTGAACTTTTGTCAGTTTGAAGTTTTTCCCATATCATGGATTAGGCATACGGTAAAAGGTATAGGGCTATCCAAGATCGGGGAGCAAATTTTTTTTGTCACTGACCACTTACTAATTTTAGTGAAGGATTTTGTCGAAAATAGCCTTTTCTCTGCAGATGGTTGTGTCAAGATGCAAAAACACCCAAGTTTTACCGAAATCGTGAAGAGGAGCGTAACCCAGTGCTTTCCAAGAGGGGTATTTCTAATCTTAGGGGATCTCGAGGCCTTCTCACGAAGATTCATTTTTTTCTGGAGAACTTACATTCCATCTTCACATCACTCATTTGAACGGTCGTCCTCCTGTTCTGGCGTAATTATTCCGGTGAGTCCACACCAAAGGGAAGCACTGGACTCGAGTTTCGCTCTTATTAGAGCTCATTAGCAGTGCATATCCAGTGGCCGTGCCGGGATTTGAACCCCGGACATCTGACATGCGGGACGAGCGTGTTACCACTACTCCACCAGCGCACGTTGAATGCAGGCCTGACAAGGCCGAACGTGTTCACGCTTAAAAAGAAACCAACCAACACAGTGGAAAACGCGTTTATACAGAAGGAAGGTGAAACTTTAGGACCAACTTGAAATAGGTTTCCGCTCAATATAGGACCCCATATGTGACAGAATATCATCAAACTTCTGGAGCAAATCAAATCACACAATCACACTCACTTGCTTCACAGACCGATCTTTGTCAAGGACTAGACGTGTTGTCTGGGAAGGTGTGTCCGGGAAAATGTAATCTGTACCCCCTGAGTACAACAGAATTAGGCGCTTGTGGCTCAGTTTCAAGACTATATATATATATGAAAGAAGGCACCGTCTTTACAGCCAACAGCTGGAACTTCAGGTGAGAATCTTTTCTCGACCTGACTAAATTGGAGATGACCCAAGAGACGATTCAAGAAGTAAGTATATTTATTACTTACTTACTTTACAAAGTTAGAAGAAGCCAAGGTGTGATGACTTGAAGAAATTTATTGAATCCACCAGAAAGGAAATCCAGTGCCATGTTTCCAATCTTATCGTAATACGAAGTAGTTTGTCGCAGACCATTTCATGGATACGATATTTGGGATCTTGTGGTATATTCTTCCTATTACGTACTACTCAAAGGGTTGCTAAACCCCCCAAATACTTTTCAGCAACCTCATGAGTAGTATGATATGTTAGGTCAGGACAATAGGACAAGAAAATTAACTTGTGGTTACTTGCCATCAGAGAGGTAATAGATGAAAAGACTAGCAACGGCGGGGTAGAACCATTTATTTGCTCTAGTTTGTGCAGAAAATCAGGCAACCAGGCTGGTTTAATCAACTGACAACCAGCGAGGCATGAGAATAATCTTGTCAGCACAACTACCTCTTATGTGATAGCCAGGGTGCTGCTTGGAGGGAATCAAGAATTCGTCATCCCAGGAGTCAGTCAACAAGTAACCGATTGATAAGGACTTGCAGAATGAAGAATGAGTAACACTATATGTAGACCAACTGCAATCGAATCACAGTGCTGACCAGCCGCTCACGGTCCGCAGTGTTTGGCCAGTCGTTTGAAGGTTGAAATTTCTGTAGAGGCTCGCCAGAAGCAGAAAGTTGTCGATTCTCAGAAAGGATAAAAGACCTCCTCAATGCTTGAGACGAGTTCGGTAATTACTGGAAGAAATTGTGATGACAGTCCCCAACTCCTTGTCTTCATCATCATCATCATCATCATCATCATCATCATCATCATCATCATCAGCATCATCATCATCATCATCATCATCCGCGACAGCACGACATCAATGTTCAACACCGATGTTTCGCTGCCGTACAACCATGATTTATTTAAGAGCCTTATTGTGAAGAAACGAATAAAGGTGGGCAAGGAAGGGACTTAGTGCTTGCTTACACAGTCATTCAGAGGTGCTTACACCTCCAAACACTCATTGAGGCAATCTGGATGGAAACTGACAACAAGAATGCTACTGACATCGGTTGGCAGCCATATCTTGCAGCGTCTCCAACCAGGCGCACTGGGGATCACGCGGTCCCCATCCTGGAAGGCGAGTAGTACCGACAGCACTTAGAAGTTTCGTAGTCTTTTTCATAACCCCCTGCCAGGTCAAGGGTTGGCCACCTCTCTGCTTCCGCCTCTCTGAGTGGGGAATTGGCAGACAACACTTCGGCAAACGATGGTTAGACATGCGCAACACATGTCCCTACCAACGCAGCTTCTGCTGCTGGGTACATTCTTCAATGGGAGTTCCCGTTGCACAACGCTGGACACATTTTTCAATGGAAGTATTCGTTGCACAACCGAAAATTCGCTTTCTAATAACCTCGTTACGGATTCTCCTACACATGAGCTATGGTTCTGAGACAACGATTGTCGAACACCTGAAGGCATCCCAGTTCTGCTGCTCGAACAGGCCAACTCTCACAGCCATACAACAAAACAGCCCGCACTGTAGCCTGGTGCACGTCCCTTGAGATTCAGCGACACACCACTCTGACGACGCAGGTGTCTCAAATTGGAAAACCCGACCAGGGTCTTGAAGATTCTGGCATTGATCTCATCTGTCAGAGTACAAGCAGAACTAATACAGCTTCCTTGTACCACCAACAGAGTTCACCTCATTTTCCAGACTGGAGGAACAGGTTGTGTTTAGGTGACTCAGAGATCCTTGGGACAACAAAGGGCAGTAGTATAATTTCTTCCCCCAGATACGCCATAAAGCCGTGGATTGATGAAACGACCAACTGATTAAAGATACTCATGAATGTCTTGCTAAGTACGGATTCAGCGAACAAAAAGTGTTTTCTGTGGTTGTAACTCTTGGCATCACAAATGTATTTGACGCCAAGAGTTACGTGCAAGAGTTGCGTAAAAATTACAGGTAAAAAATCTGTAAAGAGTAGAGAAAAAAGGACGGGGAGGTGGGATTGAAGGTACTCAAGGGTCACGGAGTCAGATGAGTGAAATCAATGCCAGACAAGTTCGTGAGCTCGGATTTCTCGCAGCCCGGCTCAAGGTGAGAGGTCACAGATTTGTAGGTCATGAAGTCGGATCCCAGTCGCCTCCGCGATCGATAATAGTCTGGATCGTACCAGCCGCGTTTGGTTCAGAGGGCCTACTCTTTGTCTACGATATGGCTAGTTTCGACCAAGTGCACTTGAACCCGGTTTCTTCCAACTAACACTCAGAGACACGGGATTGTATCCTATCTGACAAGCGCCTAGTCAAACGACCAAAGTAAGGTGCTCGGCACGAGCACACAAATGAGTAAAATAGAAAGCTGATGGTGGAATATGACAGTTTTTCTTTCGAACGGCAGCTGATAATGGGGCTGGAACTGAAGCCCAGTCACAGAGTAGTGGCTGCGTAAGCCGCCCTAGCAGAATATCTAAGCTTTCTGGTAACTAGAACAGCAACCTAGTCAGGGTTAAAAGAATGAACAAGCGTTGTTCGCTATATTCTAGGTAGCTCAGTGGTTAGAGCGCGAGCTTACTGACCGGAAGGTCTGTGGTTCGAACCCGACTTCTGACTCTCGACTTCCCCTGTCTAGGCTTGAGCAACCTCGTGCTTCCTTTGAGTAGCATGGCAGCTAGGCAACGATAAACAAACTATACTGACATAACAGGACCCCATAAGGTTGATGACAGTATACTTTCCAATACTGACGCCGTATGTAAGTAAACAACTATCTTATGTAAATTTGCTTACTTTGGGCATAGTTCAGTGTTTTGTTAGTCGATGAAAACTTGACGGTTGACAATCCCTTGGTGATTGGTGACATTGTTCAGCCGTATGCATCTGAAGAGATACAGCGAGATATACCCTGTGTATTACTTAACAACTCGTTTGTTTGTGCCCTTTTCAAGTTTCTAATGTGAAATTCGAGTTTCAAATTTCGGTCAAGCTTGCTTATGGAATGACGGGTGATTGTTCGGTGAAAATGACATACACTTTGTTGAATCTCGTAAGAGACTGGATATACATTTTAGGAATTCCGTAGTCACCCAGAACTAACCAAAAATTGTCCAGCAGTTTCCAGTGCTGCCTGACTGGGAAGTTCTCACTCTCAGGTAAATCGACTAACTGAACCAGGATAGCAAACATGGTGCTGCCTGACTGGGAAGTTCTCACTGTCAGGTAAATCGACTAACTGAACCAGGATAGCCCTACGAGGTGTTGTGAAAATTACTCACATTGTGTTCATGCATGAAAGCACTTATCTGTCCAAATGTGATAGGTCTGTGGCATCCAGCGTACGCTCACCTCGCATGCTCAGTGTCCGAGGCTCGAATCCAGAAGATGTGCAGTGCTGATGAACTTCGCTTTGCTTCGTTTCAAACGTTTAAGTGCTCTGGAACCGAACTTTTCAAAAACGAACGATGTGGACACAAACGAATTGAAAGAGCCAAAATATGCCGCTTCCTTTCATAAGATCGCTAAAATAGTAGTCCATAGTGGATAAAATTTCCAGGAAATCGGTAATCAGACACCGATGCAATCCAGCAGGAGTGTGGGATGTTTGTGCTTTCCTTCGGATTTATTTTCGGGAGAAGTATTTGTGAAATATTTACGCACTAATTTGGTTTCGACGAGGACTCAGGCGGCAGAAGGTCTAGCCGACAAATTTGGTTTGCAAATATTTCCTTGCCGTGCGAGTATCTGTCGTCACTGCGTCATGGGCGATCAGTTTCAGTGCCATCTGTTCACCGACATGACACATCACCCACCTGCTTGGATTCTTACTCAGAGGTACGATATCTGATAAAAGAAACTACTCATAAGGTTGCTGAAAATTCTTCGACAGCCCACGACCGGTTTCGCTATTCCTGGGGCTCACCAGATAGGCGCACTCCCCGAGTTCCCGTCAACCCTATGTTCTAATTGAACCCAAATTGGACTGATTTCGAGAAATACACTCATTTGCAAATCAATTTGGTTTTGAGAGAGGCTCACCTGGAACCCAGCTGGATCTCACGTTTGTGATGTTTCCAGACAACTGAATGTGCTGCACCAGGCCGCCTCATGTTCCAGTTGCTACGATATTCGAGATATCGCGATACATGTATATTCGTAATGGACTACTCATAAGGTTGCTGAAAACTCTTCGACAGCCCACGACCGGTTTCGCCCTTCTTGGGGCTCATCAGGTAGGCGCAGTCCCCGAGTTTCCGTCAACCTTATGTTCTACTTGAACCCAAATTGCACTGTTTTCGAGAAATACACTCATTTGCATATCAATTTGGTTTTTGCGAGAGACTCACCTGGAACCCAGCTGAATCTCCCGTTTGTGATGTTTTCAGGCAACTGAATGTGCTGCACCAGGCCGCCTCATGTTCCAGTTGCTACGATATTCGAGATATCGCGATACATGTATATACGTAATGCACTACTCATAAGGTTGCTGGAAATTCTTCGACAGCCCACGACCGGTTTCGCCCTTCTTGGGGTTCATCAGATAGGCGCAGTCCCCGAGTTTCCGTCAACCTTATGTCCCATTTGAACCCAAATTGGAAAGGTCTTGACTAATACAATTATCTATGTATTCATTTGAGCCTCTCGTGAAAACTCATTTGCTATATCTGATATTCGTGTGGTACTGTGCAGCTAGAGGGATATGAACGGATTCGACCAAATTGTCCTTTTGGCTTTGATAACGCCATAACGTGCGCACCAACTGAAGTGCCTTCTAGACGGAGTATAATTGCCTTCAAATGACTACGGTACCAACTGGGACCTCAAGCGAATTTCTCCTTCATGACGTTCTCTAAACAAAAGTTATACACATTTGCATATCAATTTGGTTTTTGCGAGAGACTCATCTGGAACCCAGCTGAATCTCCCGAAAATCTCTCGAAAACAGTCCAATTTGGGTTCAAGTAGAACATAAGGTTGACGGGATCTCGGGGACTGCGCCTACCTGATGAGCCCCAAGAAGGGCGAAACCGGTCGTGGGCTGTCGAAGAATTTCCAGCAACCTTATGAGTAGTAAATTACGTATATAAAAGTTATACACGTTTTTCGCAGTGTATTTTTTCTTGAAGGAAACTGTTCATTAGGTTCCTGAAAACTGTTTGACAGCCCACAACTGGTTTCGCCTTTTCTATTCGGACTTACCAGACAGGCACAGTCCTGAAGTTTTCTTTCAGCCAGTTCGCTGTTCCACCTGGACCCAACGGAATTCACCGGCTTGTCTCATTTGCACAGCCGAACCACTCATAAGACTGCTCAAAACTGCACCTACCTGATGAGCCCCGAGTAAGACGAATTCGGTCTTGGGCTGTCGAATAGTTTTCAGAAACTCTGTGTACTAGTGTGCTACAGTCACACAATGTATTGCGACATCTCGAATATCGCACCATCTGAAACATGAGGTGGACATCACTAATAGTGCAAACTTTGTGGAACCATGACCTTCCGGATGCGAATTTCGACGGATTATTGGTAAAAATTCAACGGCATTATGCTACTCATGGAATCCGCTGAACAACAGCAGCAAATGGATTGCACAGTCCGTCATTCTGGGTGTATTTCCTTCGAAGTTGTGAACCAAAAATGCAGAGTTGCAAGCAGGAATATGTATTTTAAGAGGAATTGACTGTGCCTGCCAAAGGATAGCCTTTACAGGTAAGACTCGAGTAGACTGACTTCTTTGCGACGGTCCCGACAGACTGTTTGATGTGATAGCCTTGGCTACAGAGCCCCCTAGATAATCGCTATCTCTGAGCACGTTAGCAAGGTGCTTCAGTTCAGAGTGCAATGCATCCCCAGAGAATAGTCTCCCAGTTGGTTAGAGTGTAGATGAAAGTTCATTTCTGTCTCAGTGGCACAAAACTATGGAAGATTGTGTACTGTCCCGTCCATGCGGGCTTCCTGTAGACAGATCTCCGAATTCAATCCGTCGATAATTTAACGCTCAAGAAGTGAATTGCGTTGTCAAAAGTGAATTCATCGGAGGTTGCTGTTCAGGAGAGTAGGTCTGATATTTCCTGATATTTCGGTCGGCCAAGCTTCAGTTTTCCCATGCAAATGAGTAGTATTTTGTCAGCAGTTCAACCGGATTGCATATTACACGTGACCAAGTTCTCCTCATACGTTGATTGGTTCCTCCGAGTTTCTTTAACCCCTGAATCTACCGGTTGACCTAGCAAGAGACTAACTATTGTGGAACTCTGTTGGTGCTAGAATATGCGTGTGACCGAGAACGAACTGGAACAGTCAGATGCTCCAGAGCTTACATGTTATCAAACGGCAGTGTTCTTTGTACAATCACTGCACAAACTATCGGCGGTTGTCCTTCTTTAATCTAGTGACCCAGACTATTTTCTAGAACTATCTAGTTTTTCTCGCAATCTGTTTGCGCAAAATAAATGACGACTTTTTTTTAAATTTTGCCATCATTCATTCGAACGAGCACCACAGAACTTCCCCTAACCAAACGATTTTCTTGGTTTCCTCTTCCAGATTGAGACGGGTCTGGTGAAATGCCATTTTGAAAAGTATTGCTGTGTTGACCTCAACTACGTTCCCCGCTAATCTGGACAAAAGGTTTTGAACGACCGGATTCGATCAATAACCGACTGCAGCATCAGGTCATTCTTGTCCACACTATCACACTACTGCTCCAACTCACCAACTGAGCTGTTACCTCTAAAAAACTGTTCTTTTTTGAATGAGGGCCTCCGCAAGATTTTTCCTCACCCTAATATCACAAAATCCTGAGAAAACTCTGAAATGTACTCTCCATCGCGGCCGTTTCCCTTATCTAATTCAGACTGCAAACGACCACGGAAACCCATTATTTTTTGTGAAAACTTGGTGAATTTGAGTGGTTTCCACTCCCCCCGTTTCCACATCAAGTATCCTACCTATTTGTCTGGTATACTAAGAATGGTGAACAAAAAACTCAGGCAGCTAATGGTTAGTTAGCCTCGGGGGCAAAACACTTGTTCTGTTAGTGAACTGAAAATGTTGAATTAATTGACGGAAAAACGGTCATGCCAACTCTCCAAGTTTCTCTCCTATTGTTGGCTAGGTGAAAGCATTTTAACGATCGATTTTCAGCTTGTTAAGTGCCCCCTTCACAAAGTCGGTGGAAGTTTGTTTTAAAAGAATCTTTGGGTCGGAGTTACCTAGTATCGAAGTGAAAACGATCTTACTAGGTCTAGACGAAAGATGTTCCACCAATGCGATGTCTGGTGTACAGGAACGATCTTACTAGGTCTGTACGAAAGGTGTTCCACCAATGCGATGTCTGGTGTACAGTCTGTCGGAAACATTAATTCAACTAGAACGTTGGGTTGCACAATATGAAATCATCCGACTGGGTTTCCATACCTCAAGAATGGTCCCTATTGAAACCTTCCAGAGACTGTCCAAACAGTTACAGAAGGACAAAAAATTACGTCTGACAAAATGCAACAGAGTCTTTGAAAAAATATCATTAGCCAGAAATTGGAGGTCACCTTCTATTTTGTTGTGAGGAGAAACTCGAGGGGGATGAACTCGAGGAGGGTACGTCATCTTGCAGGCAGACATGAGACTTTGTCTTTTTATTCCGTAATCGACTATGGATGCTTGCAAAGTGCTTATTGCAAGTTCCTAACATGTCTGGCGGAATTCAACTGCGGCAAGTTATTCTTAGGTATTCGCCATACTTTGCGCGTCTAACTCTGACAGACTTGGAGGTTTTCAGCTTGTTGTTTTACTTTCTTTTTCTAAAGTAATGACAGAAACATTCTTACTGGTTTCATGGTCACTGAGCTGGGCAACTTGTTTGCAAACATTTCATCACCAAGCGAGCTGACATCGAGCTGACACGAAGGCTGAACCTTACCATGGTATAGCGGCTTGTGTGTATCCACGACTGCAGGGTGTCCGTGCGACAATCACAGAGTCTCTCATACTAGGTTGGTCAATGTTTATAGGTCCGACTAACATAGTCTCCTGGTCTCCCAGGTTGGTGCTGGAACATGTTTGGCGACGTGTTCCGTAAAAATGGTAGTGTACTCGCATTTCTAGCCAAACACCACTGCCTTGCGGTTAGGCTTTTGAGCCAAAGACTTTGGTTGAGGACCCTAATCGTCCTCCTGTCTAGGTGTGGGTGCCGTGACAATATCCCAGCCCACGTACAAACATGAACTGCACGTACACAAATAAACTCATGCCACATCGGCCGTCGCGTGGTGCCATCAGCCGGGTCGCCTTACTTGCTGCATACAGCAGGGCGGGTAAGCGAAAACAGGCTACTGCTGACGCCTCCCTTTTTCCTTCACATACTTCTCCCCCCTGCCCTCACCCTATTAATAACTCTCTCCTTGTAGGCCCAGCACTAAGGATTGATGACCCCGTTTGTCCTGCATCGGTTTTGCAAACAACATCTGCGCGTCATCCAGCGAAGAAATCCTCAGGCATCTCGAAATCAATATCCTAGCCTCGATGGCCAGTCTGTCTGGCCGCCTTCAATGCCCGCGGTCTGAAGGAAGCAGGTCAACAAGCTGCTCTTGCTCTCACACTGGACTCGCTTGGCATTGATGTGTGCTGTGTCTTAGAAACAGGAATTCAAGATACAAGCACACTAGTTGAGCTAATTGACCCATCACTCTCCACTTGCTTCTGGCTGTGCACCTCTGGCGATCCAGAGGCTACTGTGGCAGGACGTGCAGGGGTTGGTGTCATCCTAATTCACCGAGCGGAAGGCTCCTTGCATGACTGGATACCCGTTGATAGTCGCCCCTGTGCGGTTCGTCTGACAACGTCTGTGAAGTGGTCTCACCAGGGAGAAGTTGATCGATGTCCATTTATCGTGTCTGCTTGCGCCCCAACTGACTGTAGTTCTGACCCCATCAAAGACAAGTTTTACGGCGCCCTGAATGCCCTGTTGAGGCGAGCAAAAAGCTCAAATATCATTGTGGTTGCTAGAGATCTGAATGCACATCTGAAACTCAATTAGGAGGTCGACGCGTCGTTTCCAACGACGTGCCAGCGCCGACATCCTCAGGCAGCTCGATTTTTACGACATCGAAGCATCAGGTTGAACACTAATGCTGTCGATGGCGATGATGATGATGAGCTGACATCATCGGTGCGTTGTTAGGGAGCGGAATGGAGCGTAGCCATAGATCTGTGGTTGTGTGTTGAGTGGTGGTGCATGTTGCTAGCAGGAGGGGACCTATTATCAAGATTGGTTGTTCATCTGGAAAGTTCTTTTGGTTGGCCCCTTGTCCTGTGTCCTGATTGGTCGGTGACAATTTGAACTTTGTATCTGGTCTCCCTGTTCGCGTCCTCTGGTCGATGCTGAAGTTCCCCAGCTAAACGAACAAACCATTGACTATCTACAGTACCTGGGCTTCTGACATTCCCCATGGTGTCATGCTTTGAGGTAACGAACTTTGTGACAGTTGTGTTGGATAGACCGCATTGGGTCTCGTACGGATTCCAAAACCAAACGACTGAACCAAATTGCCGCTAGCCCAGTTTAGCCCAAAACTCCGCAATGGTGCAGAGGGGAATGAACACCTTTCGAGCCTCGAACTGTGGCAGACAGACTGCTCAGTATGTACTGCAACGCGGGTAGCGGAAATGAACTATCAACTTTCCGCTATCGTAACTACAGCGACGAAAACGTGAGTTGCAAAGATTCTCCCTTTTCATGAACTCATTGGAGCGGCTCACTGAGTTACCGCCGCATCAATCTCTCCATTTTTCTCTGACAAATTCGGAGGCTGAAATGACACCTCTGTTGTCTAAGTCATCGGTTTGTAAGTATGATCACACCACACAGAGGTTCGTGTCCAACAGACAGTCACAAAAGTACTGCCCAGTGAACACTGTTTGAAACAACTACAAACTCCAGCGCCCTACCAGAAGAGGACCCCTTACCGTCGGTCGCCCAATTCAACCTAGTCTACGGGATAAATCGATAAATCAATAGCGTACTTTGGAGCTAGAATCAAAGGGTACATCCTGGGAGAACCCCAGAAGTCCGGGTGTTGGTGCCAGTTCAGTAGTGGAAACCGGGTAACTCTGCTCAGCTGATGAGTCCTAAGAAGGGCGAAACTGCCCAAGAGTTTTCAGCAACGTTATGAGTAGTACTTTCCGTGAAAAATTTGATATATTTGTGTCCCTTCGTAGTGGGGCTTAAGCAGATACAATCTATCCTGCCAACACCTCCGTCGTTCTGTTCGAAGGACAAAGTGCAAACAGGTACACGTGAGTGATCATCACACTCCTTGTCAAGCTACCGTACCCCGAAACGGGCCACACCAATGATTAGAGACATTATCAGACATGGCCCAGTCCCGCCCTCAAGGGCACTGGTGCATCCAAGCTACGGCCTTCAATGCATAACTCCCTTCATAATCCCCTTACTTGAAAGTTCACTCACAGACCTGTATTTACGGACTAAGTTATCAGCTCCCTCCAATTTGTAGCTACCTACCCCACCTCTCCAAATCATCGATGAACGAAACTGTAGCAGCTACAACCACTGTACGACAAGTACGAGGTTTATACAGCTGATAATGATGATAATGATGATGATGATGATGATGATGATGATGATGATGGTGTGAATCCAGAATCCTGAAAGTTAATAGAAGCTCCAATGGGTCCGTCGAAACTCTTCAGGATTGTGTAGCAATCTCTCCAAAACAAGAGGACTGTGTTTCAAGCGGTCGCTTATTCGCTGCCTTAATTGGATCTCAGTACGATAATGTATGTCAGCCCGTGTACCTCCAGACGGAACATACTACTCATTAGGTTGCTGAAAACTGTTCGGTCTCGCTCTTCCTATTGGGACTCATCAGACAGGCGCAATCCCCGAGTTTCCCTTCAGTCAACCTGGTGTTCTACCTGAGCCCATCTGCATACCAATTTGGTTTTCACGGGAGACCCAACCGAATCTCTCGTGTGTCGTGTTCCTCCCCGTATAACTACTCTATTGGCTGTCCCATACCAAACTTCGGCAGACGACCTTGTCCATACGCAATACTGGTCGTCATTATGCACTGCCACATGATGCGTGTAGCGTCAAACCTTGCACGAAGTTCCCATCCGATTCTTCCTTGGTTTTCTCTTTAGTAACTTGTAAGCTTAGCATCCAGTAGCACACTAGCCAACTAGACAGCAGAATAAAGTCGTGTAGAACACCAGCAAATTATCATCTCAGGCACCCTTTGATCGATAAATCAATCATCCCGTTGCAGCACGAGTCAGTATGTAAGTACCAATCAGTTAACCCAACCATCAAAGCTTCCTAATCACGTGGCACCACGGAGCTAGAAACCTGCTAGACAATTTCTGATTGGTTCACTGCTTTTCTTCTCCGGTTAACACTGACTAGAATGAGAGGAGGATAGCTCAGTGTGATGTGAATACGAGTTCTACAAATCCATCAACCGCCACCTACAAGTAATCCAAAGTTGTCCAGCAAGCTTCAAGCGTCCCTGGGAAATCCCGATAATCGACCGACACAAAAAGGACGGGGTCGTAATATATAAATAATTGAGCGCAACCATCTGAGGAAGTTTACCGATTGTAGACTGTTTTCTATCTTGTGGGCAAGTAAACTTGGCGATAGATGGCAATGAATGTCATTCCGTCAGTCTTTTTCCGATAAAAACAAACCGGTTCCTGGAATTCAAAAAGTTTTCTTGACCTTGTCGCTGAGGAGAATGTGTTCCCCGACGAAATCTGCTCAAAGATGAGCAGCAATCATTTAACCCAGATTAACTCCCAAAAGAAACTCCCAAAACTTTTCGGGTCATAAACTGTGGAAAAACAATTTGATTTATAATGTGCCTATGCTCGTAAAATTTCCTTGTTTGATTTCAGCCCATCCTCAACATGCATACCAACACATACACCGGTCTCAATCCCCATTTCTACCTGCATTCTACTCCCATGGGCAACCAGATAGTTTTGGGCGGATTTTTACTGAGCAGCTGTCAACGAGAGTTCACCTTTTGGCGAGCTGATTTGCTCGTGTGTGTGTGTGCTTGCGCGCGCATTTATTCCGGACGGGCGTACAGACATTTGGCGACAAGATGGTGAGCGCACGACAGTGCCAGTTTATGCCCATGGCGCTCCCCGACCACTGAGTGTTGTGTAGCCGTTTGTTTGCTGGGTGGGGAGAGCGTGAATGGGTGAACGCACGAGCTGTAACTCTCAGAGTCTAGCTAGCTCGTGCCATTAGTAGTCATGACAACGCAAATGGACATACTGAAGATCAGGGTGGAAGATCTGACGAGGATGGCCACTGTTACCTGTGATGCTGCTGCTGCTGCTGCTGTTTCTACGACTTGATTTGTTTGCCCCTAGCATACTTTGATTAGCGAATCTGTGACTGAGGGTTGAGCGCGGGTGTGTATGTGACCACGGTAATAATGTTGTCTCTTGTTTAAATTGGACCGGTTGTTTTGTTCTGGTCTGTCAGGTGAACTTGCGCACTCCTGGACGCACACGTAATTGTTGTCTGGATTCTTGCTCTGTACACATCGTGTCCACACTGAGTTATGCTGTTTTTTCTTCAACGGGCTAAAATGTGTTCACGTAGCAATGCGAACCTAACTGTATTTTGCAGTGGCTTCATCACTGTATTTCACTGTCATTGAATGTTTCGTGCAACGAGGCGATATTCATATCCTCAAAACAGAAAGTTACAGGTTCTCTGCCAAAAAAACTGGAAGATTTGGTAAAAATGCTTATGCCAGAAGTAACCTTGCTATTCAAATGTTTCTGGAGTGTCAGTTGATATGTCACGTGATTAATGCATGACCAGCAAATAACTCCCGGTTTTCCCGAAATGCACTTGTTTGTAAACCAATTCGGCTTTGACGAGAGACTCAGATGAATCCCTCTTTCATGACAGTTGTTTGAACTGCATGTGCTGAACAAAGTTCGCTTCATGTATCCTTCAAGAAATCGTACTGCTATATTTCGAAAATCATACCAACCGAAACACGAGACAGTCTTTTTGCAACACCAGCAGTTGCAGAATAGCCAAAAACTAGCGGTTCAGCTGGATTTCAAATGAGTCGCTCCGATAAAACTAAATTAGAGTGCAAATGAGGGTATTTCGCGAAATTTGCACAAATTTGGACTCAAGTCGAACACAAGGTTGACGGAAAATCGAGAATTATGCCTCTCTGATGAGGCTGAAGAAGGGAGAAATCGAGGTGAGCTGCCGGAGTGTTTTCAGAAACCTTGTGAGCAGTTCACTCGAGGAAAAATCTGTTACTTTAGTTTTACTGGCCAACCAGTAACGCCCGATTGACACGCGTGGAACAAGCAAATAAAACTTAGTCGATCGAAACAACTGCTCAAATCTGCTCTATTTAAGGCTTATCAGGTGCGCAACGGAACAGCCAGGTAGCCAGTATGTTTTTTATTGTTGAAAGAATATGAAACTGATTTTGGATACGAGTAACTCCATTCACTCACCGTTTTTTTATCAATTTCGAAGTACATATGCGTGCTTAAGTCAGATGCGTCTTTTCCTCTGGGTAGACGTGAAATCTCGTAGAGCTGGTGAACCATTCACATTCTTTCTGAGCCTCATTTCTGAGCCCCGAGCAGCGCTAAAAAATACATGCATTTCCCACAGTTGCCTACCCATGCACCGATATTCATGCGAACCTACACATCATATTTCGGAATGATTCATCACGACAGAGTGCTAAAAATCTCCTGTCTTTTTTCGCTGGTTTCAAAAACTGCGAATGAGGCTTTTACTACAGTAGCTTTAGTTGAGGTTCCGAGTCGAGTGCCAAACCCAGGATGCACCAAGACGTCCGACTCACTTCGGCAGAGGGCCTACTAGCCCGGGAGAAGTGAGATGACTGTCTTGATTTGCAAGAAGAAACTGCATCTATCCCTCGTATAGTTGTGGAACCTATGAGCAGTTTAAACACCCCATCTGACGAGAGTCCGACTCGAATTAGAGCCTAACAGTGAACACCAAAATAGCATACCTGTTGATTTGGGATATACAAATGCCCGGCACTTTTCTGGGTAATTCAATCCATTGCTCACCTTTACCGAGGGGAAACGATTAACAATTTATGTAATTGATTGAATAACCAAATTATAGCCGAACTCCATCAGACAGCCTGCATGGAACAATCTTGAGGATGGCAAATATTATACCGATTGTGATAAAATGTAGAGGAGCCAGTCAGCTTAGCTGTAAATGCAAACAGGGGAACCCAGCTGGGAATGAACAGATGTTCACACAGGAGAGCACGTGACCACCAGACAGGAACACACATTATTAAATGGTTTGTTTGACAAGCTGCCCACAAGCCCTGCATGTGATAGAGAGAATGAGTGTGAACCGGTATCACAACACTGTCATTCAAAATTCCGTTGCACTTCCCAGTTGAATCGTGATGAAGTGCGCTTGGAACTGACCAAATACCGCCACGCATCGAGCGACTTTCTCCGACTTTGGCAATCCGTGTGCCCTTGGTAGATGCTGGGTTGTTGTATTCAGGATGAAGGTGTCGAAAGTTACTGCCGATACACTCATCCACCATCGAGACGTCCTCTAGTGAGTGATTGGACGAAGCCGTTGAGCTCCTTCCGAAATGACCTACAGACTCCGTAAACATCCATGGACCTGTCATCCAAATCGAAAGGCCCTTAATCAGCCTGCTCGTTGAGGCTGAAAGTAATTCCAGAACTGCCCGGAACCTACTGAGACCGTAAACTCCACCAAAATCTCAGTAGAATAGCGGAAAAGCATTCAGGCCATTCAATCATTCAATCAATCAGAACTTGATTACAAAGAACCTCGCTTCTGGCTTCAAGGGACCAGAGAGCACTCTTAGACAAGTAATGAGAACTTGTCCTGATGTCATCTAGGAGGGGGTGAGAGTACGTAACAGGCTCTTCAGCGTCTTCGTTTGTATAAACCTGGGTTAGATTGTTTCATCAGAGTACTATAGTCAGCGGAGTTATATTTTCTTCTGATCATCTGCTGTCGGGAACGAATGACGTCTGAAGCTGTTGAGAGGTTGACCCAAATGACGGTACGTTTAGGTTCGGTTGGGAATTTGTTTGTCTACCTCTTCAAATGAGCCACAATCACATCTGTTTGTTACCCTCCTTCAGTTTACTTTTTCCCCTCTCCCGTATTGCGCTGAACGACGTGGTGGGTTAAATGCGTTGGCCGGATCAAGAGTTACAAGTGATCTGAGAACGTACGGTGCCATGCACGTCTGGATCACTATGAAGCTTTCCGGTGCTTTTTCACTTTCATCCTTTCATTATCTCAGTCATCTTTGCAACTATCTCGGCGCTTCCGGTAAACCATCCCTCTTTCGATGCACGAGCTTCCCAGAGGAAGCATCGGATGATATCTCCAGTGTCTGACTGATTTCTGGGACGACCCGATCAGGGCCTGCAGAGACAACTACACTAGTGCTTCCTCACAAACTTGAGGAATGCGAAAAAATATACCAAGATACATCTGGATTTTGGGAACACACGGGTTACAACACTCTATGGAGCGGCCGATCCCGCTAGCTCCCGTTGCCAGAGGATTTACACCATGCCCTTACAGGGCTCTCACATTTACACTCAGTAGAGTACGATGACGCAATGAGCCAAAAATGACCATTACGCGGATTTAATTTGCTGGCAGCATAGATGCGGACTTTGGTTGGAACAAGTTCTGTCAACAAACAATAACTTTTTCCATAGTCACAAAGGTTCGTAATTCACCTCATCACCGAGTTTCATCACGTCACTGAACTTTGTCTACCGTTTCACTGCCGAACCACTGTAGAGTGTATGAGGCAGGAGACAGAGGATGACGTCAGATGGTGCAAAGTTGAGTACTCTGCTCACGCCATTTTAAGGTGCGTCTGATGCACGAGTTCACAAGTAAGCTTGTTTTTCCTTGCGTTGCCACGTTGCAACATGATGTTATCCAACCATAACTGCCCCAAAAGCGATAACACGGGCACATCTTCAGCGGAGCCTGGAAAACGAATGATGTCTCTGGGAAAATCAGAACGTATTGCATACCAAAACACGGAGCCACGCCTAAATCTTCATTAACAAAATGACAGCGGCAACAAATTTAGCATGGACTTATGTGTTTCCCCCGACGAACCAACCAAATTATATGACGGGTACTAAGTGATAGAACACGACCGATTTTCGCATCTCAAAGCTACGGCAGAAGGTGCGATACCCGACCAATTCCACATGAAAAAAGTTAGTACATAGATAGCATTGCAATCACCGCTGTAGATACGAAAATTTTCGAAAATCAAGGTCTGGTTGCAATCACCAATGTAGACACGAAAATTTTCGATAACATCCAAGATTGGATGCTCAAATTGATCCCGCTCTTCACCTACTCGAACATGATGAGTAGTTTGTAGTGATTCAGTTGATGTTCCGCCACCCAGGACAGCAAACCTACAAGCTCTTTTCATATTCACAGAACGATAAATCCACGTCCAGAGAGAAGGCTTTCTCGCATATAATAAGGGTTTCCTGCAGAAAGATGGCCAAAATTACACAAATGAACACAACAAAGGAACTCAACATCTGGGTGACCAATTCCACATGAAAAAAGTTAGTACATAGATAGCATTGCAATCACCGCTGTAGATAAGAAAATTTTCGAAAATCAAGGGTAAACTAGATGACATCTAAGAATGGATACTCAAACTGATACCCATGTTCATCTACTCAAACATGGTTAGTAGTTTATAGTGACGCAGTTGATATTCCGATACCAAGCGCAGCAAACCGACAAGCATTTATCGTATGAGATATTCTTATTCAAGGTTAGACTCTACTTACAGTCGGACTCTCTTTATGTGGTGTTTTTAAACTGCTCAACTATACTATGGATAGAAACAGACACCCTATTTCTGATAGTATGAGAAAACGCGGGAATTTGGTGAAGATTTCTTCTTCAATGTAAAAGCAGTTTGTGCCAAAAAGCTGAGAAGTACTGTGAAACTGTTTCGTCGTTACTGGGAATCATCAGCAGGCGCATCTCACGGAATTCCGGGTAGTTTCGGACCGAACCCGTGACGGGCCGGCTAGTAGCTTCAGCACTTAACCGTCGGATCTCGAGCGGCTGGTCAACAGTATGATTAGCCCTCACTAAGACAGGACTCATCCTTCAATAACGGAAAAACACAGCAAGTGGTCACGTGTTGCCTGGCACCTCGAGTGACCACTTTCCAAAAAGAAGTTACGCAACTCAATGAGGCTACCGTTCGTTTCACCTGTCAGTGAGGCGTATCTGAGCTGAAAGCCGAGAATGACTGTACAACAGTTTCGTCCTAATTGGGAATCATCACCAATGCGCACCTCACAAAACCGGGAATATTTGGTGAAAACGGTCGCGAGTTGTCAAGGTATTTTCAGCAACGTTATGAGTAGTGTGTTACGTCCATAATACACATAGTCAACACGCAGTCCTTGAACGCCCAGCTTCCTGCGGGCGGTACATCAAACATAATTTCGTTAGCTGAATGGCCGACCCGAACTTGACCGTGGTGATGAACTTCAGGCTCCTTAATATACTGCGACATGTATATAGAATATGTGAAATTGCTAGTTTGCAAGTTATGTACCAGTGAAAGGAGGAAAGCTCTTCGCCGTGGGTTTGTTTATTAGAAAACACCAACCGAACAGTTGCAGACTACGCGACAGGAAAGTAAAACTCTCACATTCACCTTGAATTTAAAATATCCAATATCCGTCTACTTCTTGAACGCGTCTTCTTGAACTTTCCTGCATATTCACTGACTATCACGCAATTGTAGACAAACGTTCCAAAGTAGTTCCCCAAAGCCCATAATAAACATCCCCTTTCATTATGTCAACCCGGATTTATGAGAAATCCACCCACTACTCGCATGCCCCCATCAGTAGTATTCATCTTCACACAACTTCCATATTTATACGTCGGCTGATATCCAGCGCAGCAAACCCAGAAGCTCTTATCATATTCACAGAAGGATAAATCCACGTCCAGCGAGAAAGCTTTCTTGCCTAAAATTAGACCACCTTTCTTACAGAAAGGTGGCCAAACTTACACAAATGAATACCACCAAGGGACCAAAATCAGGATGGCCGGTCACCAGGACCGTCCCGTTGATACACTTCCAAAATTTCATGAAACCCGGGTTTGAACATAAAAAACTTTTGTGTAAAGTTTTCGAAATTGGTGGTATCTATTCAAAGCCTTAAAACCTATCGCAACGGTCGCAGGTTTTTAAAAGTCTTTTTTGAATCTAGCTCAATTCGGAGACGCTGCAGGATATGGCTGGTAATCGATGTCACTGGCGTTCTTGTTGTGAGTCGCTATCCACGTTGCTTGAATGAATGCTTATAGGTGTAGGCACCTGAGAATGATTATAGTAAGCTAGCACTAAGACCCTTCACTGTCCACCTTCATTCTTTTCTTCACAATAAGGCTTTCAAATAAATCATGGTTGTACCGCAGCGAAGCATCAGTGTTTAACACTGATTTCATGCTGTCGCGGATGGTGATGATGATGATGATGATGATGATGATGATGATGATGATGATCATGATGATGATGATGGAATCAATTTAGCGAAACCCGATGAGTGTTCAGGCACGCCACAAAAGCACGACCGAGTCTGATCAGCGTTCAGGCGTTTCATAGAAGCACGATCGATGTTGATGGGTGTTCACTAAACGCCTACCAGACAGCCTGGATCTATGTCAGAGAGTGCCATTCACATAGCGCAGGGCCGTTGTAACATTTGCACCCGCACGCACTCGCTTGTTGCAATAAAGCTGTTGTGTACCCATCACGGTGAATTGTTTCTGGCACCAGGCACTGGAGTGCGAATAGCAGATTGGCGAATCCGCAGACATAACAGATTGGCGACGCTCGAACCCACAGAACCATGACAATAACCGCTAAAGCCTTGTAAGTTATTTTTCTGCAACAACAAAATCGACACAATTGCGTTTGGTGGAAACATTGACGCAGCAACTTAAAATCCAACCACCAAATCCCACTCCAGATACAAATTCCGTCGACTCGATCGCCAACAGAATCACGGGTTTCCATTATGACCCTGATACCGGCCTAACATTCGATTCCTGGTTCAGACGTTACTAAGATGTTTTCAAAGTCGAACTGAAGCACAAAGGTGATGCTTGGAGATTACATGTGTTGCTCAGAAAACTTGGCACAACGGAACACACACGGTATTCCAACTTCATCCTGCCAAATAATACGCGAGATTTCAGTTTTGACAGAAACCCTGCAGCAACTCTCAATAATTTTCGGTGAGTGTTCCTCTTTGTTTAATATCCGCTTTCAATGCATGAAAATTGCAAACAATTCGGTGGTCCACCACTACCGAAGACCAGTTGAAGTGCCTTATTTTCATACGTGGCCTTCAGTCGCATTCAGACAGCGATAACAGAGCGAGACTACTGAACAAAGTTGAACGAACTCCCGTCTCACAGCTATAGAGCGAAACAACCGGTACGGTAGCTTGACACACATTCTGTGAGATCCGGGGCTATGTCGCTTTGCCGCCACGCGTGTCTAGAATTAGATATTTGACCCGATTATTACAGATTTGTGTATGAAATTCGTTTATCACACTACAATGTGAAATTATGCGTGAGATTTTAAACCAAGAAACCACGAGCTCCGGTGAACTCGAAGGAGCACGAGGAAACTTCCTACCGTTGACAATCAACATTTCGTCCCGTAAGTGAAGCCGGGAAGCACTCTACATCTTCAAAGAGGCTTATGCTTGAGCTAGTTTTACATACGAACTGCGACCATTTTGAGAGATTTTTAGGTTCTCAAGAAATACCCTCAATTTCTAAATCTCCCCCGACGAACCAACCAAATTATATGACGGGTACTAAGTGATAGAACACGACCGATTTTCGCATCTCGAAGCTACGGCAGAAGGTGCCGTAGTGATTGTGGTGCTATGCCACGACGACGAAGCCCAATTGGTTGTGTTGTGTTGGGCGCGCTATCTCAAGGTGAAATAGTGTTTGGACTTTTGGCGAATGTCACATACTGGTTACCGTTCCTATCATAAACAAGACTAGTGGACATGGGCACAAGGCGAAAACAAAAAAACACGGGATACCGTTCTATAGAATGAGAACATGAGAAAACTATTTACAATTGGTGTGGTTTTGGACTTGTAATAAAATATCACCCAGTATAGGAAAACTTCGGAACAAGGTTACCGTTCATCTCATCCGTAGAGCCTTGCTTTCGGAAGTTCGGGTTAGCTTAGGAGCTCAGGATAATTCAGTGGTTAATGCTCGAAATTACTGACCGCGTCCGTCAAGCCCAACAGTTGGAATGCACATGTTTCAGTAGACATTGGCCTTCCGCGCTAATAATTGTTCCTATGCGGTGACAATGAACCGTTTGTAAATTAACTGTCAACAAAATGGCTCTTGATGTGGCCTAACTTTGGCAGTTACGAAAATCATTTTCAAGGTCCAATCACGGAAGTGTATACGGTAATCAATCAAAACATTTGTCAATAAACTTATTTTCAGCTGCTGAGGGCCATAATTCATGAAGCTAGAAGATACATGCCGGGCAACGGCAAACAAATACTCAGCCAGACAAACTGTTTGGTCTTCGAAAAGTTGCACGCCTGACACTTCATGGAGATTCGTGTGATGCGATCGTTGTAAGCGCTTCTCGGCTTGGCGGCATCGTCTGCATTCACTGATTGGACGAAATCTCTACTGGAACTGACACAACATCTTCATACTACCACCCTCGATTGGAAAAACCGAAAATAAAGGTTACAGAAAGTGGTGAAATTCCATAGCAAACTTCCACGGGTTTTATTTTCATGTCTTTTATTTTTATGTAAGTTAAAACCATAGAGAAACGTAAATGGCTTTGTTCAAAGCTTTACGTGAACTTCGGTGTCACTCACTTAAGTCAACTAGAAGCATCGTGAAACCCAGATTTTGAGAAGTTTCCAATCTGAGTCCGAGTAATTTGTCAAGTTATCAGCTAACCTACTGAAAACACAAAATTTGCCGAATACACATTTTTACTAGTATTTTTAGTATTTTAGTATTTTTTTTAAAAAGAAAACCGTATCAATGAGCCCATGGATCAAAGTTATCAGTAAAAATACTTATGATGACAGCCGCTACGTAAAACCCTTTTGCAGACTCACTTTGCTCCTGAGTACTGTCTGATGCGCTCAAGAAATGATCCACGTTTGTCCTAGAAAGCGCCACAAATCACCAATGTGCACACATTGTTGGAAAAAAGTTTGCGCAAAATGATCAGTCTTGAACAAGATGATCAAAATGGCTGATCATACCCTGGTTAGCATAAACTTTGTACCGCAGTCCTATTAGATTTCTGGTGAATAGCTTTTTCACACTAAACCTAAATTCTTCCTTACAACGGAAGATTTTAAAACCCGGTTTCCTATTCCTGATTGCTTATTTCATGAACTTTCGCCCCAGACACAAGAAGCTTCAAGTAAGCCTGGAAATCATGCGTGGTTATTCGCTTCTCACTGCGTTCTTGTTCTGCATCAACCATGTTGCGTGGTTGGAAGCCGCCGGTGTCCACAATTTGTCAGCGATATTTAACGAGAATCCGTCAAAGAACTGGGTTGTTCTTGTCGCTGGTTCCAACACCTGGAAAAATTATCGACATCAAGTAGGTTTCAGTTGGTTTTTCATTGGCTTGAGCCTTGAAAGTTCCAAGTTGAACTTTGCACTAATGGTCACCCAAACAGGTGTATCCTACTTAATTTTATGCACGACTGTGATGTTTCACTGGAAAAGGCGGTGGAAAGAAGCCACAACTGATGGACAAACATTTCGTGGCCTGTGTTCGTTTTCGACAGGTATTTCCTTGTCGTTCTACGATATTTGGCTTTTGAATGGTCGATTCCTCGGACCTAATGAAATCANTTTAAAGTTTGTTTTCATCAAAACAAGAAATACTATTGAAGAATTTATACTACTTTCAACTTGTATGGCTTGTAAGGGTCTATCATCGCCTCCTGATCAAAATAGGATCAAATGAAATCTTGTTACGCGCACCTCCAATTTTGAAAATCGAAAATAAAGGTTACAGAAAGTGGTGAAATTCCATAGCAACCTTCCAATGGTTTGAGAGAGCCCACCCAATAGTTTTATTTTCAGGTCTTTGTATTTTTATGCAAACTACAACCATAGAGAAAAGTAAATTCCTTGGTTAAAAGCTTTGCGTGACCTTTAGTGTCAACCAGAGACGTCATGAAACCATCGGTTTGCGCAGTGGGTAAATAGCCCGTTTTTGAGAAGTTCGCATCTCTGAGTCCGAATAATTTGTCAAGTTTTCAGCTGACCTACTGAAAACACACAAATTTGCCGAATACACATTTTCACTATGATTTCTATTAGAAAAAGCCGTATCAATATCCCCGTGCAACAAAGTTAACAGTAAAAGTACTTATGAAGTAAGCGGCTACGTAAAACCCGTTCGCAGACTCAATTTGCTGTTCAGTACTCTCTGAGGCGAACAGGCGCTCAAGGAAATGATCCACGCTTGTCCTAGAAAACGCCACAAATCACCAATGTGCACACATTGTTGGAAAAAAGTTTGCGCAAAATGATCAGTCTTGAACAAGATGATCAAAAATGGCCGAACTTTTTGAAAAATTAGACAGGAGTAACTGGCGCTCACGTGAAGTTCAAATGTTACTGTATACTTTTTTCATTTCTGTTGCCTTCAACCAACAAAGTTCGTTTAGCTGCTTTGCCCCACACATCATGAAAAGACGTAAGAATCCAGACACATGAACCTTCAAGTAATCCTGAATATGATGCGTCGTTGTTCGCTTCTAATTGCTTTCTTGTTCTGCATCGACCATGTTGCGTGGTTGGAAGCCGCCGGTGTCCACAATTTGTCAGCGATGCTTCACAATGAGCCGTCAAAGAACTGGGTCGTCCTTGCCGCTGGCTCCGACACCTGGGAAAATTATCGACATCAAGTAGGTTTCAGTTGGTTTCTCACTGGGTTGAGCCTCGAAAATTCTTCTACAGCCCACAGGAAAGTGTTTTCAAAGTGGAATTTTTACACTAATGGTCTCCAAACAGTTTTGTCCTAACTAATTTTCTCCATGGCTTTGATGTTCCACTGGAAAATGTGGTGGATAGAAGCCACAACTAATGGACACACATTTCGTGGCCTGCGTTCGTTGTCAACGGTATTTCCTTGTCATGCTACGATATTTCGCTTTGGTTGGGGTTGATTCTCCGGACCTATTGAACTCAAATGCTTCTGAGCTGCATATGGTGATTCACGTTGGTCGGAAACCAACATCGTCACCCATAAATGTTTTATGTTGCGTTGTATTAGGTGAAATCACTGCCTGCGAGTACAAGGCATGTTCTTGCATAAGAACAAGAGAATTTCTAGGAATTCGATGGTCTTCAAGCCACCACTAATCATCTAACCTTGCTTGCAGCTTCATCATATGAGAGAAACGCTCCTAGACTCCGCAGTACCGTAGCATACGGTGAGCTGCTGAATAAACCGGGTCTCAGAAATATTTCTGACGAAGCAACGAGATTCGCTGTTACGCTGGGCAGATTTATGTTGGTATCCATTCTTAAGATTCGGTGGGTAATGCTTTATTGCCACTACGTTTCGCTGAAATGTGACAGAATCGAGCGTATTGTGGAAGCCAAAGGATACCAAGTTTGTAGAGCTCCTGTACGCATGTCGTTGTTCTGACATTTGACGGAATGTGAAGCTGAGGACCACACAACCCGTTTCAGACTGGAATCCTGATTCCTGTTCATGGGATAATGCATCCAACTACTGTTGGGAGAACTGACACTCCATCATGTATGATTGACCCTAGACGCTTTGCTTGCCTTCTTTAGCTTCCATGTCCCACTTTGCCTCTTATCGTTAGTTCAACTCTCCTTTGTATTCTCACTCAGGCGGACGTTTACCACGCGTATCAAGTCGTGCGTGCAAACAAAGTTCCAGCGGAGAATATAATTACCTTGGCCTACGACGATATTGCAAAAAATCCCAAGTAAATATCGGGTACAAAATTTTTGCCATCTGATAGCAACTAGACTGCAGAAAACGCGTTTCGGTGTTTGTCTTTAATACGTCTCATTGTAGAGCCGCATTTCTCATGGATATAAATCATGGATGAAGTCGGGTTGCAGAAAATTGTGGGCTTTCGTGCCTCACCTAAGATGTACCATAAATTTTCTTTTTTTTAAAAGCCTTTTAATGACTGTAAACGCCAAATGGCTCTAGTGCAATCAGCACAATCGATACCAGATCAAATTGCAGTTTTAACTAAATTTCATTCGTCAGTAGTCTGAAATAAATGGCATTGATATCTGGACGACGTACGAGTGCATCAGTCGGCTGATTTGGAGCAAATGTTAAGCAGACAATCTAGTAATCTTAACATTTTTGATACAACCGATTGCTAGGATAAGTAGAAGAAACCTTCTAAAGGGATGCAATTTTGGTTCCCGCTTGGAGGTTGTAATAATCGTAAGCCGTGTATTACCCAATCGAATTACATTAAACGGCACTGGATGAGGATATGCTCATCAAATCTACTACTGGTGGTGTTTGGCTGTAAGTTCACCCAAACGAATTACCCTCCAGCACAAAATTTGTAATGTCCTACGTTGTGTACTCCACCGGGATCATTGTGGATTCTCTACATCAGTACTGCGTCAAGGATTATTAGTTAACGCTAAATCGAAACTGTGGCACAGGGTGCACTCATCGTCGTGAAAATGTATTCAAAAACAAGCCCGAGAACCAACTTCAAACAGAATTTACGAGCATTCCAGTTCTTTCTATTCGATTTACCTATAAATTTCTCCCACAAAACCCACTGTCATTTGTTCATTCTCTTATTCCAGAAATCCGTTTAAAGGTAAAGTGTTCCATGACTACGAGCACGAAGATGTCTACAAGGGTGTGGTAATTGACTACCGTGGAAAAGTAAGTCCGTGTTTCGGTGCGCAGCAACCAAATGAATTTCTGCATTAGCTGACCGTGTAACACAAGGTGCAAGTAACATGACACTGCGTATCAAAACACAATATTAACCGTAGGGCAGACTAATCAGGTTTACTATAATACAGCATGGTAAATTTACTTGAACAAACACTAGTCAAAATGTCGGGCAGCCCACGACCGATTTCAAACTTGTGCTTGTGGCCGACCAAGTAGGCAAAGTGTATTGACGGTATTTTCACAGCTCAGTTCTCCATCGGAACTTTCCAAGCTAGCGTTCTTGTCGAAAGAACCACCAAATGTGCACGGCGTGTATCAGTGCCCGAAACCAGATGCAGCGCGTCGCTTATGAAGTGTATGCGGCGACTACCTTCTTCAAATTGTGGCGCCTCCTGGATGCGTCATTGGCAACCAGCATTCGATGGACACTGGAACAGGATTGACCATCGGTTCCAATCAGTGCTCATCTTGATGCTGGACTGGCAAGCTGCCCGAGCTTCCGGTCAATCGAATGCGAGATAGGCTTCTTGGGCGTAGCAGCGCCCAACTGCAAACGGCACAGTGGTAGCGGTGCGGAATTCCGCCAGTTCCCGAGTTTCCGTCAACCTCGTTTCCAACGTTCCCATCAAATTTTTACGCAACCCTCATTTGCAACCTAAGTGGGCGTTAATGGGAGATTCAACTGCATTCCAGCTGAATCCCTCATCTATGATATCGTTCACCTGAACGTGCCGAAAAAGACAGACTCATTCATTGTTACATAATGAAGCTGATGGAAAATCGGAGATTGTGCCTGCCTGCCTGCCTGCCTGCCTGCCTGATGGGCCTTAAATAGGGTAAAATATGTTGTGAGTTGTCGAAGAGTTTTCGGTAACCTTATGATAGTTTCCTCTGAGAAAATGTCCTCGAACTCTGTACCAACCAACCAAGCATTGGAACTTGAGTTGCACATTTAATTGAAATATATCATGATTTAGGCTTTCGACTGTGATTCAGCTGAGTGCTGATGAGTTCTCACGTGTGTTTCATCCTTTACTTACTGAGGTAGACGAGGGCTACCTGGTCGTGCTTCCAGGTGATTCATGTTCGACTCATTTGCAAGCACTAGGCTTGAGGAGCAAATCTAACTGCCATGCTCGGCAAGCGGAACAACAATCACATTCTTCAGTTTTCAGCATTCGGCGACCGTGGTGAAGGTGATTTGAGTGAAGCTAGATAGCATATCCTAGATTCCAATCATTTGTTAGAATTTAGATGGATGTTTCGTGTGAATAGAATAAGTCTGGAGAACAATATTGTCAGAGAAATTATTGATCATCCGTGTTTATTTCTTTTAGGATGTCACAGCGAAAAATTTCCTGAAAGTATTGAGAGGCGATAAGACACTTGAAGCCAACAGGAAGAAAGTACTGAAAAGGTGAGTTCGCGTGGAAGTTGACATTTTTGATGCACTTGCTGATCACAGCTAGAATTCTCGTGTTCCAGGTCAGAGTTTTGGGATTTACGAAATGCGCGTTTACTATTTTCTCTCTTTGAGTAAAGCTCCCAGAAGTCAGTCAAGAGCATTTGCTTCACTCCAGGGGAAACGCGGGTTTTCAATTTCAGACCGTGGGTTATTTTTATATCATAGGCATCAATCGCCACTGTTAACAAGTTTCGAACATATTCAGATATGCGCCGTTGTGAATGGTCAAATGGCTGCTTGGTCTTGTACAAGTTGGGGTCGCTCGATGTTGGTTTGCTCGGATTCAGGAGTTGTTTTAACTCACAGTGTTGACTAAGACAAAATAAACTGCTGATTGGCTAATCGAAATCCAAGTTCACTTGTAGTCCCGTCGAGTGACTGTGTGGCGGTCTCATTCACCGATAATACTCTCAGCTTTTAGAATAGCTGTCTCGCCTTAGGTTCTATGTGGGTTGGTAACGTCACAGTTCTTCTTCCGAGATTCTTTCCACGCCTTCTTGACCCGTGTATGACGAGAAGGGAAGCGTCGGCATGTGGGGACAGGCCAGGAAGCCAGGCAAACACTTATTCAATTGCAAACCATAAATCTCTCATCCGGTCGGTTATAACTGTTTGGATCTGGAACTGCGGCGCAATCCGTAATCACCCGGACTTTGTGGGTGTTTTCTTACTAACCGATGCTTTGTACGGGGACCTGGGATGGATGTTTCCGTACATATCGCCAGTTCGCGCGAACCGATCATTTTCGTTGGCAGTTGGATAGAAACCTCCTTGATTCAACAATTTTTGTGAACACTGATTGTTGGGCCTTCTTCAAGAACTTTGTGTCAGTTGGCGGTCTGCTGTCATTCAGGTTTGCTTCCCTGAACTTGGAACCTCTTGTTCTGTTCGTTCGCCATTCCAAAGCAGTGGTCTGGCAGCTGTCCCTATAGGCTTTATTCTGAGGTTTCGCCAGTCCTCACAATAGCTTGGCGTAAGGAGTTCCCCGCATTCACCATTCCAGAGCACTCAGTTTGACAAACACTCAGTTTTGAACTCATCCGCTAAGTGATAATATATCAGTAGCGCTTTATTGGCTGTCGCCTAGGGTATTGGTTCTCCGTTGCTTGTCACGGACATTATATCCTGTTGTAGTACGCTAGTGTTCTGAAAAATTACATTTGCAGACCTAAATATGTTGTTGGGCATATTCGAAACGATATTTTTCGTTATTTGCCATATTGTGAGACTAATCGTTTGTATTTTACAACTTGGCCAACGTTGTACAAAGTTTCATACTTAGTGAGCTCGACGTTATTTCTTCCCTTCCATTTTTGCGCTATCTGGTTTGTTTTCCTGCTTTAACCAGCCTCCTTAACATATCTATTGCCTACATAAACAGCAAGGTGGATACAAGCTTTTCTAATCCTAAGCTGACCAAATTCAGTGTTTCCGATCACGCATGTAGTTTGTTCAGATAGAGCGAGATAGTGTTTAGAATAGGCAATCAAATGTGATAAACTACCTTGGACAATAAACACTGTTTTATCAACAGAAAGAGCATTCACTCAAACAAACCCCGAAAAGGCAGGCTACACCACAATAGGAATACAGAACGTGCTAAACAAAATGAACTACGAAAACCAGAAGTCGGAGTGAGAGTCAATCGAATGTGGGGAAGGCAGACCGCGACACAATAGAAATCGGTAATTGACCATGTAGAAAAGATGCTCAGACAAAAACTACTCAAAGCACCGATCGAATTCAAGGAATACAGGCTATATCGCAGCACAGCTCGAAACGGACCAATGGGACACCGAGAAGGGTATGCTCCCGTCAGTCAGTCACAGCCGAAAATATGGAGGAACTGCCTACCAATCCATTCACTCATGAGGTCACTTCGTTTGGTGACGAAGCATTTGCAAGCTGATCACCAGGATCAGAGAACAACGACCAACAAACGGTACATTTCCAGATCAGTTTTAGATAGAAACACAGGACTCATTGGATGTCCGTGTTCAAAATGTGGGTTCGCCTCACCTTGATTATAATACAGTTCCTCAGTAGTGTACACATTATGTAGATATTTTCATAAACAGATCTAGTTATGCTAGCAAGGGCGAGATTTTGAAAGAGCTTAGTTTGTCCGTTCCAATGGCAAGATGATTAATCAAGCTGAATTTGGAAACTGCCTCGAACCACCTTCATAAATTCCAAACCATAGGAGCTACTATATCCCGTGATAGTATAATAAACTAACAGACATCCAAAAATCGATGTTTCATTCCCATATTCATGTGGCCATGCAACAAGCAAACTAGTGGAAGTTACTTTGGCTACTGATTATATCCAGTAGCGTGTACAAAACAATATTCTGACCTGTGTGTTCGCTATTCTTCCATTTCTGCGGCTTTTTTGTGGCGCTTTTCTATGCTGGGAGCGCCACCCAATAAGCTCCTCCTCAAAACCACCTTAACTTTCACCTTCACTTACAGCGGCCCTGATGATTACGTTTTCATCTTCTACTCTGGTCATGGTTTGGACGGCCTTCTTACCTTTCCAGTTGGAGACGTAAGTTTAGTTAATTTGGGTAACCACGTTTATAGCACACAGCTTTTTCAACAGAAAGCTGAATTTTGAACGGATTGAAAAGGCTTGGGTCAGTGACAAAACGTGATAAGATAAACATATGTTGTCGCATTGTCATCGGTAATTCTTCATAAAATAGAGTTTCTAGTTAAAACTAGTTAAAACACATCAACTGGAAAATGGAACAGAAGCTACAGGGTTCGGATGTCTCTCTCAATAATGATATCCACAGGAATTCAAGTTTGGTAGGTTCGTTTAGGCGCTTTAAAGGATAACGTTACATAGATTTTATTTTACTAAGTATCAAGTCGCTCAACTCACATGATTTCGCGGTTGATCCATTTAGACTGCTGAGCAAACGTAGCTACGAAACGATTGCGGCTTTCAGGTGCAGATGATCCGAAGAACGTTACGAAGAACGCGTCAGCCGAAATCTTCTGACAAAACAACACGCCCTTTTATACTTCTAGAGAGACAGCGCGAATCTTTGGTAGTATGAGGAGGTTTTCGTATTCCTGTATGAGAAGCCGGTCTGTGATGAATAGCCGAGAAGCAATGTACAGCTGTTCCATCCTTATTCGAAAGCATCAGTGGTGTGCTTGGTGGTTGCAACATTTAACCGTTCGGTCACGGGCGGCCAATCAATAGCC
This sequence comes from Clonorchis sinensis, assembly GCA_003604175.2. NCBI lineage: Eukaryota > Metazoa > Platyhelminthes > Trematoda > Opisthorchiida > Opisthorchiidae > Clonorchis > Clonorchis sinensis. The sequence continues at coordinate 3,667,860 of CM030371.1, forward strand.
TGATTTAGCCTCACTTAGCCAGGATATAACGTCGCTCATTCTTCAAGCAAGAGATCCACATCACTGATGACTGACTTCTCGAGTGACAACTTCTCACATCAAAATTCCATTCGTCGCGTTGATTATTTTTCTTTCCGAACTACTTACAGTCTGTTGGTAGTGTGATGATAGTTGGGACTTTTCAATGGAAATCTCCGTAAATTTTCCTGAAACGTGATTAGGGCTGAAATTCTCTCTATAGATTGGCTTGACTTACAACACAGCATTTCAATCTAAAACGAGTAGTACAAGACTTACACTGCAATCCCCTATATCAAAGCTACATTCACCCTAACGGAAGCCCCTTTGTACTGAGGGTATTCATGTGGCTTTTGATCGTCGTAGTCATTTTTATCATGCCTAGCTGCTATTCCACCCAAAGGAAGCACGAGGGCTAACACAGGAAACCTAGACGGGAACAGTCGAAATGCTGATGTTGGGTTCGAACCACACAACCTCCGATGCGTAAGTTCACGCTTTAATCGCTGCGCTATCTCGAGCTCACGAGAATTTTCCTTGTCTTGCGACGATACCCTCGGCTACATGTATTCGAAAAAAAAGTACAAGAAATTGGTGATGTACGTGGAGGCTTGCTACGCTGGCTCTATGTTCCGCGATGTTCTTCCTTCAAATATGGGAGGTAAGTGGCGTAATTTTTTGACTGGCTCTCGTTGAGATACTGTGAAATGGCATCCCGAATGTCCTTAACAAATGGTCAGAAAACCGCATAGGCCACTAAAACAGAACGAAGTTCTAAGCCTGGTTCATTCCTGTTCTCTTCGTGCTCCTTGTATGGAGATAGTCGCTGGCTGTATGAAAGAACTGTTTAGCCGACGAATGCACAACATCCAGTCTTCCTCGTTTAATGTCGCTTCTGCTGCTGAACTAGTTTCAGATGGGTGGAGGAAATCATTGTATAACCGATTCAATACGTGTGATATTTTGGTGTCCTTGTGCATCAACCACCATTGTTAGGTGAATACAGGCTTTACAGACTGTAAATGGATCATGGGGCTTTCATAAAAGGAAGACTTAAACCCATGAAACAACAGGTCTAATGCTTGTGACGTGACTACCTCCGACCGGTCTCCGCAGAGGTCTCTTCTGAGGGTGGTTTTGCCATGAACAAAGCACATGATACATTCATTTACTGATTTCATTTTGACGGGCTGACGACCCAACCGAATTCAGCTCAATGTCTCGTTTATATGAGTGTTTGGCAAGTTCCGTCAAATCTGAGTTCAAGAAGTAATTACGGTTGAGACGGACGGTCGAGGACTGCGCCTACCTGATTAGCCCCAAGAAGGGTGAAAACCATGGTGTTCTGTCAAAGTGTTTTCAGCAACCTTCCAAGTAGTGCGTTGGTTCTAGCCTTCTTGCAGCTTCACAATTTTTGTGAGTCACAGTATCAGTCCGTCCATAATTTAACTCACTATTCCACACTTGTTTGATATTGATCTATACTGTCTGTTGCCTGAACCCCCTGAAACTGCAGTCTACGTGACAACTTCATCCAACCCAGTGGAACAATCCTGGTCTGTTTTTTGTCTTGACAAGTTTATCGACGTTTGTCTGGCGGACGAATACTCGTATGCCTGGATTACAGATTCGCAATACGTGAGTTTTAGCAGAACTGTTGCAGCTAAGCCTGTCAGTTGTGTTTGAGTAGTCCGGTGGTAGTCAGCAGCCAGTGGTAATCTAGATGATTCTCTAAACCTCTTGCTTTTCAATTTTTAATGAGTTAGCCATACTCCATTAGTAAGTGCAAATCTTTGTGTGACAGTGGGGGCAGGTGTCTTCAGGAGGCAGCAAATACTATTGACATCGGTGAACGCTCAGCCCAAAGTTTTGTTTTGGCTTCTGAAACCCTGTGCTCAGCGCAGGCTTGCATATCAATGCTTAGGCCTATTCAGCTATCATTCAGGTAGCGAATACTTCACAGTATGTGGCTTACTCGGCAACCTAGTATTTGATGGTCCCGTCAACGTGAACTTGTCTACTCATTTCAGAACTGAACCTCAGAATACAGATAGAACATGTGGTGCAACAAAGTGGTTTAGTTTAGCTTAGTTTAGTTTAGCTGGCATCGAGCTCGTTTGGCCGGCACCGTACTGGGCATTAATATCCTTTAATGGTAGGGCACCTTTTGTGAGATAAATCTTTTATAGAAAATTCAGCCCGTAAATGACTACTCACCATCATCACCACCACCATCACCACCGACACTGCCAATTTTTTTCAAGCATGAAGGGGATTTGTGGGAATTCAGCAACCACGACCTTCCGGCGGCCCCAAAATAATGAAATCATTAGTTGGATGTCCAAAATTTTTCACTAACCACCCGATCAGGTTCACTCCTGGCCTTCCAGAGGGGTATGATAGGCCCCCTGATCACTTCCGTCCAAATAAATCTGTCGGAATATAGCACAAAACACGGTGTGCCGCATATTCGGTTGAATAGACATTCATTCGGGTGTCACGTTATCGCCATTTGAATTTTCCTTGTTTCTCGCATATCCTGCTTCATAACAAATGACTATCATTCAAATATTGCCCTAGCAGACGAAACTTCGTTCATAAACTGCATCCAACATTGCAAGCCAAGTTGGCTGGGCCATGTGTTACGCATGTCGAGTTACTGGGTGCCGAGAGGGGTGTTGTTTTCTGTGCCCAGTCCGGATTGTCATAATCCTAGATGTGGACAGTACATGAATTGGCCGAAGCGAATTAAGGACCCCACTAAATGTTTGAATGCTATTGATGGATTTCGCCTTCCAGAACGGGGTCCACTTGACCCTCCCTGTGCTTGGCTAGAGACACCGAATGATATGGCGACCTAGCGATATCAGTAGCTTTCATTCTGTCAGTTTCTGTGTAGATTGTCTGACTGAGTGTGGAGGTGTAGCTATCTCGGGTGTTTGCTGTAGGCTAGTCCTAGTTTTTCCTTCCTGTCCCATTATCCTTGACTGATCAGTCCCCTGTGGCTGAACGGTTAAGTATTCGTGCATTGGCCGGAAGGTTGCCGGTTCGTAATTCCCTACTGGAGTGAGATCCGCACTGCTGCTGACTCCCAATAAAGATGAGACATCTACATAATGCTTCTCGCGTTTTCAGCATAGATTAGCTTCACTGACAGGATGAGATATCCATTCAAATGAGAAAGTTCTGCTAGGCGGCACAAATCGAAAGTGCACAATAACAAGGGTACAAACGATCTGTATAAGCACGTCACAGACTGATTGTGGTGCGATTCAATTTTAACCTGTGCTATGTGACGACGTGTTTAGTGAACTGGCTAGCTCAGCTAAAATATTCAGACAAATTTCAATCTCCATAGCAACGTAAAACCCAATTTTGTGTACATCAGCGGTGTAGACTTAGGTGCACTTTCTAACGAATAGTTTGTGTGGTTACAAGACTTGCTTCGATCAAACGTAATGATACTATGAGTTCGTTCATTTTATACTCCCAAGATGTCGAAAAACAAGGGTTGAACACTTAACTTAATTTATGCAAGTTTCAGTAGCTGACAGGCAACAAAATCAAGAAAGTTCACTGCTTCGTGAACTAGCGAGTGCAACCAAGCGCACATGCGAAAATTCCGTCGGCACATCGGACACTGCGCCTCGGTCCGATCCGCAGAAATTTAGTCAATGTAATTTTGAATTTCGTCATGGACTTGAACGAGCAAACTCGTACTATAATACTGGCGATTCGGTGGACATCAGTGCTGTACACCGATGTTAGAGAAACAGTTTTGGAAATGATGTTTATTGCTCAGTCGGCTCCTTCAACACGAACACGTGAGTACTAAAGTGTAGAACTACGTTGACAGGGCAAGCCATTTCTTTATTCTATTGAATAGGACACTATCTTAGTTGGCAATGGACTGATAAGCGTCTGTTTATTGTTCATTTCAGACGATGGGAAGTCTCCCAGTTGGAAAATTCCAAGGTCATTATGATCTATTGACGCACCTGAATGACGAGGCAATAGCCGTATGTGTTCAGTAGATTATTTGATATTTTGAATTGTCTATTGGAAGAATCATCCCTTACGCAATTAGATTTTTAAGGAACCAAGTGACCACTCCACATTCCAATGAGAGTCTAATAGGCCGGGTTGTTTAGAAATCGATTGTGTCAATCACTTCAGTGATAGAAGCGCTTACCACGATCCCAGTCAGTCGAAATCGAGACACATTGCTTATTTTTGAGACTGGCTCAGTACCCTCAATTAAAACATTTTGTGGTGGAGAAAGGAGTTGCTTCGACCAACAAGGTTCATCCGAGAAGGCCCTCAATGTGTTGTTTCCAAATGTCTGAAGCTTGTGACAAGTGGTAGTTAACTTGACTACGGCAGTGGATGACCCCATTATAAATCCTCGTGTTCGGAGATTCTCATGGAATAATTGAGGACACGAACGTGGTTTCACGCGGGTTCACGTGTCTCCCCTAATTTGGCAAGATTTGGGCGGTCAGTCTGACTTCCCCTCCTAAGGATATGTCCTTTAGACGCCTTGACATGAGTCGTCATGTTGTTTTTGGCCACAATCGTTGTATAAAGTGTGGGGGTACCGGATGACGCCACTAGAAATGCCAGAAACAAGGGGGTATGAAATTGGCTCCAAAGGCCTTTTGGGTGTGGACAGATGGAAGATGCATCTTTCGGGTCAGAACCTAAACCCAAAATAATGCATCTAGGTGACCCATTTTAAATCAGATCATCAGAGCGTCGCTGGTCAGTCCCTTGTGGCTGAACGGTTAACTATTCAATCATTGGCCGGTAGCTGATGTTTACTGCTCAATCGGACCCTTCGACATGAAAAAGTGAGTACTAAAGTGTAGAACTACGTTGACAGGGTATGAAACAAGACACTATCTTAGTTGATAATGCACTGATAGGTGTCGGTTTATTGTTTATTTCAGGCGATGGGAAGTCTCCCTGTTGGAAAATTTCAAGGTCATTATGATCTACCGATGCACCTGAATGACGGCGCAATAGCAGTATGTGTTCAGCGCAATATTTGATATTTTGAATTCTCTATTGCCACAGTCATTTCTTACACCATTTTATGTTAAAGGAACCAAGTGACCAGTCCACATTTCAATGAGAGTCTAATAAGTTGGGTTGTTCAGAAATCGATTGTGTCAATCACTTCAGTGACAAAAACGCTTACCACCATCCAATGCAGTCGAGATCGACACCGACTGCTTATTTTTAAGACTGCCTCAGTAACCTCAAGTAAAACATACTGTGATGGAAATAAGAGATGCTGCGACCAACATATTTCATCCGAGAAGCCTCTCAATTTGGTTTGTTTCAAATGTCTAAAGCTTGTGACAAGTGGTAGTTAACTTGACTACGGCAGTAAATGGCCCCATTATAGATACTCGGGTTCGGAGATTCACATGGAGTAATTGAGGACTCGAGCGTGGTTTCACGCGGGTTCACGCGTCTTGCCTAATTTGGCAAGAATGTCGCAGCCTGTCTGATTTCCCCCTCCAAGGATATGTCCTTTAGACGCCTTGAAATGAGTCGTCATGTTGTTTTTGGCCACAATCGTTGTATAAAGTGTTGGGATACCGGATGACTCCACTGGGAATGCCAGAATCAAGAGGGTATCAAGGTTAAATGCAAGTGGCTTCAAACGCCTCGCAGGTCTAGGCAGACCGGAAATGCGTCTTTAAGTCAAATGTGTTTATCGAGTTGGCTAATCCTCGTAAATTGGACAACTGGGGTACCCAATTAAGACAAACTCCTACACAAACAGAAATATGGCTACATACAATAACCAAACAGAAGAGGTCTGATGCATGACTTATGACATCGAAGGAGTTGACGGTGAACATTGACGCAGCTTAGGTGGGAGTTAGATCACTCTCTCACACATAGATATTTGAATGAACCACAGGGTGACACCACGGTTTTAATCAAAATTTTACCGGCCACTTTTTCGCGGACAAATCACGTCAATATTAACAGCGACTCACTCGGTCGCGACATTAAAAGATATTTCATCAGGCCATGAGAGCGATCCGAATGTTGGAATCATTCCGTTAGGAACAAAAAAATGCATCTAATTGACCCGTTTGAAGTCAGAACATCGGCGCCTCCAGCTGGAACGAGGCTACTAAGAAACCATTTCAAGTTAACAAAAGACCCCGAAATAATTATTGACAGCGATCCTGAAGTAGCTGGCCAACGTTATTCTGCGGCCAAACGCACCAGGGGGATGTTCTTCCAATTGAAAGGTTTGTCGGTTTCGAAACGTCGTGAAATATTTCCTGATGTTTCTGGAGTTTTGTAAAACCATACCCAGGATGGTGTGTCCAGACCTGGTCCCTACACTTCCAAGAAATTGTGGACGGCGTTAAGGAAGACAGAGGCTTGCCATTCATTTTCACAAGTGTGCAGGGTCTCGTTTACGAAGAAGGACCTCAAAGATTTGAACTGTTTTCATTTGTGAGGAGAGAGGCGAGACGTCCAGGTAATCGTAGCAAATGTTTATGTTAACCTGCGGCCAAACGCGCCAAAATGATGTTTTCTCAACTGACAAGCCCGTCGTTTTATAAACGTCGTGAACTATTTCCTAATGTTTTTTGAAGTTTTGTAACACCATACCCAGGATGGTGTGCTCAGACCCCGTTTCTATACTAACAAGAAATCGTGGACCTTGTCCAGGTGGTTTGAGACGTGCCATTCGTGGTTTCAAAAGTGTGCAGGGTCTCGTTTACGAAGAAGGACCTCAAAGCTTTGAACTGCTTTCATTTATGAAGAGAGAGGAAAGACGTCCAGGTAATCGTAGCAAATGTTTATTGGATATCCACACAGTCAGTGGGTTCTTCATTCGAATTGCGACTCACATTGGGGGTCAATCACTTGAAGAATTTACAGCAAACTCACTGCTGGTTTACTTGTTGGTCATGAATTGGCGTTACTGTTTCCAGTGAGAAAACGCAATTTCCGCAACGGTGTGAACTCATTCAAGCAAATGGACGACACTGCGAAAATTATGGATGTATAATTTCACTGGCGAAGGCCTTACGATGAGGCGAAGGCACCTACCTTTTCCTGCGATCAACGAACCGGTCAGGCCCTCTACTTCATATCCCAATCCGGTGTTACCACCACTGTCTTAAGGGACTTAGCATAGTTAAGCTTTGTCCGTTTTATCTAGACAAATAGGTTCTTGAGACATGCTGCTATTTTCGGCTACCGGAGAGGCTAGCTTGCCTCGATACTGAGAACTAGGGCGATTGGTGCACACATCTGAACTATAAATCACCCGGGCTTGGGCCTTTCATGAACGCAATATGCTTGGTGTATTTCGAAGGAGGTCGCCGTGAACTCCTAGATAATTTTCAGGTCGTCTGATAGAATAACATAAATAGACATGCACACATATATACCTACATATATACATACACATACACACGGGCAGACAGACGGACACACAGACAAACAGACCGATAGATTGACACACAGACACACAGAGAGAGAGACAGCCAGACAGGCAGACAGACAGACAGACAGACAGACAGACAGACAGACAGACAGACAGACAGACAGACAGACAGACAGACAGACAGACAGACAGACAGACAGACAGACAGACAGACAGACAGACAGACAGACAGACAGACAGACAGACAGACAGACAGACAGACAGACAGACAGACAGACAGACAGACAGACAGACAGTGTGACAGAGATATAGAGAGAAAGAACTTGTTGGGAAAAATTTGTCCGATTCCACCTGTAAGTAGTTTGCTTGAAAGAACATTCGAGCCCCGCTGCTTGCGCTGTTGGACTCACTCGGGTCCGACCCACTGGACTGACAATAATGTGCTCTTCTACGCCGGTTTTCGTAGAAGAGTAATTATGCGAGTAATTTTATTATTTAGAATTGATCAAGGACCAACACGCAGTAACACACTTCCTCAATGTTATATCCATCCGAAAATCATACTAGACCATTGTGGATTCCAAGAATCGTCCAATAGCTACAGTAACGGCATCGCAGCTTTCTTGCTTCTCTCTGCTAATAAAGCTTTAGTTAGGAGATGTAACATTTGTCTTTTTCAAACTACCGAGGGCTTATTAAGCAAACTTGCTTTTGTTGAGTTGACACTTCAACGACAAAAATACTGACCACTATTGTCATACAACGGTAGGTCACAGTAGTATTTTGCTTCGTTAGATTTCGCAAAATTTCACTCATCTGCTACGTAGCTGAAAACTTTCGTGTGTTCTCCGCTTGTAGCGAAGGAGTGTATATCAAAACGCTTCGAAATGTCCGAAATTCAGAGTCGCTGATACTCACCAACAACTCTCATAAATATCTTTTTTAATCGTGGGCCCAGTATCCACTTGACCTTCAGGATGAATCTTGTGTGAAAGCATTCTTAGTCATTAGTCTGAACCTGTGTTGGACATGTGTGATCCTCAGTTTTTCCACGCGTGGTGAGTCTTTCGTTTTCATGGCTACACTGATTTTCTAGCTGAGATCCTGATATCTATCTGTCTTCAGGTCCCCGAGGTAGCTCACCACACAACTCATCTGATGGAGCTGTGCAAAGCCGGATACGAGGCCCAAGCCCTCATCCAGTCTGTCCACGACGTATGTTCCTAACGGACACGCACTCTGTTGTGTGATTTTGTCAAAATAAACTCAATTGCAGCTTGTCCGTGTCGTTTCCTGCTATCTTTACAAGACATGGGTTGTGTTTTTCCAGAAAACTAGTGGTATAGAGATGGTTCGGTAAAAACCGAAGGAATTCAGCTAAAACCGTCCTGATTCTCAGGTCTTGTGGACGCATCAAGACGCTTTCACAAATGTGACGTATTATTCCACGATAGATGCACAGGACGAATAAAAATAGGCCGGTCGATCAACGCAGTTAGGACAGTTTTGAGTCTTCTGTCCAGTCAATCACACTGCTCAAATTTCGATTTTTCTCTTGTTTATTCTAGCCGGACCAGAGACGCATAGTCAAACTTAGCCCCATCGACTTTGAATACGTTCTCATACAGCCCGTTACAACTTCATCAGATACTTAGTTGAATGCGGTGCGACGGTGCCATTTTGCCTAACAATCAGACTTCAAAGCAGTCGTTGGGAATCGCCTGTTTGGGCACTTGTTCTCTTACGACACTGGCAACCTGATGTTGTTGTATTAGATTCAACGATCGATCTATGTGTTTGCGCGTTTGGTGGGACCGACTCCAAGCCAGATGCATCTTGTCCAGGACCACTATCCAGTCACTCCAAAGAAGAACTTTTGAATGCGTCGGATGCGCGAAACAACACATATATCAACACAGCGGAGAGGCCAATTAGCAGGGCAAGAAAAATACCTGCTTAGGAACTGACCAGTAAAACGCCAAGCGACACAACAGGCCTGTTTGCCACATGGTCAATGTACAACAAAACCTGTACGATTGTTCCTGAAACGACCTGCTACTCATTAGATTCCTGAAAATTCTTTAACAGCCAACTACCGGTCTCCCATTTCTGGGTTTCATCAGACAGGCGTGTGACAGTTAATCTACACGTTCTACAGATGTGTTTCTTGGAACTAACGCACAAAATCATTCTGTACTAGAAAGTCCATCCGCGGTTCACTAGGGCTGTCAAACTATATTTCAGAATTCTGTCTAATGATGAGTTGCTTCATTCCTCTTTGTTCGCAAATTACTCGTGGTATTGTTTGTACCCCCTTCGATAAATTACCTACACGTTGCAGCTCCCGAGAATTCTAGAGCACCGCATGCAGGAATATGATATGATATGATATGATATGGCTGCCGGTTAACTAACGGGAATGACGCCCTGATCGGAGGTTCCGCGGTTCGAGCACAACCCTGGCATTTCGACAGCTCCTGTTTACAATTGGGCGCTGTCTCAACCATCGTGCTTCTTTTGGGTGGCACGGCAATACACCTGAATGATTAGTTTTTATTTTTTTTTACTACACATGAACTCCTGAAGTTATGTCGTATTGCTCAAAAAATACAGAGACGTGATCTTCATGTCTCCGGACGAAACAGTTATACTGACTAGAGCCATTTACGAAGATCTTACAGAATGTCTACTGACGCTAATAAACTTTGTAGCCATGGAATTCTAAACCTGATGATAGGAAAGTAAATTCGACATGTTCGACTTGGAATTGTGGAGGGTGGAATCACTTCTGAACAGAAACATAGAAATTTGTGCACAAATGGCAGGAACAAGGTGGGCCGACTAAAAAGAACCTTGGAGAACAACTGCAATGACGTTGTGGAACCAAAAGAAAGTTAATTGGGCGGCTTGTAGAGCAGCTCCCAGTCCACCAAGCCAATATAAAAGTGCATTTTTAGTTTGGCACTCAGAGGATCGCACCACCAAATGTCCTCAGGACATCAAGGGACACCAGGGAAGACCTAAACAGATGGCCACACATATGGCGTGTACTCCGATGAGGTAGAAGTGGTGAGAAAACGCATCAGATCAGACGTGATTGGAGGAAATTCTCAAACACATTTACGGAACCGAATTGGTAGAACACGATTCGACCAGGAGGCGTTTAGCGAGAGATGTGGAAAATAAGTTAAGTTAGAAAACTGGGACGGGAGAAATGGTAGAAATTGGCTACAAAGAACCTCGCTACTGGCTTCAAGGTACCAGATGGCACTCTTAGACAAGTAATGAGAACTTGTCCTGATGTCATCTCGGAGGGGGTGACAGTATGCAACAGGCTCTTCAGCGTCTTCGTTTGTATAAACCTGGGTTAGATTGTTTCATCAGAGTACTATAGTCAGCGGAGTTATATTTTCTTCTGATCATCTGCTGTCGGGAACGAATGACGTCTGAAGCTGTTGAGAGGTTGACCCAAATGACGGTATTCCAAGTCACCTTTGCAATTATGCCGGCGCTTCCGGAAAACCATCCTTCTTTCGATGCACCGCTAATGGACGAGCGTCCCAGAAGAAGAATCGGATGATATCTCCAGTGTCTGACTGATTTCTGGGACGACCCGATCAGGGCCTGCAGCGACAACCACACGGGTTACAACACTCTATGGAGCGGCCGATCCCGCTAGTTCCTGTTGTCGAAAGATTGACACCATGCACGGAATCCAAACAAATCATGAACTAACATAATATTCACAATCATAATCCCAACATTACCACCCACCACGTGACCGCGATGTCCAATCCCAAAGCCACTAAACTGACGTATTCATGTGGTCGCTCACGATTAGAAATGCGTTCAAGAATTTTAATCCTTACATTTTGTACCGTGACCAGGATACGGATGGAGATCCCGTGGCCACAGCCTTTTGAGGATGGGAATGTGCAGCCATTCCTGGAGGACTTCGAGGAGGTTGCGAAGATATTAGGACTCCATTTTCTGACTTGATGACACCACCTCATCTTTCGGAGGCTTCAGATGATCAAAGGTGCTCCAAGGAGTGCGGCAGAGTAGTGTCACTGTAGGCGATTTGCCCTCCAGTGTGGCCGGATGTGGAGTCAGGGGGTATATTAAGAGGAATCGTTGTAGGATGTTTGCCGAGGAGGTTGCGGAAGTAGCTGGCCTGGATGCAGACCGATGTAATTTGCCAGCACTTGAGACACTCCTCAGAGACCGAACTTGGTGGCTCTGGATGCGGCCAGATGGGGCCCTCGGAAGACGGACTGGGCCACTGCGAAGTTAGCTCTTGCAGAGGAGCTCGCCACAGAGGCCGACCGCCGGGAGTCTATGAAACGGCCCAGGTAGGCCAGGATGGAACCTGGATGTGATGTGTGCAAGAATCAATGTCCTCGTACCTGACCACTTGCATGTAATAAAACTTCGGAATACTCCCCTTTTCCAGGGTGGATTGCGATTAGCGCAGTGACACAGGCTCCCATACGGGCCGTTATCTAGATAGATGGGAAGAGGGAGCTGTGCCTGATTGATGCACGAGCAGGGATATCGCTGAGACCGGGAGGGAACGAAGCTGAATACAAATCGTGCGCGCAAACCGTGAGAACAGTGGGTGGATACCGACTGAAATTTGACGGATTGTCAATGCACTCAATGCGCCTGGGCGACAAGCACCATGCCACCCGCAAACAAATGGCTCAACCAAACGCAATAACCGAACGATCAAGAGGTAACTGGTGCCCAAACGAGGTGTTGCTAGCTCATCCTACTCCCATACAGCCAGTCACAGGCAAGTCCCCGTTCATGGTGATGTACGATCGACGTTCGCGCATTCTGGTTGGGAACACGCTTGTCTCCGGATGCGCAAGGAGAATGGGGAGGAAAGATTGGGAAAACTTGACCGCTGTTCCGGAAATGACTCGGGAGAAAACGGCAAGTAGAAATGCAGGACCATTCCCCATAAGCGCGAACGTCAATTGGGAGGATCATCAGAATCCCGGAAGGAGTGGACTGGGATCGCGGAACCTGGGCAGTCGATGGAAACGTCCGTTTGTCGTTACCGATCGTCAGGGAAAAACGTCTATGCAATTCAAGACGGTCGGAGTTCGAAAAGAGTAAATGGGACTCAGCTTTGGAAATGGCATGTTACACCCGAAGGGCTGCCGAAAAGGCCGGCTGCTGGGGCCGACCTAACGGAGGTAAATGGAAATGGGTCGACCATTGGGCTAACGAAATTGCGTTTGATGTATCGTCGGTAGGAAGTTAGGCGCTCAAGGACTGCGTGTTTACCATGTTTATTATGGACGTAACACACTACTCATAACGTTGCTGAAAACACCTTGACAGCTCACGACTGGTTCGCCAATTAGTCCTGGTTTTGTGAGGTGCGCATTGGTGACGATTCCCAATTAGGATGAAACTGTTGTACAGTGCTTTTCGGCTCTCAGCTTAGATTCGCCTCACTGAGAGTTCAAAGGAAGGATAACTTGATTGAATTGCGTAACTTGTTTCTGGAAAGTGGTCAGTCGAGGAGCCAGTCAACACGTGAGCACGTGAGCACGTGATGTGGTTTTCCGATATTGAAGGATAAGTCCTGTCTTGCTGAGAGCTAATCACACTCCTGACCAGCCTCTCGAGACCCAACGGTTAAGTGCTAAAACTATTAGCCGGGCCATCACGGGTTGGGTTGGAAACTACCCGGAATTTCGCAAAATTCACAATGCTAATGATTCCCATTAAGGATGAAACGGTTTCACAGTGTTTCTCAGCTTTTGGGCACAAACAGCCCTTACTTCCAAGAAGAAATCCTCACCAAACTTCCCAAGTTTTCTCATGCTCACAACAAATATGGGAATGTTTCTATCCGTACTATGGTTGTGGAACCTACGAGCAGCTTGAACCACCCGTCTGAAGATAGTTCGAATTAGAGTGAACACCAGTGAACACCAAAATAGCATACTCCTGGTTTTGGGATATACAAATGCCCGGCACTTTTCTGGGTAATTCAATCCATTGCTCACCTTTACCGAGGGGAAACGATTAACAATTTATGTAATTGATTGAATAACCAAATTATAGCCGAACTCCATCAGACAGCCTGCATGGAACAATCTTGAGGATGGCAAATATTATACCGATTGTGATAAAATGTAGAGGAGCCAGTCAGCTTAGCTGTAAATGCAAACAGGGGAACCCAGCTGGGAATGAACAGATGTTCACACAGGAGAGCACGTGACCACCAGACAGGGACACACATTATTGAATGGTTTGTTTTACAAGCTGCCCACAACCCTGCATGTGATAGAGAGAATGACTGTGAACCAGTATCACAACATTGTCATTAAAATTCCGACTCACCAACCAGTTGACTCGTGCTGCAATGCGCTTGGAACTGACCAAATACCGCCACGCATCGAGCGACTTTCTCCGACTTTGGCAATCCGTGTGCCCTTGGTAGATGCTGGGTTGTTGTATTCAGGATGAAGGTGTCGAAAGTTACTGCCGATACACTCATCAACCACCGAGACGTCCTCTAGTGAGTGATTGGACGAAGCCGTTGAGCTCCTTCCGAAATGACCTACAGACTCCGTAAACATCCATGGACCTGTCATCCAAATCGAAAGGCCCTTAATCAGCCTGCTCGTTGAGGCTGAAAGTAATTCCAGAACTGCCCGGAACCTACTGAGACCGTAAACTCCACCAAAATCTCAGTAGAATAGCGGAAAAGCATTCAGGCCATTCAATCATTCAATCAATCAGAACTTGATTAGAAAGAACCTCGCTTCTGGCTTCAAGGGACCAGAGAGCACTCTTAGACAAGTAATGAGAACTTGTCCTGATGTCATCTAGGAGGGGGTGAGAGTACGTAACAGGCTCTTCAGCGTCTTCGTTTGTATAAACCTGGGTTAGATTGTTTCATCAGAGTATTATAGTCAGCGGAGTTCTCTTTTCTTCTGTTTGTTACCCTTCTTCAGTTTACTTTTTCCGCTCTCCTGTATTGCGCTGAACGATGTGATGGGTTAAATGCGTTGGCCGGATCAAGAGTTACAAGTGGCCTGAGAACGTACGGTGCCATGCACGTCTGGATCACTATGAAGCTTTCCGGTGCTTTTTCACTTTCATCCTTTCATTATCTCAGTCACCTTTGCCATCATCCCGGCGCTTCCGGAAAACCATCCTTCTTTGGATGCACCGCTAATGGACGAGCCTCCCAGAAGAAGAATCGGATGATATCTCCAGTGTCTGACTGATTCCTGATACCGGCCTAACATTCGATTCCTGGTTCAGACGTTACTAAGATGTTTTTTTAAAGTCGAACTGAAGCACAAAGGTGATGCTTGGAGATTACATGTGTTGCTCAGAAAACTTGGCACAACGGAACACACACGGTATTCCAACTTCATCCTGCCAAATAATACGCGAGATTTCAGTTTTGACAGAAACCCTGCAGCAACTCTCAATAATTTTCGGTGAGTGTTCCTCTTTGTTTAATATCCGCTTTCAATGCATGAAAATTGCAAACAATTCGGTGGTCCACCACTACCGAAGACCAGTTGAAGTGCCTTATTTTCATACGTGGCCTTCAGTCGCATTCAGACAGCGATAACAGAGCGAGACTACTGAACAAAGTTGAACGAACTCCCGTCTCACAGCTATAGAGCGAAACAACCGGTACGGTAGCTTGACACACATTCTGTGAGATCCGGGGCTATGTCGCTTTGCCGCCACGCGTGTCTAGAATTAGATATTTGACCCGATTATTACAGATTTGTGTATGAAATTCGTTTATCACACTACAATGTGAAATTATGCGTGAGATTTTAAACCAAGAAACCACGAGCTCCGGTGAACTCGAAGGAGCACGAGGAAACTTCCTACCGTTGACAATCAACATTTCGTCCCGTAAGTGAAGCCGGGAAGCACTCTACATCTTCAAAGAGGCTTATGCTTGAGCTAGTTTTACATACGAACTGCGACCATTTTGAGAGATTTTTAGGTTCTCAAGAAATACCCTCAATTTCTAAATCTCTCTACAAAATTTTCGTATGTTCAAACTTTGGTTTGGGGGAATTTTTGGGTACGCACCTAAGGGTTGGTCGTGGTCACCGCTCGCCCAGATGCAGGACTGCTTGATGGTATATAGTTGAGAAATTTTTGGCCAGCTTTCTGAAAGAAACTCTAATTTTATACGAGAAAGCCTTCTCTCTGGACGCGAATAAGGGGATCATTTTGAATGTCCAGTCTTGGACGTCGTTTAGTTTACCCTAGATTCTTCAATATTTTTAGATCCACATCATTGATTCCAACGCGATAAGTAATCTCAGTGCTATGTATGGAGGTATTTGCCATATCCTCGAAGGAGATTTTTCGGGCTTTTCTCACATCTACTCTATTGCGATTTTGGTGTGGTTTGAGGATCTCAGTAGGTTCCGGGCATTTTGGAATAATTTTCAGGAATCTAACGTTCCTCACACCAGATTTCTTGAGTCTTCATTCCCTCAGAATGTAAGTGAAGTGGGTCGGCTGATCAAATTACAGAGCTTGTATTTTCTAGACCTTCTTGCAGAATGCACACAGGAAATTTGTCGCAGTCATCGTTTTGGCATTTTCCTTCCGCTGTAGGCTTTTAGGCAAACAGAAGCAGCAGCAGCAGCACCAGGGGCGGCGAATGAATCACTGGATTCCTTCGGGCGGTTGACGAGTTCACGTTTTACACCAAGTCGTGAAAATCACATTGTATTTGAAAACACATAGATTCAAGTCACTTCCAGACGCCCACAAATCAAAGAGGTCATCATGTTCAGGTGAGTCTTCCGAATTCTAATCATGAACAAAGAAACTGGTATGAAATGGAAAATGAAGCCTTCCATAGTGCTGAAAAAATGAAGTGTGGAACCAAAACATTAATGATGGATTTTGAAGAATACGTCTGTCTCTGAGAAGACGAACTTCCACTCATGAACCGTATAAGATCACCCTTATCCTGAAATGTGCTCACTTTCATGGTGTTTCATATCATCTCAGCGTAGGACGCAGCATCTTCTGAGAAACAAATGCAATCAATCATTAATTCAGTGAGTATGTGTTTGAAGGATAAGCTCTTCAATCTTGGATGACGCAATGAGGCAAAAATGACCTCTACGCGGATTTAATTTGCTGGCAGCATAGATGCGGACTTTGGTTGGAACAAGTTCTGTCAACAAACAATAACTTTTTCCATAGTCACAAAGGTTCGTAATTCACCTCATCACCGAGTTTCATCGTCACTGAACTTTGTCTACCGTTTCACTGCCGAACCACTGTAGAGTGTATGAGGCAGAAGACAGAGGATGACGTCAGATGGTGCAAAAGTTGAGTACTCTGCTCACGCCATTTTAAGGTGCGTCTGATGCACGAGTTCACAAGTAAGCTTGTTTTCCCTTGCGTTGCCACGTTGCAACATGATGTTATCCAACCATAACTGCCCCAAAAGCGATAACACGGGCACATCTTCAGCGGAGCCTGGAAAACGAATGATGTCTCTGGGAAAATCAGAACGTATTCCATACAAAGACACGAGGCCACGCTTGAATCTTCATTAACAAAATGACAGCGGCAACAAATTTAGCATGGACTTATGTGTTTTCCGACGAACCAACCAAATTATATGACGGGTACTAAGTGATAGAACACGACCGATTTTCGCATCGAAGCTACGGCAGAAGGTGCCGTAGTGATTGTGGTGCTATGCCACGACGACGAAGCCCAATTGGTTGTGTTGTGTTTGGCGCTATCTCAAGGTGAAATAGTGTTTGGACTTTTGGCGAATGTCACATACTGGTTACCGTTCCTATCATAAACAAGACTAGTGGACATGGGCACAAGAGCGAAAACAAAAAACACGGGATACCGTTCTACAGAATGAGAACATGAAAAATAATAGCAATTAGTGTGGTTTTGGACTTTTAATAATATTTCACCTCGTATGCGAAACCTTCGAAACAAGGTGAAACTTTATCTCATCCGTAGAAAATTGCTTTCGGAACTTCAAGTTAGCTTAGGGGCCGGATACTGGTGGTTAATGCTCAAACTTACTGACGTGTTTCCAATCCAGCCTCGGCATCTCGACTAATCCTGTCTAGGCTCGGGCAACCCGACGAATGCTCAGCCTTTGTGCTTCCATCGGGCACTGTGGCGGCTGCATACCAAAACGGTGCTGCAGCTGAATTATTACTATTATTATTATGTCCCTAATAATACTTATCCTATTTTATCACTTTGAATTTCAGCAGATTACCTTCAACTGTACTGCTGTGAGGATTGAACGGGTGAACTTAAGTGATTACCGCTCCGTAAATTGAAGTTTTTAAAAGAAACTGGACAGAGCACACATGTCATTACAAGCACTTGCCAAATGCATTTTGTTTGACCGGCTTAAGCACTGAAAATATGTCGAGTCATTACCAACTCGAGTGACTTTACAGTTTATTGATCACCTGGTTGCCAATCTGTCCGTCAAGCCCAACAGTTGGATTGCAAATGTTCCAGTAGACATTGGCCTTCCGCGGTGATAGTGCTTCCGATGCTGCTGACAGTGAAACGTTTGTAATCTAACCGTCAGGGTGAGCAAACTGGTTGACAGTCACTTGATGAACAACCCATAATGGTTGCGCCCTTGACGATCCTCTTTTCTCAGAGTCATTGGGTAGGCGTGCCCCAAGTGGACGACGCACAAGCAATGAGTTTCGGTAGAAGGAAGCTTATATTGAATACGGTTCCTCTAAAGAGGTCATGGACGATCGTTTAGTTGTGCATTTGCAGGATTTGGTACAAGTGTGACCTATGTTTGACCTAGAGACAATGAGTAACTCCTGAAATAAGTTTGAATCCTGATCAGCTGGTCTATTGAACACTGACGCGTACAGGCGTGTCATGTGCAGCTGATGTTCACGTGCAAAACTCTAAGCGGACCAAAATGTGATACTAAAAATAGAACTGATCCGTCAAGGGCAAGTGAAGGACAACCAATTAAATCTGTCTCATCGAAAACGGTTATTCCATTGTCAGTTGTGTAATCCAGTTACGTTCGGAGGTGGTTCTCCTAATACCTTCGCTGTAGATTTGGTCCACGGGAACAGAAAGCCTCGGAAACCCGAGGTATTGGGAGGACTGATTGCATGTTGATCAACAAAATTGCTCTTTGGTA